>OY756232.1:16521200-17121200 GCA_963576875.1 Acrobasis repandana | reverse complement strand
CAGTGAAGGAAGTAAGGTCACAATCACAGACGTACGTGTTCCACTGTTGGACACAGACACCTTTGTTAGCACAAGCATTGTGCGTACATTTTGTCGGACCTGGAATATAAAAAAAAGTTACAGGAAAAAAATTTGGTCACTTAAACATTATAAATTAATTTTCTTTAAATATTTTTCCAATCTCTCGGTTTTTAGTCAATCAAGTTATACGTCAAATAAGTCAAGTTAGTTATACATGATACTGTTTTTACCAAATTTAGTCTATTTTACTGATTCCTCAAGAAATATATGAGGAAATAAGTACTTAATAAATAAACAAATTATCTGCTTCTTGATCACTTTTGTCATGATAAACTATTAATTTATCATTATAAACTGTATTTTTAGAAACAAAAAAATATATTTTTTACTTTACTTTTTATCAGTAAGTTCGGGATGATTTTGACTTAGGCCAAAAATATGTGTTGCAGAAAAAAATACTACTTGTCATACTATTTCCATATACTTTTCATTCCTGTTATTTTTTTGAAATTAAATCTCTAGGGATTTAATTAACCCTTTAACCGCGAACGTCGGATTAATCCGACAAACATTTTCGTGCCCATTTCGCGAGCGTCGGTTTTATCCGACCAAAAACTATGGATATTCACAACTCCTCGCGCTGGGAGCACGACAACTGATATAAAGTTTCGCGGTAAAAGGGTTAAACCTCAAGGGATTTAATTAAATCTCTAGGGATTTTATTTCTCACTCAAAAGACTAACCTTCACAACCAGAAGCAATCGATGAACTGCCTACAACAGCATCATCTATCAACGATGGTGATTCACCAGGCAGGTCTAAACTTGATATGCAACCTTCGAAACCTTGTCGGGCTAATACACCTACTGGCAGTGATGAGTACATGTCTCTTGGAACACCAGCTACGAACATTATGCTATCCAATTCAAGCATTAGGTTTGAACCTGAAAGATAGATATTCATGAGCACAAATTGTGAAAATGTGTGCTTAAGATTTTTTAATTCTCAATTTTTTGGTCCACGATAAGTTATTAGCAGTGTTTTGCACAGTTCAAGCGCACATGTTTACAGGTATCCAACTTGTAAAATTGAACATATAAGTACAAAATGCACAAGATTATTTTTACTTTAAAAAAATCTTTTGTGTTGTTAATACTAAAATTCCGACATCTCTAAGTGCTCACATATAGATTAATCTTTTTAATTTTTCAAAATTATGAACAATGAGACATTTTCATCGTTCTTAATCTATTCTGTCCAATAAATATTTTCCCATCTCCCTTTACTAATTTTAGAAATTATAATTCATAATAACCAATCAATCTAAAAAGTACTTACTTGTTGTATGCATTTCTAAATCCTCGTCGACTTGAAGAGTATGTATCTTAGGCGTAGGTCTTCTAACAGAAACAGTATGCCATCTGTTGTCATTCAAGAAATTCTTCAACTTATCTTTCATCGTAACTACTCCATCTCCAAGATTGAACACGCAATGGATATGCCCATTCACTAATTCTATCGCAATAAAGTCTTGCTTCTTCCCTCCGTTGTAGAATAAAAGTCCATCCATTTCAGTCGTTCGGAAGTAAAAATCTAGATATGTACTTGCATATGCCTTCAACAACGGCAGTCCTACGTAGGTATGTTTCGATTTAAATGTCACTGATTTGTAAACGTTTAATGAATCAGGTTTTACGAATTTTCCGGTAAAAATTATATTTGATGTATCATAGATATTATTATGCTCATCGCTGCTTCCGATTCCTACAGTCTTGGCCATATCGATATATCTGATGCCATTGAAAACAAACTTTTGTAGGTGTCCAACAAAGTTTGGTAATGTTGATGTCATCTGTATTTCTTCTTCCGGATGATATAGACCTCCAAGATGCAGCGTTGATATTTCTAAAGTCGAAGCTTTACCTAGAATTGTCTCAGCTGAAACACAAATCAATCAAAATTAGTATTTGAATACAGTTCTTAACTTAGCACACCTAGCCACAACATTGACTTTTAAATAAAAAGAAATTAGCAAATCAAATGCTTCATTCATAGATTTTTATTAGCAATCCTTTTGAAGTTATTTACAAAAAGAACTGATTAGACAGGCTAGGCATCATCGAGATGATAAGAGTCAAGCTTATAGATGCTAGTGGTAATGTTCCATTCAACCTAGCATTCTAACTAGAAGAAGTCGTGTTGAAAGATAATTTAGCCTATAGCAGTGAAAATGAACCTAACGCAGAGACACCTACGCTTATATTTCAAACTACAAGTACATCAACGATGTTACCTGATTACAGTCACCTGTCCTGTTCTATAATATGAAAATCAGTAAGAGTCAGAACAGGACAAGTTTAAAAATTAAACAGATACAGTTAGCACATTCACAGAGGAAACTACAGGAGAAAGAAATAAATGTAAATAAGAAACAAGGGCATTCAACTAAAAGGTGGATATACCAAGTGCCAGCTATTAACTGTAACGGAAACTAAGCCTCTAATCTACTCTCTAATAGGACATCTAACATCTAGAGCACTTTTCAATTGTAGGATCTTGAAAAGTACTTTAAAATTACTTGAAGTAGGTAAGGTTTCAAATAATTTATGTTACTTAAACTACATTTGATTTAACTCTTCCCAGACTATTTAAATATAGAAACAGCAATGATTACAATGTTTGAAATACTTGCTTTGAAAACACAACAGCTAAAGTAGAAAAAACATCATGTCTTGTAGGATATGTGATCATTTCTCGCTCTCTCTCTCTCTATTTCATTTCATAGAATTGACAAAGAGAAAGAAAGTGAAGATGTGTCTAATGGTAAAGTAATAAAATCCACGTCAGAGTTACACCAAAACCAACCTTATATTCCACTACTTTAGGGTCAAAATAAAAGTGTGCGGGTGCTGTCCCGTGCATACGTACATAACATACCGCGCACTGGTTGCGCCCCATCGACTTGGAGCTTTAGGTTCGAGGCTCGACGTGAGAACCTCACCGTGTGCCAGTTGTCATCGGCGACGTTAGAGCCAGCTAGCAGATTCTAAAAAAGAACAGGTGTGTTATGCCATTTTGTTACTTGTTTAAAATAGGACACCTTCATCTCTTCCTATTATTATTATTATTATTAAAATCTTTACTGACCAAAATAGTACAAAAGGTGAACTTAACGCTAATGCATTCTCTACCAGTCAACCTTTAGGAAAAACAGAAATTATTTAATTGCGATAGGCGCTTTAAAGATGTACTTAACAATTTACTATTTACAAGTATACTTAAATACATTAATATAATACACTTAATACATATAAATACTTATATAAATATACATACACATATATATACTACAAATGTTTAAGATAATGACTAATTCTGCTGCGAAAATTTAAAAGAAAGGTGCGTGTGAACTTTCTTCTTAAATAAGTATCTGTTTGAGATACTTTTGATGTCTTCAGGTAAGGCATTCCAGAGTCGCGTAACTTGAAGAGTAAAAGAGTTAGACATAAATTCAGACCGAAATAACGGAAGATAAATTTGAAGAGCATGACTGGAGCGAAGCTCACGGTCATGGCTTTCAGACTGATATTTAAATTTGGTTTTCATATATTATAGAGAAAAGAGTACAGAGTATTCTCTATTGTCGGCGCTGACGAACAGGAAGTCAGTTAAGCTTAGATCGGAAAGAAGAATGTATGTATGTCTTAAGAAGCAACAAAAAAACTAAGCTAAACTATCTTGTAAAAAATTGCATTACCAAAGAGGATTGACCTCGGGTGGAAGTCCTTTGTGAAACTTTTAGCACAAATGCATTCCCAAGAAGCATTAACGCTAAACAGTGGGTCGGTTGTAAAATCACAGCAAAATCGTTTTTATAATTCCTGGTAAGTTTTATTCTCAACTTTTGACGATCAGCATTCGTCAAGCAGTGTCATTCGTCATAAAACACTTGCCTTTTCCCGATCTCCAAGTCTCACACTGGCCCGCACCCTTCCAGCTGCTACTGACAACTCAATCCTATCCGCCGAATGCTCCGAAGCCGTCCTCAGCAACAACCCAGCTCGGTTCGTCTTGAAACGGAGCATCAGCTCCTCGGTCTGCGTGATGTGTTCTGGCCCTAATGATGCAGTGAGGTGCTGGCTTCCGTTGAGATATATTGTTGGTGACTCTGAAATATAGAAAATTATGAAGTTCTATCAAGTACTGAAGCTTTGAAAATGAGGAAATCAAGAGAGTCCAATATTTTCCAGCCATATTTTTAATGCAGTTTGGATTTGGGTTGAGCAAAGAGCCCTGTAGAGCTTTTGAGCATTCCAATTACTTAGCAATAGTGACTTCTCAAATACTAATTATCAGTTAAAGATTATCCTACAATATTTCAAAAGTTCGTGAATAAATCTAAGAAAAATATAAGAATATCGATATGATTCACAGGATAGACAAATAAACACATCGCAGAAATTGTGGAATCATGGAAGTTACTCTATCAACTAAAATCTTAGTCTTTAGTACCTATCTGATAAGGAGTATAAGAGAAGTAGACCCCAAGCACTATTTGGATTCAGGTTTGTATCCGTAGCTCTTCTATTTTAAAATAGAGACAGAATGCGCTGAATTAAAAAGATAACTTTAAGAGTAAAATTGAACCTACCTCTTCCACAAGTAGGTCCACCATAGTTGGTGCCAGAGCAGTCGCACAGCGGTCGGTTCCAGCCTTCAGAGCAGATACCTCCATGCTGACAAGGCGAGCTCACGCACTGCTTCATAAGGACATGACATGCTGGACGGACCGATGCTGAAACATGATAATTAATATTTTAGCTTCCACTATTGAAAATGGTTTGTTCCTGGCAAATGGTTCTGTGGCGACCTCTATGCCACTTTAAAAAGCTACAATCATAACAGTGAAGCTACAACATAGTTCACAAGAAGCATACGAGATGGCGCTAATAGTATCCTACATGTCGTTATCAGAGTTCTGGTTGCAACTTGACATATATGTATATATTCTCCGACAGCAAACAAAGGCACAACACATTGCCTGGCAGAAAGAGTTTCCCTTTGTGGTGGTCGAGCATAATTCACCTAGCTCCCGCTACAGTTCGGTCTCCAGGCTCTTAAGCAGTACAAAAATTATTAAGATGAGAGAAAGATTTGAGAAAAAGGGTATACTTATTTTACTTTTTGCTGACATTTTGCTACAAATTGCCAATTACCTGAATCCTGCTGCCTGGCATACGCCGTCAGATCCTGTGGTTTTCCGTTTAGCACCAAATCCCTAATGCAGCCGACGAAACCCTGCCTCAGCGCTGCTGTCCACAAAACAGGGGGTGTTCTGGATGCAGAATACTCTGATCCTAGGCCGCCGACGAAAAGTGGACCATCCAGCTCGAGTTGGTTGGACTCACCTGTAAAATTATATTCATTTTGCAATAATTGAAAAAGATGTGATCACTTTTCCAGGTTTGTATGAGGTCATCTGCTTTTTTTTTTGGGAGAAGAAAAATAAATTACTTTTTTCATGTGAGACAAGAGAGATTTTAAATTTTAGAAATAAAACTTACTCTTCTACTCCTGCTACAAAAAAATATGGGCGAAGGATACCTTAACTCAGACTCGAGGAGTACGGACCTCACTCGCAGCGAAAACTGTTTCTTACGTTTGATAGATAGATAGATTGATAGATAGATAGATTAATTGATTGATAGATAGATTGATACATAGATAAATTGAAAGATAGATAGATTAAGATTGATAGATAGATTGATAGATAGATTGATTGATTGATAGATAGATTGATTTATTGATAGATAGATTGATATATTGATTGATAAACAGATAGATAGATTGATAGATATTAATTGATAGTGATTGATTATTAGATAGATTGATTGATAGAGTGATTGACAGATAGAAAGATTGATTTATTGAATGATTGATAGTTAAATAAATATATTGATAGATTAATTGATAGTTTGATAGATTTTAAGATTGATAGATTGATTGATTGACAGATTAATTGATTGAAAGATAGATTGATATATATATATATATTGATATAATAGATTGATATATTGATACATTGATAGATTTATTGATAGATTGATAGATTGATAGATTAATTGAATGATTGATAGTTAAATAGATTGATTGATTGGTAGATTAATAGATTGACTAATTGATAGATAGATTGATAGACTAATTGATTGATTGATAGATTAATTGATAGATTTATAGATTGATTGATAGCTTGATTGATTGATTGATAGATTGATGGATTGATTGATAGATAGATTGATACATTGATTTATTGATTAATAGATAGATTGATAGATATATTATTCAGTGAGGGCAGGTGAGTTTGACATTTAACTAATTGCTCGCCAATTATTGATTAATTAATATTTATAAGAAATAAACAAATCTCAGAGCAACAGAGCCAAAAGTAGCCGTTTTTCGTAAATGTGCGGAGAAAAGCTTTACATTCTCACTTTAAACTGTAAACAGTAATTCATAAAATAGTTTAAAGGGTTATCTAGATACTAATACGTAATTTTAAATGATACTTATATCCGTTTCCTTTTAAATATTTTTTTCCAAATCTCGCTGATCTCAGCACTGGACTCCATGTATCATCTTAAAGTGCGTTTACTATGTGCGGAAAATTCTCTTCTTCTTCTAGAAACTTCTTATAGAGAGAATCTGACCTTAAATCCATCTTATGTCTCTTTCTCTCTTATCGGCATTTACTGTTGCAAAGATGAGACTTCACCAAATTTGAATTTATGGTCTGAAAATTTTTAATTTAACACTTACCAGGGGTTTTAAACTCAGCATTAGCTCCATCCACAGTAACCCTCCCATCTCTCCCAGTTCTTCTCATCAGGAATTCGTGCCAGTGCGAGTCATCCACTCTTCTTCTAGACGCCCTGACTCTGACTCCGCCGGAACCAAGGTCGACGTGAACGTAGATATAACCATTTAGCATCTCTACAGCGAAAAGGTCGGCCTGGAAAATCAAAAATGCCTCACATAATTTTTAAGGCACAAGTAAAATATATTGCTACTTTTTGTTTGCACTCAAGTTCTTATATAAGTACATGCAAATATAAGTACCTGGGCGACCGAGCTTCGTTCGGCGATAAATCCAAGAATAATAGTATTTCAAAAAATTACTTAGTAAACTAAGAAAATAAAGAGTAAATTAAAATTTAACATATATTTTTTTTAATTGATACTAAATGCTGAGTTTCATCAAAATCGTTAGAACCGTTTCCTCAATAATTGCTCATTAAAGGTAGCTAAAGACGTTATATCTAAATATCTTTAATATCTATAATAAATAACGTGCATATAGATAGTAATATTACATAAAATAAAACTTAAATTAAATTATAACGAGAAACATATTATTGAGTAAAAATTACATATAAACCTACATATAAACAAACTTAACGCAGGCCTAACCGCCACTAGCTAGCTAAGCTACCACAAACCATTGATCAATATAGACACAGCCTCTGTATGAATTTGCGGATCGATCTGACGTCAAATTGATTTAGGATCGTCACTTTTAGTGCGTGTATGTCAATTCATTAGATAGGACATAGAGCTCTCTACTGTAAAATACCTAAATCTGCTGTTTTTAGCCATAGAAACTCGTCGAAAAACGTTGGAGGAAGTAATTAAAAAGATTCCTTCCGTTTGTAAGTAAATTTCTTATTAAATATTGTATTTAAAATTGGCACGCCAGGATTTCATACAAATTGACGGACTTTCTTTATCTAGTAAGAAGTATATACAGATCTGTGTAAGCTACATATAGCTTGTTGGGTGTGAACCCATAGGATTACACCGAAAACTATGGACGGGAATAGCTTCGTTGGAATCGTCGGATATTTCGTTTGTATCGTTGAATCACAGTAGCTCGTCAGCTGGCGATGTGGCCATACTACATAAAAAAGTCTAAATACTATTTTCATAACTTCTGTAAAGAACGTCAATTTTAATCAAAAACATTCCATACAAAACAGGAACTAAAATAAAACATCTAAATACAGAGCAGAAAATGAATTAACGCGACAAAAACTAAAAAAGCATCAAACATTGTGCATGCAAAATATCAGCAAACGATTTGAATACGAAATTGGAAACGAGTAGACATGCAAATTTCTTGTTGAGGTCACAAAATTCATCGGCAATACTGTAGCTAAAACGAATTTACTAAACAAAAACATTTCAAAAGAATATTGCGAATAGTTGACATTGGCTGGGAATCAAGTTGATATTCAAAAATATACTGTGCAGATTTCAAATGAGATATTCTGAAAGTTATGCTTTAGAACATAACATTATTATTTTTGTTAAAATAATAACCGCAGTAATAACACAAAAGTCTAAGCAAATATAATAAATTTTGTATTTTTAATGGCCTCGCGTAAACGTAGGCTCATAATATGTTGTAATACAAAATTAAAGAAATATAGAGTTGAATCATTCGTATATCTATAAAATCTTGCTTAGGGAATTCTTAATATCTTGATTAGTCACTACGCTTACGAAGAAATAAGTTAGTTAATATCTAATTCATAATGTCGTTTACTGGAATTATGTTCTTTATCTTTCTTTTTTTATCTTCTTTTCAACATAATTATTTGGGTAGATTGCACTAAATGTTACCAATTTCGCTATATTTTGATGTAGCCTTTTCACGAGGCCTTTCCTGGTGGCTTGCATGTCCACATGACCTTTCTCCTGATCCAGTAAAAAAGAATAAAAAATAAAAATACGACCAATGTCAACTACTGTTTAAGCAATTTGATTAATAATAATAACAAACAACTAATATTTTAATAATTATAATTAAAATATACTTACATACTAATAGATATAAATTCTAATATCGTGCAATAGTGATATAATGATGCGAATTTGTGTAGGTCTTAATAAAGCCCTCTATCCAAGCCGTATACCTCCGTCAAGGGACTCCTATAAGTGCTGGGGTAACCATTGTGTGCGTTACACTACAGTGCACAGACATACATAAAACATTTGACAGTTTGACACGGGTGAAACTTTATAAGGTACCATACACAAATTCCCTACCAGTGATCCTTTTCCTAATCCTTTTTTGCCTACCATGCAAGTCAATGGACAACACATTTTTTTTTTTCAGGTATTTATTGCTAGAATTTTATTTGCAAGAAAGTATTTTACACTGAGTCCACAAAGCAAATTATGGGTAAACGTATTTTTTTAATGTTGTAATATAATACTTTGAAGCTAACTCAATATGCGCGAAACATTTTATTCCATTTTAATGGGGATTGTTATTTTTTTTTAAGCGTTATTTCGAAATCTTTTTCGAGATACAGAGGTAATGAACAGTTGTGGGTAATTTTTACGCCAAAATAATCAATGGTTTTGGATATTTCTACAAACAAACGTATACCTTTGTTTGACCTTACTCCGAGACTATATCGGTTTAAACTCTTGAGTCCTTTCATAAAATACGCGTCGCCTTTATGTTATTTATCCGTCACTGTCAAAAAGTCAAATGTCACCGTTTCCGCCAATCATATACTAAGAAAAGAAGTTTCCGCCAATCGTTAGCAACGTGACTATGCGCTTCAAAACAAGCGTGCTTTTTTTAAATATTTATAAGGCTTGGCCGTTTGTTTTGATAAGACACGACTTTGTAATTTACAAGACGTCGATATGATTTTTATGTTAATTTATAAAAATTTTATTAAGCCGTAATATGACAAAATATGCAAATTGGTTTCTGAAAATTTATTTTGATATAAAAAGATTAAAATTAGTGGTTAAAAAAATTAACAATCCCTATTACCTCTCTAAACGTTAACTTTACCTACTTACATAAATTGTAAAGGTTTTCTGCAAGATATATCACAAATAACTCCGATTTTATACTTTATTGAGCTGCTTTATTTAACTTAATAAGTAAATTAAATAGCGAATATTTGAAATTGATTTATTTGAAAGTCAATACGTATAAAAGTGCTCAATTTTTTTATCTACTTTTCTTCTTTTGGGAGGAAGTACAAT
The DNA here is from genome assembly GCA_963576875.1 of Acrobasis repandana. Classification (NCBI taxonomy): domain Eukaryota; kingdom Metazoa; phylum Arthropoda; class Insecta; order Lepidoptera; family Pyralidae; genus Acrobasis; species Acrobasis repandana. Next base: position 17,111,111 of record OY756232.1, on the reverse strand, counting down.
CAAGCAGCCCCAGTGTAAAAGCACCATTATTTTACAAATCAAGGAAAGTTATCCATTGACACTTTCGGGGATTAGAATTTAGTTTTACCTTTGTCTGAAAAGTTAGCAACAAATTAATGAATTTAGGAATAAATTTGTTAACTCTCAAGTGATTTTATAGAAACAAAAGCGATCATATTTAGTTTTTGACTTGATAACTCTATTATAAATGTAAATTGAATTGCTAGTTTTAAATTTGGATTGAGTACCAGTGAAAATTAATTTCTATTCAATTCGTAAGGAGTTTACTGACCACAATAGAATTTTGAATGAGCAAATTGTGTACATTTAATTAAATGCTACAAGAAAATTAAAACAGTTTATTATCATTATAATTGTTGATCGAATGAACGCAAACCGTCTCCTTTTCAGCTCGGGTAAAATTGCTTTCGTATTTGCACGTCTACCCGACTGTCCAGATGTTCTCTTCTACGGGTTGCATTTTCCAACCGATTCTCGTAAAAAAAATATCAGTAGCGTAAAAATATCATAATTCATTCAGTCATATACAAACATTTTTAAAAAGTATGCAATTTTATTGTCTGGACAACTTTTTCTTCTACGGGTTGGTGGTGATTCGCGATGTCTACAGTTCACAGAGCCATTGTTTTTGTTTAGCTGTGTCTTCAAAGACAGTAGCCCTTCTTTCAGCTCTATCTTTTAGGAAGCTATAGCTTCAGGAAGTACGAAATATGTTAAAGCAAAATACTGCATTATTATTTATTTCAACCAATACGATAGAGAAGCAAACAATGATTGTAACTATATAAAGCTGTTTTTAAGAATTCGCTCAGAAAACAGGCAAACACGTCTATTCTTTCGGCAATCTGGTTGAGGTTGCGTAGCGCGCATCAGTGAGGCTTTTCTGAGGAACTCGGTGCGAGCACTGAGCCCACATATCAATCTATCTATCTATAATTTAAGAACTACGTTCTTGTCGGTGAAGTAGTTTCCATGTCTCCCTCTCTTGAGCCATCCTTTTGACCTCCCTATACGACACGGCGTTAACTTTCTCCTTTACTTGATCTATAAATGCTCTTCTTGGTTTTGCCGCACATCAATGCATTACTTATATTATTGTGTCCATAAAATATCAATATTTTCATTATTTCAAATATTTTAAGAGATTTTTTCCTAATCGTAGAGCTAGCATTCAATTTACTGAACTAGATTCAATCCCCTCCGATTGTAATGGTTAATGATATCTTGGATGGAATGTATGTAACTGTCTGGTATTCTCTTAACCCCAAAAGCTCCACCCCTTACCGTGCAACCTACCCTTGGTGGCTTGGCGCCCATGTTGAAGATAATCAGTCCATTAGGTTCGTTCGTTCGAAACTTGAACGATATTGTTCCGGATTTCACGGCTTCCCATTTTGGCAGGATCTGAGGATAAAAATAAATAAATTAAAATCAATTAGATAAATTAGTTGGCATGAGACTGCCTCCGTGGTGCCTCCATACTTTGTGAAAAGTTGTTTCCAGTCTGGTTAGGATATTGCAAACTTGAATCACATGATTATCCGAAAAGAAAGATGATTCTGTATTTCGGAAGGCAAGCGTTTTGGGTTGCGGAGGTCAGACGGCAGTTCTTCTGTGTAAAAACCAGTACCCTCATTAAATCACCTAGGTTAGGTAGCGGACCCTGGGCTTTGAAGCGTTACCGCTGAGGATGCAACCGGTGATACAGGAGGATGATGATACGATAAATAAATTGGCAAGATTTTATAATGTGCAAACCCACTGACTTTGTGTCCAAAGGTGAGATGATCACTCAAAAAATCATGACTGCAAACATTAATAACCAGATCATCTTCCAAATAAGCATCATCAGCTTTCTATATTCTACTGCTGGAAAAGGCCTCTCTCAGTGCATGCCTACAAACTTCCAAACCTTAATCAAAATTATTTTCTGCAAAAATTAGCTTGCGAACGAGTACCAAATCCAATTTACACAAATAACTACTACTACTACTACTCAGTAGAGTAGTCTTAAAAACGGATCCTAGCTGACCAGTACCTACTGGCGGCACCCGTTCACGAGTTGATGCGTGGATCAGCCATCGCTGAACTCAACCATATTAGAGGGAATATAGTGAACCCCGCTGGCTAGCGTGAAGAGTTTAGGCCAAATCCTTTTGCTGCTCTAGCGCAGAATAGCTTTGGTAGTACAGACAGTGTCGTGCTCGTGCAGTAGACTAAAACAGACCCTGATGATGATGATGATCACGATTGCTAACTGTAGTGTGGCTGTACCAATTATGTAGTACCACAGAATACAGTAAGAGTAAACAGAAGGGACTCTTCTAAGGTACGCGCAATATACGTCCCCGTTCCCCGCACCCGCACCTCTCCCCCGGTTCTTGACGGCCAACGTGAGAAATCGAGGCGAAAACGAGGGAGAGGTGCGGGGACAGGGAACGGGGACACCTGGGTGTGCCTGGGTGACGCATATTGCGCGTACCTTAGGAGTTTCCGGCCTGTGGTAGTACTCCGATTAAATGATAAGCCACAAAATACAATATCAAAGCTTTACAATTCACATTACAAATTGCCGCTAAAATTGAATTTTAAAGTTAAATTACATCCAATTTCCAAATACCAGAAAGAAAGTAATTACAGCGTTTATCGCACTCGGTTTACGGAAACTGAATTATTGATAATGCGGCTGACGATCGATATGTTACGTTCAGTTTGTTAGTTTTACACGTCGATTTGGAAACGCTTGATGTGCTGTTGACTGAAGTAGGTATATAACACGGTAGTCCGTTAATCCGGAGGTTGATTCGATCCCCAGCCAGACAATTTGGAATATGGCCTTTTTAAATTGTCCTGGGTCTTTAGTGTTTATGTAGATATATAAGTAGTTATACAAAGTTATAAAAGAAACATACCCGTAATAAATCGAACCACGGTCTATACTAGATCATTATAGTTTAATGAAATTAAAATATTATATTATAAATATTAATGTATTTATCTATTGTATCTTATGCATGTTAGTATATATGTATAGTTATTATATGTTTAAAATATATTTGTGTATAAGTATATGTGTTTTTGATTATATATATTTTATTTATATTAAGTTTGCTTATTTTTGTGAATTTTATTACGCCAGCCACACATATTTTCTGCTTGGTCTAATGGTTGACCGGGAGAGAATGCCATATGGCATTAGGTCCGCCACTTGTACGTTTATTTTATTGTGCAATAAAGAATAAATAAAAATAACAAAAAATAAAATAACAGCAAAATAACAAAAAAAGTTTTGGCCTTTTTATACAAAAGTGTGCAGCCGCCTGGGCGATTTGTAAGGGAATATCAAATTTTTTTTTGTTCTTTCGACTGTTATTTTAATTTCATCATACTTTAGTGATCTAGTATAGCCCGTGGTTCGATTTATTACGGGTACCCTTCCACGTTGTAAATCTTCTTTTTCGTCTAAGCGCGTTCCCATTTGCATCCTCAGTTGTGCTACTTCGAAGCCCGGGGTGCGCTTTTCCGCTTTTTATTCTCCAAATATAACATGCATGTCAAGGGTCACCCAGATGCCAAAGACCTTGCGAAATGGTGAAGAAATAGCCGGAACAGTTTAAACAATTTGGCTATTGTTTTACAACCAGCCGCCTGCCTGACGTCAACCCACCTTGGGAATGCAATTATAGCACGAGATGTTAGTGCTTAGGACTTTAGTCGCCTCTTACGACATCCATAGGAAGAGATGGAGTGGTCCTATTCTAACCCGGAACCACACGGGGTATCTACTTATCTATTTTTATCTACTTATATATATGTGCATAAAATATAGTATCGTTGAGTATCCCATAGCATAAGTTTAAAAGTTACTTTAGGGCTAGCTTAATCAGTACGATTTGTCCCTGTACTATAATGAGACCAGAAGATAGATAGATCGATAAATCGTTTATTTGTGAAAACTGCACATACACACTCACACACAAAAAACAAATGAATGATATTACGTTATTTACATACAGATTTTATAGCGAAGCGATGTGTGTATGTATGCTGCAGCAGCACAAAAAGGTCGTAGACTCAGCGAAAATATTGCTCAAGGAGCAATGCGCTGGTTTACAGCTATAACCTTAGGTAGGTGCAAGTGCGATTATTTGTGAAAATTGTTAGATAAACGTGTTAAGGCCGTACCTGAATTTTCCGGGGTCCAGTGCTGCCCCAATTTTAAATAAATCATTTCAAAGAAAATTTCCGTTTTCTTTGAAATGATTTATTTTAAATGGGGGCAGCACTGGACCTTGGAAAATTCAGGTACGGCCTTAAATACAATAAAAGAAAACAAACTACTAGACATTTAGATACACAATAGACTACAAACAACTACCTAATACAAAGTATAGAAATTATAAATGAAATGATTTGAAAATGATTTGTGAATGAAATTATTTTTTTACACGTATACGTGTATTTATTAGGATTATTACCTTTTGTTGTACCACAATTGGTAATGCAGCACGATACTGTCTTTCCAAGGTAAGATACTTAGGAATGAACATAGTTTACAATTTGAAAAAAATAATTTTTCGTCTGACGGAGTATGAGTATGAGGTACTTGAGGCTTGTACTATAATCTCGCCACATGTCACTTTGATCGCTCTCTCTTGCTCTTGTGAAGGTGACCGTTATTGTATTTATAAATATATTATTTATGTTACTTGTGCAATTAAGAGATTAAAAATAAACAGTCGGTCGGACGGTAACTACACAAACGGACCTTTTTAGTCTTTTGTGTATGTGTTCGGCTGGGATGGGCTGCTTTTGGAAAACTTGACGATGTCTTTTAATCCTTACTCCCACAATGCCTGAAAACCAAGGTATTTAACCAATGTGTCCTACTCATACTCACTTACGGTGCTGAAACATCGACGCTTACAAACCAGCACATGCACACAATTTAAGTTGCACAAAGAGCGATGGAGCGCGCCATGCTCGGCATCACGCTCCTGGATCGTGTACCAAACATAGAAATTGGTCGTAGAACAAAAGTCGAAGATGTAGGTAGACGAATCACGCAGTTAAGGTGGGAATGGGCGGGACACTTGGCTAGAAGAGAAGACAGTCGGTGGACCAAAGCAGTTACAGAGTGGTGGCCGAGACAGGGGAACAGACCAGTAGGGGGAACCTCCTGCCTGTTGGTCGGACGATGTTGTGAGGTCAGTGGAAAAGCAGTGGATTGGACTGGCACAGGACTATATAGAATGGCGCAAAAAAAGGGAGGCCTATGCACAGCAGTGGGTTGATGTGGGCTGAAAGTATTAGTAGTATTAGTAAAAGTAAAGTAAAAATTTGCGTGGGAAGAGAAGCAGCTAGTATATTCTAAGTTTTTTCTGTTCTCCCAGACCAGCATGGAAGCATTTTTCCATAAAACCCCATTAAATGGGGTTTTATGCACTGTCGATGTTTATAAATTTTATAAACATCGACAGTGCACAATATTCCTCGAATGCCGTGTAAAATATTGATTCATTCATACGGTGCATACCACATATTATATCGATTTCTTTGTCGTCACTGAGTCCATGGCTTGTCATTTTGCGATTCTACAATTTGCTTCTATTAACCTGTCAATCACGAAATTATAACAATTGTTTTTCAACAGGGTTACAGTCTCATCGAGCTGTGTGCGACCTGAGTGGTCAATGCTTGCTGTTTTACTCATAACTACTTTTTACAACTTTTGACGTGACAACGTCTTAAATTAGGTTGCGGCTGGGAGTCACTTATGAAAAAGTGTAACGCTCGGTAACGTTACGATGAGTCACCGAACGAGAGAGAGGCCCGCCGAATGCCTTGCGTCTCTCTCCCACTCAACTATGATCGGTCTGCCGCCGTTGTCACGTAAAATCTTCGCCCGTAAAACCGACTTTACAGGCAACCATTTTTTTATTTTATTTTTACAACTTGAACTAAAGCAGTTTTGTTTATTTTAGAAGGCCTCCTTTACTCAACGAACACAATATCAAAATTTGAAAAACAATTTTGGCCTTTCATACATGATGACCGATCAGCTGATCAGTATTTCTATATATGTATACTCGTATATTCCTTGGGTAAAGTTGTTTAGTATCGTGTACTGAATATACCCTCAAAATAGTTGCAAATTTTTTTTTTGACGTTTAATTCCCAAAAAGGTTTGACGTCAGGCAGGCGGCCGGTCGTAAAACTGTAGCCAAATCGTGTAACTAAGCTGTTGTGGCTATTTCTTTTCGATTTCACATGGTCTTTGGCATCCTTGGGTGAACATTGTCAGAAAGGTTAGACGTTATATAAATACAAAATTCATGAGGTCGAAGTTGTGTCGAAAATCAAAAAGAATAAAAAAATAAAATAAGGGCAGCGATAAATAAGTAGTTAAAGGTAGCAAAAAGTCTTAAAAATGGAAAAGGGCACCATAAGGCAGTCGTACCTGCGGCTATTACAGTGAATTATTATAACGGCCGGCCACGCACTACAGAACTTACAAAATAACTGATCTAATGTACTGATACTCGTAAGGAGGCAATGGCGCGAGGGTAAGGAGGAATGTGGGAGGATACACCTTACAATTCTTTGTATTTTTATGAGATATTTGTTATATGTATTCATTTGTTTTCTTTATTTGCATATATGTATTGTTTTCTTTATACACAGTACCTCACATTACTGTGAGTGCACTTTCAATTATTATTGCTGGGCGTGAGTTGGAATCTCAATCGTGGCCAAAATGTTTTATCACATATTTTAATTTAGAGATGGAGAAGCTTTGTAGCGGCCCTCTGCCATCCAGGAGCATAGGAAAATAAGTCAAGTTTAGAAACATAATATCTTCAACTCGACAAGGTGTATTCGATCACGTCGCACTGATCCGTTTAAAACGAGTTGAGCTTGCTTTTAACGGATTACCTTCGTGTTTTAGTTCGTGAAAATATATCCATTTATACCACAAAAGGTTGTACAAACCGGTTTCCGTTCTAGAATAGAACCACTCCATCTCTTCTGGCCCATTTTTAGGGTCCCGTACCCAAAGGGTGCAAACGGGACCCTATTACCGAGACTCCGCTGTCTGTCCGTCTGTCCGTTTGTCCGTCTGTCTGTCCGACTGTCTGTCTGTCTGTCACAGCGCTCTATATCTTGAACCATAATAGATAGACACTTGAAATTTTCACCGATTATGTATTACTGTGGCCGCTATAATAACAAATACTGAAAATACAAAAAAGTTAAAAATTAAAGGGGGTCGCCATACAAAAAACGTGTTTTTCAGCGTTTTTAACTAGATCTTTATAATGGCATTAACTAGATACTTGAAATTTTCACCGATTATGTATTACTATGGCCGCTATGACAACAAATACTAAAAATAAAAAAAAATAAAAAATTAAAGGGGCTCGTCATACGAAAAACGTCTTTTCACCGTTTTTAACTAGATCTTTATAATGGCATTAACTAGATACTTGAAATTTTCACCGATTATGTATTACTATGACCACTATAACAAAAAATACCAAAAATAAGATAAAGTTAAAAATTAAAGGGGTCTTCATACATATAACGTGTTTCTTCAGCGCTTTAAAATATTGTACGGAGTTACGGAACCCTTAATATACGAGTCCGACTCGCACTTGGCCGTTTATTATTGGTCATTTTGGCTCGCATTCGTGGTGCGGGAGATTCTGTAACGCATGCTATAGGGCTCATATTTAAAAAACTAATTTAACTGATCGATATTAGTCGCATTCGGGGTGAGATTTTCATAACGCATGCGGGGAGCCATTTTCATTAATCGATAGACAATGTATCTATACTATAATATTATAAAGCGGAAGAGTTTGTTTGTTTGTTTGTTTGTTTGTTTGAACGCGCTAATCTCAGGAACTAATGGTCCGATTTGAAAGATTCTTTTTTTGTTGGGTAGTCCATTTATAGAGGAAGGCTTTAGGCTATATAACATTCCGACAACCACGCGAACGAAGTCGCGGGCACAGCTAGTAGTTAATATAAGGCATGCGGGGAACAACCGCAGATGGAGTACCGACCACTGTATCGTCTAGTAGCTTTCATTGGTTGTTGCAAGTCGCCGCATGCTGTATATCGACATAGTTATCGACCAATGAAAATGAGCAATTGGTGCAACAAAAGGCATATACAGAATTTGTAGACATCCTTAATTAAACCCCTTGTTCGCCCCACAGCTCTTTTTAGGGTTCCGTACCCGAAGGGTGCAAACGGGACCCTATTACTGAGACTCCGCTGTCTGTCCGTCTGTCACAGGGCTCTATCTCTTGAACTGTAATAGACACCTGAAATTTTCACCGATTATGTATTACTGTGGCCGCTATAACAAAAAATACTAAAAATAAAAAAAAAGTTGAAAATTAAAGGGGTCGTCATACAAAAAACGTGTTTTTTTTCAGCGTTTTAAACTAGATCTTTATAATGGCATTAACTAGATACTTGATATATTCACAGATTATGTATTACTGTGGCCGCTATAACAACAAATATAAAAAATAAAAAAAGTTAAAATTAAAGGGTGTCATACAAGAAATGTGTTTCTTCAGCGTTTTAAAACATTGTACGGTGTTACGGAACCCTTCATGTACGAGTCCGACTCGCACTTGCCCGTTTATTTCATACTCTTTTCGTGTCGTCTCTAAGACTAGCCTTCTTTCAGTTGTCGCTAGAAGATAAGAAATTCAGTGTGTTACTCGACACCACGCCAACGCAACTCTTGTCCACATATAACGCTCCACGTAACAAGCTCGATCATGCTCACGCAATAAAATGATAGACGCGTCGCTTTACATAATTATAAGAAGTGCCATTACAAGCAGAAGAATAAGCGGCTGACCCGAACCACCAACGTAAGCAGGTCTTCATTTTTACGGTTCCCATCTTCATACGCTCTGTCGCTTCGCCTACACACACACTTCTCCACTTCGTCCACAGGCTCTCCCGCTACAGCACCCTATACTCCTCATGTAAGTGCACTCTCAATAGGGATGATGACTGGGTCAGAAAAGTATTATTGTAATTAGTCCGTTAGTTAGATTATCCAAAAATAATGGACCCATATTTTTCAGTTTATCAAAAAAGTAAAAATTTACAAAGATACAGAGTATCAAAGTTTAAGAGTCCCCACTCTCAAATTTTGATACTCTGTATCTTTGTAAATGTTTACTTGTGACGTCACCAATGTGTAAAAATCGTACGAAAGCGAGACGTCATGCGAAATTAAAAAAAAAAGTGTACAATATTTTTTAATAATCTAACCGATGGGACAAAAAATTTTTTTCAGTCATCATGCGTGGTTCTCGCACTGGCTTTCGTTTATGTCGCAACAGTCTTTGTTATTTCACCTTCATCTAATCCAGAATTTTAGAAAGACTCAAAAGAAAGAAATCCTATCCCCTTCTCACAGCAATAACAGATTAAGTTCCCGCAAATAGACATTTTCATTCCAGCAATATCCTTTAGACCAGAGCTCTTCAATCTACAGATCAATCACAACTCCAGTGTCCTCCGACAAAATCGCTTGACTCAAATCGAATAACCCCATTCGATCTAATCATGGACCCAAACCGGACACTCCACTAAATTGAAGAGTCCGCTGCTGCAAGAGTACTTAGCATTACCGAACGACATTTCAAGTCGGTCGGCTAACCGCTTACTTTCCAGACAAATTGCAGAGTCCGGTCATGTGAGTGCTCTTAGATTTGCTGATAGACTTCTGAAACTAGTCGGTTGGATTTTTGAGGCGAAGCCATTGTTTTTAATTGGTGCTTAGTTTTTGTGACGGGTCTGAAGGCCCTTTGTGGTGTAATGAACTGAGTGAAAAGTTTATTGTTGGGATACTCTCTGCGCGGGCATAAAACGATTTTAGGTTCAGTTGATGTTGGGAAAGTTGTTGATATAGTGTAGAAGGTCCTATTTATTAAAGTTTATAAAATAAAGTCTTTTTCAGATGATTTGTTTTAATTTTTCTTCTTTTGAAATTGACGTTATCTACATAATTTGTGTGCCGGGTATAAATGCCAGCTACTGACAGTTATGAGTTTTGAACTTTTAGGTGTTATTTTTTATCATAAACCGTAAGAACAAATAAATCATTGGTGACGATTCTAAAAGAGAAATTTCGTAAATTACAAATTCCAATGTCAAATTAAAATTAATGATAATAGGGATGATGACTGGGTCAGAAAAGTATTATTCTAATTAGTCCGTTAGTTAGATTATCCAAAAACAATGTACCCATATTTTTCAGTTTATCAAAAAAGTAAAAATTCACAAAGATACAGAGTATCTAAGTTCCAGAGTGGGGGCTTGTGACGTCACCGATGTGTAAAAATCGTACGAAAGCGTGACATCATGCAAAATTTAAATGCGCTGTATCTTCGTCATTTATTGTTTCTCAGAGAAAAGAAAAAATATGTGTACAATATCTTTTAAAATCTAACCCATGGGCCAAAAATAGCTTTTCAGTCATCATGCCTATTTTGGTGTAAGGAGAGCATAATCGGGTTAATCGATCAGTTGCAGTCGTTGTATATTCTTTAGAGCAACATCGTGACGCCGAATCAGAATGAGTTACTAGCGAAATCTCTCGTGGGCTGAATTCGTTGAGCACTAGTTTTAGAGATCTGGCCTGACTCTGGGGGGTTACTGTGCCAGATTAAGCCCTTACGAGTACATGCAGATACATTATAATGTCTATAACCCTATCAAGGTAGACCCAGATAGGTTCTACAGAGCCTAAGACCTGAAGACCCAAAAGCCATGCCGGAGATAAGATGGAAAAGAGGAATCAAAATAGTGACGGGTTGCAACCACGTCGCCTCCCTCGGGACGAGAAGCAGCTGGTACATTGTAAGTGAGCAGGATTTGAACCCGCGACCTTGAACTAAATACGACCATGCTCTAACAAACTGATCCATCACGTGTTTAACCCGGCACGCCGAATCTCGCCACCATTTGATATTCCTAGATCACACATTAGGCTTGCGTCACCTTTTTTATTATTTAATGCCTAAAAAAAGTCCTTCAAGGCTTACCAAATGAGCATCCCTGGTGGTGAAGGTGACAGGGTCAGCAGAATCAATAGCCGTACACGCGTAGTCCAGTCTACCTGTGACGGTGATCAGCTTGCTTCCAGTCCTCGCCAGGTCGATCAGGTTGAGTCTGAGGGTGTCTGCTGAGAACTCCACCTGGTGAAAATGTAACACAAGTTTTCTATCATACAAATTTCTAGCATTTTTAGCATTGAGGTAATCGATGGCCCTATGGGAGTACGCATTGCTTGCGCTTTCCCAAGTTAAGCAACCCAGGGTGTGGTCCGCATTTGGGTGACTACAAGTGGCAAAAAAAAATTTCGAGCTCCTCCGTGCTTCAGGAAGCACGTTAAGCCGTTGGTCTCGGCTGTCACCTTTGTATGGCAATCGTTAAGCTATGTCAGATTTTTTAGGCAGCTTAGAAAATTAAATGAAATGGAAATTTATTTGACCTTTTAGATTTACACAATGGTTACACTGTTGGCTCCACACTAGGCAACATGCCTGTCCTGTGGTAGCCAGATTATATTTCCAATTTGCGTTAAAATTGTGCCGACAATAGAGTTCAGCAGTTTTACAAAAATAATAATTATATAAAAAAGGAAACAATGTTAATTTATACTTATATTACTAAGTTTTTTTTATTATTTATTTAGTAGAAGAAATAACACTAACCTGTTCATTCTTAAAATTACGAACTCGGGAGATGCTACACATATATTAAATATTCCATGAGTGTACCTAAACTCATGGAATATTTAATAGATACAATACAATACAATACAATACAATACCCTTTATTGCACAAAAGTAAAAAACAGAACATAATTATCTTAAAAATTAGGAAATGCGCAAAAGGCGGCCTTATCGCTAAGCAATTTCTTCCAGGCAACCTCGTTTATATAGAAAAAAATGATGGGAAATTAGGTAGTGCGGGGTGGTCAATATAATAAACATACTTATATACAATAATTATAATAAACATACATAGGTACTAAATAATCAGGAATTATAAAAAGCTTACTTTACAATTTTTAGGAATTGCTCAGTGTCAATGTAATCCCACGTTAGCAGAAGGGACCTAACGATGTGCTTCTAAATTCTAAATCTAAATCTGAATCTGCCATCAGTGTTGGTCATTTACACAAACCAAACAAAGTATGTTGAAATCAGAATATAATTCATCAGAGGTAAAGGATGAATGTGACGTCCCATGGGTAAAGGTACCTTATGGACGCTGGCACTTACGACATTGTGTTTATTAAAGCTAAGTTAATTGTTCGAATTGTTTTCTAAACGTCTTAAGCGCCAGCCACAGTCCACAAGGTAATTTTACTCGTGGAATGTCGCAAATCACAACTAATATACATATCTATATACATATATATATTATATTACATAATATATTCGGTTTTATCACCTGGCTCTGCCGATTAATACCAGCCCGTATAAGTGTCCATCATCTGTCATCATCATCCAGGTCATTTTTAGTCTCCACTGTAGGAGCACGACCCTCTCTGTACTACAGAGCCACATTTAGCCAGAGTATTTGGCCTACACTCTCCACGCTGGCCAGACTGGTTGGAGAAGTCTCAATGATGTTTAAAAGCTTTATTTATCTTGTGTTTCCTAAGTCGCCTTCTACGACATCAACGGAAAGACTTGGAGTGGTCCTATTCTAATCTGCCGGGGGGGCAAACGAAAAAACAATGTATAAGTGTGTACCAACCCTTTATACTTCTTTTCTTACTAAGATCTTACCTTCTTCAAGCAGCCGATGAAGTTCGTATGGACCCTTGCACCAGGTAGCGCCCTCGCGTTCAAAGATCCACCGACATGGGCTCGAGAGCTGGCGAGCATGGTGAACGAGCCAGCTACATGGGAATGCTCTAAGTAGACGTCGTCTACCACTGCTGATACCTGTGAACAAAATCATTTCAATTTTAATTCGATGCTCAATCCATTCGGAGAACAGTGGTTCGCAAAAAAAAATATTTCGTACAAAATACATTCGAATACATGGAAATCGGTCTTGAATATCGGAGTCCCAGTCCGATTTACATGTATTTGAATTTTCAGCCGCATAACGTCCACGTAAGCCTTTCCCAAGGATTTCCAAAATGACCGATCTAGAGCGGCCTGCATACAGCGCTTTCTAGCGACCTTGTTCAGGTCGTCTGACTACCTTGTGGGTGGGTGTTCTACGCTTCGCTTGCCAGTACGTGGTCCCGATTCGAGAACCTTTTTGCCCCATATCGGCCAATCGGTTCGTCGCGCTTGTGAATAAAATAGTAATAAGTATATCTGATTCTGAAGCGGACCCCGGGCTTCGCAGCATTATGGCTGAGGATGCAACTGAAATATGCTGAGATGAGAGAGAGAGAGAAGTAATTCTGATTCTGAAATCATTTATTGTTTGAAGCCATATCGGCCACTATTATAATTTAAATAAAAATGAAGTATTCTATTTGTAAAATAAATTATTTGGCACAGTTAAGAGAATAATGTCACTTGTCATTGATCAGATCCTTTTTCAACGTGACTGTAAATTTATTACCACAGAAAAACAGATATTTATAGCGCTATTCGACTTTAAGAAACTAAGATGTCATGGTTTGGTATTTAATACAAATCGACGACGACGATCTCCGTGGCGTAATGGTTAACACGCCAGACCGCTAATCCGGAGGTTCTAGGTTCGATCCCCAGCCAGAGCAAGTTGGAAAACAGCCTTTTTCAAATTGTCCTGGGTCTTGGGTGTTTATCTATATATGTATTTATCATCAAATATAGAATCGTTGACTTAGTATCCCATAACACAAGTTTAAAACTTAGTTTGGGGCTCGCTTAATCAGTGTGAGTAGTCCTATATATTTATTTATTTAATCCCAGAAAAAAAATGTTTTGACGTTAAGAAAAAAGTATTTGACTTGTTGGAAACTAAACTAAGCGCTTTCAAGTCTTTTATAGTCTAGACCATAAGAGCGGTTTCGCACTACTTCCGATCCGAATCCGAACCGAATCCGTGATTGGTGCGAAACCTCACACATCACACAAGAGCGGTTTTGCACTACTCACGGATTCGGATCGGAAGCAGTGCGAAACCGCTCCAAATCGCTTCTATTTAATGATGCTCACATTACGTATTTCGATCGAACTCTCTGAATTCTAAAATCACACTGAATTTTTCTTTTAACTTCAAATAAAAAACAGCATAACTAGCAAAAAAAAAGTTTTATTGGTGCTTGACATAACATCACAACACTCGTAAATTAAACTGCAAACACATCTTTCACACACGTTTGGCCAATACATCTGAGAACAAATTTCATCAGACGTCCAAGGATATCAAAAAACTTGAGGATTATGAGCGAAGTTTGCAACAGCTTCAAACTTTGCCGTTCAGTTCGTTTGTCATCGAACATTTGGTGCAGGCGACGCACAAAATAAGGTTCAATTTTGTTTTTTTGATGCGGAGTATGCGGAGTGTAACGGAAAGATCGCGTGAAAAACACCCGCATTTACGGCAGCCTTCATATCCGTGACATATGTAGGAGACAAGCGCACGAACCAGTTTACTGATACTTGGGATCTGTACTTCACGCGTCCGGAGACATCGATGCCGATGTCAAGGCCCGTATATCTGCCGCATGGGCAAAGTCGCAGGAGGTGGCGGATGTCATTTGTGACGCCAAAATGCCGGTTTAGTTAAAGGGACAGGTCTACAAATCCATCATTAGACCTTTCCTATATGGCAAGCAGGAACTGCGTGTCACGGAGATGAAAATGTTGCGTTGGATATGCGGAGTAACACGAAGTTCGCATGAGAAACACCCGCATCCGCGGTAGCCTTCATGTCCGTGACATCACAAACTTCAAGAGAGTCGCCTACGCTGGTACGGTCATGTCATGCGGAAACCGGTAAGTTACGTGGGAAACAAATGCCGTCTCCGCCAGGGCCCGACGGACGTGGTAGACCCAAGAAATGCTGGCTTGACATCGTCATGTTGATATGCGTGCCAGTCTTATAACTAAGGATGCTCAAGACCGTGCGATGTGGAAAAGAAATAGCTAGAAAGCGGACTCCGGCCTTAGCAGCATTATAGCTAAGGATGCAACTGGGAATACGCTAATATGAGTTTTTTTTTCAACAGTTTCAAACTGTTGTTTGTTTTTTTTATATGCTCACCAGCTGTTTCCCGCGGCGTTGCCCGCGTTTTGAATGACAAAATAGCCTATGTTACTCGCTGAGAATGTAGCTTTCTATAGGTAAAAGAATTATTAAAATCGGTTCAGTAGTTTATTCATTTCGAACGGTTTTCGCTTATAAACTGTAGAAAGTACTAGACGTATAAGTGTTAGCTAGCGACTAAGTGACATTTATGGAAATAGCTACAATTGAATGGGAAGAAACAGTGATAGGTACGAGTATGTGATGTCTTCTCTAGTTCTATATAGCTCTCTGATTTCCGCATATTTTATTTGCGTCGCTTACATCTGCCAATACATCAGAAAACTAATTTCATCAGACGTCCAAGGATATCAAAAAACTTGAGGATTATGAGCGAAGTTTGCAACAGCTTTCAAACTTTCCCGTTCAGCTCGTTTGTCAGCCAACATGTGGCATGTTGGTGTGGTGTTGGTATTGCTATTATTAAGAGTGGGAACTTTGCTTTTTATTATTAAACTAGCGATTAAATACGCTTTGTTCGGATTTAATATTTTTCTATCAGCATTATTTGCGGAAATGCGGATGCTTAGGTGGATGTGTCGGAGACGAAGATGGATAAGATCAGGAATGAATATTTAATAAGTTAAAGGTCGCACCGATTGTAGGGAAGTTAAAAAGCCACCATTTAACATGGTACGGTCATGTCAAGAGGATGCCAAACATCTAACTAATAAAATGGTTAACTTAAGATAGAGGACGACCTAGAAAGACGTAGGGGGAATGTGAGAAGCGGAACATGAAGGAGAGGGGGGTTATTACAGATATGGTAAATGATAGAAAATGATAGAGGGAGTTGGTTGACATACAGAGCCGTGCCCAAATAGGGAGAAGGCGAGGTAGATGATGATAGGCCATGATAAAACGTTTGTTTACTTGTCATTTCGTGTTTAAAGTCTGTTCACCATCAAGTATCAATGTCGGCCACTTGGTAGATATAGGATATCTACCAAGTGGCCGACATTGATAAACAATAATAAATAAATAAATATATAGAGACAAATCACACTGATTAAGCTAGCCCCAAAGTAAGTTCTAAACTTGTGTTATGGGATACTAACTTAACGATACTATATTTTTATGATAAATACATATCACCCAAGATATTACAGATATATATATATATTGATACTTTTGTATTGCAAAAAATTTCAAATAATTCTGTTTCTTCTTCGTATCGAGTTCGTCAATTGCTACCTTTTAAAGTCTTAGATGTTTTGTGCTACCAAAAATTGTCTAAAGGTAGCTCAATGAAAAGTATATTTTTAAAACTTGTAAACTAATAAAGGTTTCTTAACGGTGTATTACATCACTTGCAGGGAAAATTACCTCGACAGAGTCAGATTATACCATGAACTCATATTCTAATTCATTTAGAGTATATTATTTCAAGTGCAGAAATTTCTTCCAAAGTACATTAAAATAATCTGTCCTGCGGTGGGTCGAGTTGAGTGTACTTATTGTTTTGTGTTCCAACTACAAACGTTTTAAAAACAACGCTATTTCTTTTACTTATCTAAAAAAGCCTCTTTCCTTTCCTCCTTTCTTCACAAGCACCTTGATCCCGTAAACATAAAAACGGGATCCATTGTCTCCAAGATAAAAGGACGTTCTAATTAACCGCCTTCTAATTGGACAAGTGAATTATTCATACTGTCACAACCGCGTTCTATTGGCGCAAACCAAAATATATGGACCGATGAATATTCATTTGTGAGAGAAATATGAACGCAATCTCGTTTTTTATTACCTTTTTGGTTAGAAATACTCGTATTTGTTTCAGTTATTGTTTAGATGATTACAACTTGATAATTGTAACAATTTCTAAATGTTATATTTATATTTTATCAAAAAGGCATACAAACAGATTACAAACAATAAAGAAAATAAATTGTAAATATCAAAACCCACTATAAATTAACAATATTATTGCAAAATAAAACGGTTTGACTGCCTCCGTGGTCCAGTGGTCAAGGCGTTGGGATTGTGATCCGGAGGTCGTGGGTTCAAATTCCACCAGACTGGAAACAATTTTACACAAAGAATGCTTCCTATTCTTTGTGAAAAATTGTTTCCAGTCTGGTTAGGATATTGCAGGCTTGAATCACCTGATTATCCGAAAAGGAAGATGATTCCGTGCTTCGGAAGGCACGTAAAGCTGTGGGTCCCGAACGCCATCTAGCATTTGTTTAAACCTATCCTAGGATTGGGTTGCGGTGGTCAGACGGCAGTCCCTCTGTGTAAAAACCAGTAAGTTCCTACCAGTAGGTAGTAGTTAGGTAGCGGACCTCGAGCTTTGAAGCGTTACCGTTGAGGATGCAACCGGGAATATGTTCGGATGATAAAATAAAAATGTGTAGGTAAATTATCAAATAGTTTATAATTATATCTAAGAAAGCATAATAATAACTTGCCGAATAAAGATTTTCTTTCTTTCTTTCTTTCATAATCACTCTTTTTGTTCTCCTATAATAGTTAACCTTTCGTAACCTTTCATTATTTCTGATTCCCTTTTGAGTACCATCTTGCTAATCGTGGCCTTTAAAGTTTACGTCCTTTGACACTCTCTACTTTATCAGGGATGATATAATGCAGCTTTCAGAAAAGCCACTATCATCGCTAGAGGAAACAAATTCATGAAACTCAAAACGAAATTCCATGAATGGATTGCAGAATATAAAATGAATATTGAAAATTCTTTTACCACAACAATAACTCTTCAGTGGAATTCCACGCGTATTTGCAATCGAAGTATGAAAGCATCGTATTAATTCCTATTCTAGACCATTCCATTGTGCTGAGCCCATTGTAGGTTCATTTATAGCCTCCTTTATAAACACGTCCCAGTTCACGCATAAAACCTTTTTTAATTGCGGTTTTCTATTTGCGAATTCCTAATTTGAAAAATGAACGAAAACTAGCGCGTGATACCTTTTTCATTCATTTCTGAAGGTTTTTCATTCATTTTTAGGGTTCCGTACCCGAAGGGTGCAAACGGGACCCTATTACTGAGATTTCGCTGTCTGTCCGTCTGTCTATCTGTCCGTCTGTCCGTCTGTCACAGGGCTCTATCTCTTGAACCGTAATAGACCTGAAATTTTCACCGATTATGTATTACTGTGGCCGCTATAACAACAAATACAAACAATAATAAAAGTTGAAAATTAAAGGGGGGTCGTCATACAATAAACGTGATTTTTTCAGCGTTTAAAAACATTGTACGGTGGTACGGAACCCTTCATGTACGACTCCGATTCGCACTTGCCCGTTTATTTATTTTCTTGACAGACGCTTCAAATCGAAGCTTATTTTATGAAAAATCATCTATTGTCTCAGTCTTACAATATCATTAAAAAGAGAAATAAGGGCATAACATATTTCAACTAAAATTGGGTTTAGCAAACATGTGATATTTTTATTAATACCTAAGAGATCTTATTGTAAAACAAGCCCTACGATAAAAGCACAGAATAGGATACTAGTACTCCGTACAGAAGTCTCACTCAGCAAAGAAATTCAAATAAATATCTAGTTAATGCGGTTAGCGATATGGTTTAATTTAGCTCACGTCAGAACTCAGCACCTTTTCGTTTAGATACCTACACATCCATTGCAGGCCAATTTCATTCTTACTACTCTGGACAAACGATTTGTATAACTGAATTTACCACTTGGAGAGGCCGCCGCGCTCTTAGTAATAACGTAAGTATATTTTCGATACCTAAACGAGGAGTGACACAGGGCCTGATAAGAGTAAAAATTGTTTCCTGCTTTTTTTTTTGTTAACTCTTAATGAAATTCTAGCTGAACCATAATCATATTGCTTTCAATTTTATTACTTAGAGGTATTTTTTGTGTCGGTATTTTGGCGTTATAAATGTTTGTGACTGGTCTTCAGCTGCCTATATAATAAAAACACTTTCAACTAGACATAATAAAAAATGGGTATTTTTGAAATTATTTTCATGCCATGATATATCATAAGGACATTATCAGACAGTCATCTTATGGCAAAGAAGTGTGTGGGACAGCCATCACGCTAAAAGTGGCCTTTGCATCTTGCGGCCTTGGGCTCTGTCTGCTTAAAGCCGCAAGAACCAAAATGCTCTGTCTGCCCCATTAGGGTAAAGACGTGACAGTGTAGTAGACTGAGCGTGCGAAGAGTTTCCGTTTTAACTTCGGCAAAAATTATTTCGTGCGTGCGGATGTCCAGATTTCCGGTTGTTCTCGCCTACAGATCGTATTTCTCAATAGATTCTCGTGAAATTTTGTGAGCATGTTTGATAATTGTATGTTTTCTTTTGTTGATGCAGTTTTTTTTAAATTATTTAATATGTCGAAAATGGGGGTTGAAAACTTTAAAAAGTCATATCTCTCTATTTTTTGTAAGGTTTACAGCTCATAGAGCCACAAGTCTAAGCTCGTTACCGGTTGCATCCTCAGCTGTGCTGCTTCGGAGCCCGGAGTGCGCTTTCCCGCTTTTTCTTCTTCAAATATAACATGCATGTCAATGGTCACCCAAGGATGCCAAAGACCTCGCAAAATGGAGAAGAAATAGCCGAAACAGTTTAAGTGATTTGGCTATAGTTTTACGACCGGCCGCCTGCCTGACGTCAACCCTCCTTGGGAATGCAATTGTGGCACGATATGTTTGTGCTTAGTCCTTTAGTCGCCTCTAACGACATCCACAGGAAGAGATGGAGTGGTCCTATTCTAACCCGGAACCACAGGGGTCACAGAGCCACAAGTATTTATGTAAAATCACTTACCCTGCAAAAACTCGTGTGCGGCGTAATCTGTAACAAAACAAACATTTCCTTAGATTCCAATTCAAACGTAAGAGAAGCATTGTGGCAAGAAATCATTAAGGCATTAGAGATACACAACGAAAAAGTGTCGGTCCTTTTCGCCCCTATGCTTCTTTTTTACGCAATTTGACAATTTTTCATCATTTTTTTTCTTTTCCCTAGTAACTTAACGAAATTTCTTATTGTGTTTTAGGGTTTCGTAACCAAAGGATGCCAACGGGATACTTTTATCAAAATTCCACTGTCTGTCTCTCTTTCCGTCTGTCAGTCTGTCCGTCCGTCTGTCATAGGGCTCTATCTCTTGAACCGTAATAACTAATCACTTAAATTTTTTACCGATTATGTACCTATAACTGTGGCCGCTAAAGCAACAGAATAAATTAAATAAAGTTAAAAATTAAAATATAAGAAACCCCTTTTTTCGGCGTTTTAAAACATTTTACGGAGGCACGAACCCTTGATATACGAGTCCGATTCGCACTTGACCTATTTTAAATAACTTGTTGATGTTGACAGACGCTCATAAAACCCTGTGTGTAATAAACAAGTTAAATACAGAGAAAAATGTTGGCAGTATATAGCTAAGTACAAAATCCTCTTAAATTTCCTCAAGAGCCAAACAAAAAGCGACGTAGATATAAAATAAAAATACGTACAGAAGGGAAACACATTTTTTCTACTAAAAGGGGCTTAGTTTTCTTTGATGTGAATGATTTTGATTTTAAGATAGAGCTCAGGAGTGCAAAATCAAACTATACGAGTATATCCAATTAAATAAACGGGCAAGTGTGAGTCGGACTCGTACATGAAGGGTTCCGTAACACCGTACAATGTTTTAAAACGCTGAAGAAACACGTTTCTTGTATGACAACCCCTTTAATTTTTTACTTTTTTTTATTTTTAGTACTTGTTGTTATAGTGGCCATAGTAATACATAATCTGTGAAAATTTCAAGTATCTAGTTAATGCCATTATAAAGATCTAGTTAAAAACGCTGAAAACAACACGTTTTTTGTATGACGACCCCCTTTAATTTTCAACTTTTTTTAATTTTTAGTATTTGTTGTTATAGCGGCCATAGTAATACATAATCGTTGAAAATTTTAGGTGTCTAGCTATTAGGTCCAAGAGATAGAGTCCTGTGACAAACGGACAGACGGACAGACGGACAGACGGACAGACGGACAGACGGACAGACGGACAGACGGAGAGACGGACAGACGGACAGACGGACAGACGGACAGACGGACAGACGGACAGACGGACAGACGGACAGACGGACAGACGGACAGACGGACAGACGGACAAACAGCGGAGTCTCAGTAATAGGGTCCCGTTTGCACCCTTCGGGTACAGAACCCTAAAAATAAAATAAGAAATTGTAAAAAAATATCAAGTGAACAGGACTTGAACCCGCGACCTTACACACACACACACACGTGATGGCTCAGTTGGTAAGATCATAGTCGTATTGAGACTTTCAAGTCCTGCTCACGTGGTATTTTTCACAATTTCTTATTTCATTCATTAAATTTGAGTACTGCATCTTGAATGCCTAAAAAAAACCCTATAAAAACCTGTAGATCGTAACGCACATCAAATATTAAGGCCGTGTGCTGACGGCAGACTAGCATATTATTTGTCACCACACGTTTGCTCTCCCTTGGTTATCGTAAGAGGCGACTAAGAGAAGTATAGCAGCGTCCTGTGTGCAAAGGCTATACGATCGCCAACCTGCCTGCTCAGTGTGGTGATTAATCGTCCTTAGGTCTTTTTTAGTTTCCACTGCAGGAGCATGACCCTCTCTGTACTAACAGAGCCATACTTGGCCAGAGTAGCCAGAGGATTTGGCCTACACTCTCCACGCTGGCCAGATGGAATGGAGAGGTCTCGTTGATGTTTATAAGCTTTGTTTAGCTTGTGTTTCCTAAGTCGCCTTCTGTCATCCACGGGAAGACTTGGAGTGGTCCTATTCTACTCTGCCGGGAACCAGACGACTTAGCTATATATTTTATCATCATCATCATCATATCAGCCACAGGAAGTCCACTGCTGGACATAGGCCTCCCCCAAGGATTTCCAAAACGACCGATCGGAAGCGGCCTGCATCCAGCGTTTTCCTTCAACCTTGCTCAGGTCGTCTGACCTCCTAGCAGGTGGGTGTCCTACGCTGCGCCTGCCAGTACGTGGCCGCCATTCGAGAACCTTTCTGTCCCAGCGGCCATCGGTTCTTTGCGCTATGTGCCCCGCCCACTGCCACTTCAATGAGCTATATATATATTTGGAGATTATCAAATCCTCCCATTATCGGGAAAGACCTATATAGTCTATCAGGAAGTTGGTTGTAGAGACGAAAAGTGAAATTACACATCTGTCTCACTTTTTAATTTTAAAGGACGCTTCGTTGACTTGCCTATTTATTTGTCCAAGTTTGCGGTTGAAAGAAAGCTACTCGACTGAATAAAAGTATGGCCAATTTATGTTTTTGTTGGCGAAGGAGTTTCTACGGATGATGTTTTATTTACCGGTTTTAAAAAACAGAACTTAGGTTTCATTCCGGCATAGGAAATTTAAATGTTTATTTAGTAATTAGGCCTTTGCAGGCACTTTTACACGTCAATAATACATTACTTGTAAAATTAATTAATTATTTCAAATAAAATCTTCGGACACTAGCGTTTTGCAACGGTCATTGCTATGAAGAAACGCTAAAATAAACACATTTACTGCTATGATGCTATGCTGCTGCATTTTTTCCCTGTGGACCTTTCGAAGTTGCAAGCCAATTAGAAGAGGCATGGCGCGCCTCGGACGTACCTAGTGGCACGCCCGATGCGTGCCCAATACGCACCCGATGGCACGATTGCCCGATGGCAGGTGTTTAGTATCTACTCCGTAGTCTGTGCGCGTCACTCACTTTACTTATTAGGCTAAGATGCGCCCGTTGAAACGCGGGCGATGACGACTGCCGATGATCTCAATGCCTTTCCAATGATTTATCATACAAAATGTATGAAAACGGACGGGCGTAAATCAGATAGCTCTCCTATCTGGCTAACGCCTCACATGTACGAATACATAGGTATCAGTGAAAAGTCAAAACACCTTTATAGGTAGTCATAATCATCATCATTATCAGGTCAGGCAAGAGCATGACCCTCTCTGAATTTTACCAGAGCCATACTTAGCTAGAGCAGCCAGAAGATTTGGCCTACACTCTCCACGCTGGCCAGACGGGTTGGAGAGGTCTCACTGATGTTTATAAGCTTTGTTTAGCTTGTGATTCTTAAGGCACCTTCTACGACATCCACGGGAAGACTTGGAGTGGTCCTATTCTACTCTGCCGGAAACTACACGGCATATACTTTTATAGTAGTGTCACCAAACCTTTTAGTAATAATTGAATGAGCTCAAGCAACCCTTTATTTCGGAGTTTCGTACAAAAAGAAAAAGGGACATTTATTATTTACCTACGGAGCTGCGGACTTGTTCACCTCATTTCCTTTTATCATGTTACTTCCGGTTCCCCTTCAAATGGTTTTCGCTCCTTCAGCCGAAATGAAGGTCAATTTTGATATGAAAAAAACAGTAAGATTTTTAATAAGCTGAGAGTACTTAGGTACTTTTAGGGTTTCCTTACCAAAGGGTTCCAACGCGACCCTAAATACTTAGACTCTTCTGTCTATCCGTCCGTCTGTCACAGGGCTCTATCTCTTGAACCGTACTAGCGAAACACTTGAAATTGTCACCGATTATGTATTACTGTGGCTGCTATAACAACAAATACTAAAACAAGATAAATAGCGGATCCGGGCTTCACAATATTACATTTCTATATGAACATGTTTTTACTAAACTCTTTATTAGATTTCTCAAGGGTACATTGCCTCCCGTTTTTAATCTAAACATTATTTTTGGCATGTTTCACGGGGACTTATATTAGATCCGCGAAGTTTCAAACAAATTAGAAGGTGAAAGTACGTAGAAATTAGGGTTGGATAAGGTATGGTTCATAAAGTTTGCATCGTAGTAAAAAAATAAGTAAAAACTCAATAAGTCAAAATTTAAAAAGTCTACCTATTGTATCTTTTGGCTTTATAAAATTTTTAAATAAAAAAATACATAAAAAAAGTGAAAACTTTTTATTAAAGTAATTATTTTTTGTGCAAAAGCTACAAACTGCAAGCGTTTCGGAACGACCACTACTGGGAAGATGCGCCGAAAGAAACCCAGTTTAGTATTGGTCCCAGCCTGAAGCCAGCCTTAGGGAAAATCAGCTACGGTGTCATCGATATTGTTGCAAGTTACGGCCAAACATGAATTTTTCGGGGTCCAGTGCTGTCCCCATTTTAAATAAATTGTTGTAAAGGAAACGGAGATATCATTTAAAATGTTGTCTTTGTGAAGCCCTTTAAAATATTTTATGAACTACTGTTTCCAGTTTAAAGTACAGTAAGCATATTGTACATTAATTTTATAGTGCAATATATATAAGTAAGTATATTGTACATTAATTTTATAGTGCAATAAATTAAATAAATAAATAAAAATAAATAAAGCGAAAACGTTAAACTTTTCTTTTGCGTTTTTGCTAAAAGTGGCCGTTTTCCACAAAAATGCTAAGAAAAGCTTAACGTTCTCACTTTAAACTGTAAACAGTAAATAGTTTGTAGGATTATCTAGGGCTTACTAGAGACAAAAATTTTAATGATATCTCCGTTTCCTTTCAAATAATTTATTTCAAATGGGGGCAGCACTGGACCCCGAAAAATTCATGTAGCCTCCGTGATATGCAATCGAGAACGCGCCAAAACGTAAAAAGTAAATATTTATAACTTTTCTACAGCCACAAAAAAAAATCTAGGTCTATACTCACTAGTAATAGAAGATCAATTTTCGACAACAATCGAAATCTGTTAAAATAGCAATATCGGCTAATGAAAGGGTTACTCAGAACTGTTAGATTAGTTCATTAAAACTGACCTTGGCGGGGTTTAAACTCAATGTAAACCTCAGTTCGTAGAAATGCTGATGACTTTTGCTAGGCTATTAAGTATCGATTGTATTTCCGCGTATAACGCTTAAACCATCGGAGTTATTTTTGTTTTTAGTGGAAATGTAAGGCCATACCTATTTCTGACTCTGACACATCTATGGAAACGTACCTACGACTTTTCAGTTTCAAGTATATTTTTTTCTTTATTTATTACTTCTATCATATTGAAAATTAAGTAAAAAAAATGTGTTCATTTCTATAAATCACTGAGGCTTGTAATAAAATGCCTTAAAAAAGTATAACATACATGCCGTGTAGAATAATCCCGGCAGAGTAGAATAGGACAACTCCAAGTCTTCCCGTGGAAATCGCAAAAGGCGACTTAGGAAAACAAGCTAAACAAAGTTAATGAATATCAATGAAACCTCTCCAACCCGTCTGGCCAGCGTGGAGAGTGTAGGCCAAATCTTCTGGCTTCTCTGGCTAAGTATGGCTCTGTAGTACAGAGAGGGTCGTGCTCCTGCAGTGGAGACTAAAAAACCTGGATAATGATGATGAATATACAATAGGATATAAAATTTGAACTGCGCCAACTGTTATCTTACTTAAATATAGTCCGATAGCTGGTAGACATTTTTGGGTAAGTATTTGAGGCAAGCTGCAAACTTGTCTTATACTTCCCCTATAATAGGTACTCCAACTCAGAACTGCAGACCAGGCTGAAAAGTAGTAGGGCTTAATAGACTTTTTTTTAGGGATAATCTAATAGAAAGGACTAATCATCATCATCAGGTCTTTTTAGGGTTCCGTACCCAAGGGTGCAAACGGGACACTATTACTGAGACTCCGCTGTCTGTCCGTCTGTCTGTCTGTCCGTCTGTCCGTCTGTCACAGGGCTCTAGCTTTTCAACCCTAATAGCTAGACACCTGAATTTTTTACCGATTATGCAGTACTGTGGCCGCTATAACAACAAATACTAAAAATAAAAATAGTTGAAAATTAAAGAGGGTCGTCATACAAAAAAAGTGTTTTTTTCAGCGTTTTTAACTCGATCTGTCACAGGGCTCTATCTCTTGAACCGTAATAGCTTGACACCTAAAATTTTCACCGATTATGTATAACTATGACCACTATAACAAAAAATACTAAAAATAAGATAAAGTTAATAACTAAAGGGGGTCGTCATACAAGAAAGCGTTTTAAAACATTGTTCGGTGCGGTTACGGAACTCTTCATTTACCAGTCCGACTCGCACTTGCCCATTTATTTAGTCTCCACTGCAGAAGCACGACCCTCTCTGTACTACCAGAGCCATATATGTTATAGCAGATGTACGAGTAGCTTGTGTTTCCTAAGTCGCATTCTTCGATATCCAAGGGAAGACTTGGAGTGGTTTGGCAGAGTACTGCCTGGAATCATACGGCCAAGTAAACTTATATTTATTTAGCAAGGCTATTTATATTTAAGTTTTAAACTAAGCGCACACAAAATTCTTGTGTTGCAA
Source organism: Acrobasis repandana (assembly GCA_963576875.1). Taxonomy (NCBI): domain Eukaryota; kingdom Metazoa; phylum Arthropoda; class Insecta; order Lepidoptera; family Pyralidae; genus Acrobasis; species Acrobasis repandana. The sequence goes on along the minus strand of OY756232.1, from coordinate 17,084,472 downwards.
AATTTATTTTCGGCCATTATTCGCCAGCGGGGAGCTGATTAAACTTTGCTCAGTGTAGGTGGTTTGTGGATAATGTGGGTCCGAGTAAATAATGCTGCATGTGGGTCTACGTACAAATACTGTCATTTTGTATTCTTCTTTGCGTGTCGATGGTACTTATTTGCTCCAGTAAAGGCCAACCTTAAGAGCAAATCGCTTCTTTTTACGACAGTTCCACATCATTATCATCTTTTCTAGTCTTTACTGCAGAAGCACGACCCTCTCTGTACTGCCAGAGCCATATATCAGGCAGTAGTCAGAGGGTTTGGTCTACACTCTCCACGCTAGGACGGGTTGGAGAGGTCTCATTTATGTTTATAAGCCACATCTGAAGTAAAAATTCATATGTTTATTCTGTAATTAAGCTATTGCAGGCACTTTTACACGTCAATCGTTTTGTATACATTACATGTAAAATCAAAAAATTGGTTAATTTAAAGATAGCTTCCCATATTAGCGTTTTGCAACGACCACCTCTCCTCTTCACCTTACCTCTTATAGTTATCAGTTACAGCTCTATTCTTTTTATTCTTCATCATCTTAACGCGTTTCATGTTGCATTCTCAGTCGTGCTTTTCTTCTCCAAATATAATATGCATGTCAAAGGTCATGCAAGAATGCCAAAGACTTTGCGAATTGAAAAAGAAATATCCGAAACAGTTTATATGATTTGGCTATAGTTTTACGACCGGCGGCCTGCCTGACGTCAATCCTCTTTGGGAATGCAGTTGTTGCACAATATTTGTGTTCCTTGTTTATTACTTTTATTTATTTATTTACAAAAATTCATGTACACAAAATACAAACAAAGTAAGAAAATAGAATACATAGGTACTGCTTATTTCATGAAAAAAACAGGTAGTAGGCGTGAACAAAATAGACTAAAGTTAACAACAAATACATATAAGTACTTAGGTATCTAAAATTTAAAACATAGACATACATAGTTGTTTTTCTGACGACATCTACAGAAGGAGATGAAATGGTCCTTTTCCAAGGCGGAAGTCACTCGGCACGAGTTACAGCTCTATTATCCTAGTAAAATGGCTAACACAATAACGCTCACCTCCTGCACTCTCCTATGGACGGTGAGCTTGTGCCACTGGTGGTCATCGAACCTGGTCTTCACGGGCTTGATATGGATCTCCTGCTTGCCATTACCCAGGCCCATGGTCAGAGAGACGCCTCCGTCGCGCACTGCCAGGTTCAGATAGTCTGACTCGTGACCTGTTAAAAAAAATTAACAATGAATCATCAAAAATGTATTACTAATTTCAAATCTTATTTTTATTATTAATTTTAACCCCATTTTGACTCATAAATAACTAGTCACAATTCAAGACAAGTTCACTATTTGTGTAGTCTAAGTAATGGAAGAAATAATGGGCTGAAAATGTAAATTTTTCCTGGGAATTAAGCAAGGCACCAATTTGGTCCAATTGTCGACAAAAAGCCTTCCGGACTTTAATCTATAAACTTTAAAAACTTATACACAACCAAATTATAGATGTACATATCAAAATTAGAATAATTTGCCTCTATTTGCAAAGGGAGTTAAGAATTTGGGTGCATATCAGACACCAGTATAAAAAAAACAATCTATTAGGTTGTCTAGTCTTGAAGTACAGTGAGACTGCGTCCTTCTTCTTTCGAGTTGAAGGACTATAATAGGTCACTGACTAGACAGCACCGAAGTCGCACTGGTCATTTTTTGAGAAACGACACCTAACCCGGTTTTCTTGACATCTCCATACACTAGTTTGGAGTCCATTCAAAGATTTCCAGACTGACCAGTGGAGGTCAGCACCTGGTGGGAGTTTCTTAGAGGGCGGAAGTTGAGAGGGCGAAGCGGGAAATTTAATATTGCACTGTGTCCTGCGTGCTCATTATGGGCTCACCTTCTGTCAACGTCAGGTCGTACGGTCGGGTTAATATAGAGATATTAAAAGATCTATAAATTAAAGAAAAGAGGCAGTAGCGTCCTTTGTGTAAAGAATTTATAACACCAATCCGCCTGTTGCGTGGTGTTTATGAGAAAATCCTCCCTTTTTCGGCCTATACTCTAGCAGTGGACTGAAATAGGCTATTAATTATAGAAGAGTCGAACTCAACAGCAGATCCTTTGATGAATAAAGTTTTTAGTCCTGGCTGTGATCTTAAATGGCAGCCAAGTGATGTCAGATGTCTTTACGAAGCTTGAAAAATGTGACACCAGCGTTGACCACTTGCTCACACGAAAAACAGAAACCAACAAACAAATCCCGGGCTCTGAAGGATCTCAGTTAAAAATGCAAACGGGAATACTGTAACATAAAGAGAGTACATACCAGTGTAAAAGAGCAATCCATTAGGCTGTCTAGTCTTGAAGTACAGTGAGATGGCGTCCTGCGTGCTCACTATGGGCTCCCCTCCTGTCTGTGTGAGGTCGTACGAAAGAAATTCCGCCCCTCGAAAGGTCGCCTCCGATGGTGCTTTGTCTGGAACAATGGAGAAAGCGGTTAGGCTAAGTATGAAAGTGGTGAAACCATCGATAAAACAATAGAAGCGTCTGGAACTCAATGTTCATATTATAAAGTTGGCATATAAGTCTAGGAATAAGTAATTGTGTAAAAAAAAATACCCGACCGCGTGATACAACAGCAGGATGCATCCATGGATCGAGATTATACATCGTTTTTGAACATTTCTCAAGGAAAATTACATTTAAACTTATAAGCTGTATATTATTTATTGTAAACCCTTTATTTTGATATTCCACTCTATAGGCTCTGAATAAAAAAATTATTAAAGATTTTGTCAAAAGTTGATTGATACGCCTAAACTTTCCATTCACATTTCTGCAAGAATCAATTTATTAATACTTATCTATAGTTTTTGGAAGAATCCATACACATCCTTAGTAAAAATTTAACAGAATTTTGAAGTTCGTTCATCGTAGAACTTGCTTTTAAATGCAAGTTGTGCACGACATGAACTCGTGACCGTCTAGACGCCAGTTATTAGCGATTTTATCGTAAGATATAACACTAGCATTATCCTCACTCCATAAAAGTAGTTGCAGGTGCTTCCAAAGTTTAGTATTGTTCGCTATAATTTATTATTTTGATGACAGTTGGATGTGCTAAGTTTGAAGATAAATTAAATTGTTGGGTTCACAAATACCTATGTTATAGCAAATAACCGAACTAAAAGAAGGATAATCAAAGAGAATCGAATATTTATTCTGTAATTAGGCATTTGTAGGCAGACTCGTCAATAAGTTTAGTGTACATTACATGTAAGTAATGATTGTTTACATTTAATTTATGAATTATTTTTAACAAAAGCTACCGATAGCTACCATTTCACAAAGACCACTGCCGCAAAGAAACGCCGAAATAAACTCATTATGACAGTATTGGTCGCCTACTCGCCAAAAGGGCTTTGTCAGTTTGCAAAGAAGTACTCAACATTCGTAAAGATTTGGCAATCAAAAAAAATATTACCCTGTAATGTTTGTTGTATTAAGATAAATAAAGATAATAAATATCGAAAACATTGTGATTTACCTGGAAAAAATATATAAGATAATATAAGGAAGTATAAGATGTTATGATCATAGAAGACGTAGATTACAGAAACGTGGTACGTAATGGTTTTGTTTGTTTTTCTTGTGTGTAAGTGGCCAACATTGGTGTCAAATTTTTCAAGCTTCCAAAAGGCATCTGACATAGCTTGACGACTGCCAGACATTGATGACAGATGAGCTCGAGAATTTTTTATGCCACTTGTGGTCATCCATCTTTTTGCGGACCATGCTGAGACCAACCGGGTTGATTAACTTGTAAACATGCTAGCAATGCGTACTTCCACTGAGCCAACGAGCTCCTCAAAACTCATAGGTAGTGGTATTAAATCATTATTTTGCCTTTCTGTAAAAGCTTGCTTATCATCTCATTTACTCTATTTATTGGGCATACTTAGGTCTCCGTAGGGATTTTTAAAATGGTCGATTGGAAGGAGTGAATGGAACTGGAATGGTCGATGGCTTGGGTTTTTGTACGAAATAAGAATAAGAAAAGTTGCACCGTTTTTCGTTTACTCCTTTTTCAACAGCAGTATATAATAGTTAAAGGGGTCAAAAGAAAGTCTTTACTAGTGAAATTATATATTACTATGCAACAACGTATATTGTGGTAAAAAATCGTTACGTACGTGACCTATTACACTGCCATATCTCCCAGTTTTCCTAATCTAAGACACACAGCACTAGTGTCCTCGTGCAAATGTAATTAATTACGACCTTTATTAGATATTTCCTTGTGATATGTGATACTTTCCGCTAAGAACGTGCTTTTGATTTATTTACGTTTTCTGCTTTCTATTTTGTTAGGAACCCTTACTTGGCTTCAATATTTGTTTTTACCAAATGTTCTAAACGGTAATGAACTTAAACTAGAACTGCACAGGCTACCTGGCCCGACGAAGTGATGGCAGGTGAAGCAAGGCACTGACTGAATGGTGGTCTCTCCAAAACATGTGAGAGAAGCCTCGGGCGTCTGCCTATGCGATGGGCTGACGACATAATCAGAGCAGGTCGTACCTGGATGAGAGCAGCACAGAAATGAGATGAGTGGCATCGACGAAGACAGGCCTTGCTCAGCAGTGGTTGGAAAATGAGCTGGGATGATGGTACTTAGGCAACTCTAAAGCGCTAGCAATGAGTACCGAGCTCATCTAAACTCATTGGTACTCGTAATGGTATTAAATCATTATTTTACCTTTCTTTAAAAGCCTGTCTATTCATCAGCATTAAAGCTGCAGAAACTCTATTGCTTAGTAGAAAAATAAGAGATATACAAACTTTAAAGAGCAATACTTACATTTGCGGTATTATTTGCAAGATCTTGGGAAACTTTTTAGAACTTTTTAAAAGACTAAGCTCTCTAAATAACACAACAAAGTGGAGAAGTTACGATACGCGCTGAAGATTTTGAGTTAAGAAACTGTGACTTTTCGCACTACGGAAATTGACAAGGCAGTTATAAATAGCTAATGAATTGAAGCCTAAATACCTTTGTGTATTGGCGTCGCAAATGACTGAACTTTTCGGATGCTTTAAACGAACAAAATAAGCTGTCAGAAGACGTTAGAAACGAAGTTTATTACATTTTATAGACGAGAATGGATGAGGCTAGAATACCAAAACGAATACTGGAGAGTCGACGGTTGCAGAAGCCGAGGCAGACCCAAGCTCAGATGGCTCAATGGCATCTAACAATATCTTAATAACGTCGGCGTCAAAGCTGGAGGCAGAAAGCTCAAAACATTACTATCCGGAACAAATTACTAGACCAGCTCCAGACCCACCCGCAGCTGTACAGCCTTAGATAATGAGGAGATGCTTTAAAGCAGCTCTAAAAATCTAACATCAGTGTTAATAATAACGCACTCAATAAGGGATAAGGTATAAGGTTTATAAACTATGTTCTCGACTTGTTTATACGTCGATGGATGGTGCTTATACAATGACGAGACGTTCAAACGGACTATTAATGGCAATCGATTCGAATCCAATTACTGGTGGATTGACTACGGCATTATCCAGTTAATGGTTTTATTACAAGTGTTGTTCGAATTCAGTTGATGAAGTCAATATGGTTTTTCATCTTTTGATATTGTTCAATTAATACCTATAGCAATGACATGTCAAAATCGCGAAATAAATACGTCATTATTATCAGCTCTTTTTTGGTCTCCACTTCAGGAGACCTACCTTCTCTGTGCTACTACGTACAGAACGGTATACTAGTATAGAGGGTTTAGAGATTACAATTTATTACGTAATAAATAGATACGTAATAAATTGTAATCAAAGAGCAAAAAAGCGGCCAAGTGCGAGTCGGAATCGCCCATGAAGGGTTCTGTAGCAGCAAGTAACATAATATAAAAGTTCTAAAGGTAAATTGCGGTTTACGATTTATGACGTATTAAAAATAACTATCTATGATACCGAGACCGCTATAGTTTTAACTAGCTGTGCCCGCGACTTCGTTCGCGTGGTTGTTGGAACGTAATGTTATATAGCCTAAAGCCTTCCTCTATAAATGGAATACCCAACAAAAAAAGAATTTTTCAAATCGTACCATTAGTTCCTGAGATTAGCGCGTTTAAACAAACAAACAAACAAACAAACTCTTCCGCTTTATAATATATATACCACATTTTTTTCAGAATTATTATAGTAATATTTCAAAAGTTAAGGTGGGGAGACACCTCAAATTTTAACTTTGTATTAGATTATCTCAAGACTGGGGGGCTTGATCTACATAGTTGTAAAACAGTTTTTGTTGCATTTTAAAAGACCTTTTCAACGATACCCCACACTTTGGGGTTAGTCCAATTTAATTTTTTAAATTCCTTTTTCGTTGTATAAAGGTCGGGGCTGAAAAAAAAATTTTTTCATAATTTTAAAAACCAACTATTGAAACTTCAATATCTATCTCTGCACCAATTTTCGTGACAATCGGTGCAGTAGCGGCGGAATACGAGCCCGGACGGACAGACGGACGGACGAAAGGTACCTTTTTATAGAGATAATCTGGTTAAAATATCCCTCTTATCGGCATTTACTGCTATAATGAGACGTGGCAAACGTCAAAAGTAAATATGTAGCCTGTTTTCTGCTTAATACGACAAAATTTAAATGACATTGCCTAATGACATTGACTTCTGCTGTTTAGGTGTCTTTCTATTTAGTAGCGTCATACAGTACCGCGTTAAAAAAATATGCCACTACGTTTCAAAACAGGTTACACTTTTGACACTTCGCGGAGTCTCCAATATATCTCTGTGCTCATAATATAGTAGGTAATAACAAAGTGAATATTTTTTTTGTATATTATAAGTTGTTTATGCTGACATAAACAACCAACTGTTAAGTTACAACGACTATCATATGCATGTACCTAACAGAAATATATATAAAATGTCCATGTTTTAAATACCTACTTACTCGTACATACCTAGGTATTAAACATATTTTGTGATAGTGAAACGCTACACATAAAGACTTAGTTTCTAAATATAACTTTAAATTTTGTTTCAACCTTCAGAATTTCAGTTAATTTTAATGAAAATTTAGATAAATAACGTTAGATGATATCCGTTTCCATACATTCCGTTCAGTACAAGTGGAAGTTATGCGACGTTATAACGGAACTATAAACTTGGTAATTGGCGACGCAGAGTTTGCCATTTTGGCTCGAGGCGAGCTCGCGTTATTTATCATGCAACCGCTTGCTGCTTGCTGATGTCCTAGTACCCTTTGTTGCACATCACAATTATTAAAATTATCTATATATATAACTATAAAATGTTTACAATATTTTGTTAATAGTTGATTAGAGAGTATTTTCTTTTTTACCAACAAGAAATCAATGTTATTACAAATAGGTTTTCAAGGGTAACCTATCTACTTTCAATACTTTTCTGTTCGAATTTTAGACGTTCGAAAACGGTATGTTGCAGTTTCAAATTCCATACAGATTTTTTCACATAATTTTGTTAGTCAATATTTAATTAAATAAAATAAACAGATAATTTGGTTACAGCTATGTAACTAAAAAGAAAATTGCTATAATTTTATATGTTAGACGAGTTGCGTGTAGAATAAAGTTGATAGATTTCGATAAGATTTTGATAATACTGAAAATATATTTCTGGAAACAATCATCATTTATTACTAGTGGCTCTGTGAGCTGTTTACCTCGCGACTCACCCCCATCCGTTGAAGTTTATCGGATAAAAAGTTGTTCAAACAAAAAAGTTGTTCAAACAAAAAAGTTGTTCAAACAAAAAAGTTGTTTGAACAAAAATGTTGGGTCTTAAAAGTTTTATGACATATTTGAAAATTTTTCAAAATGGCTGAAATATGATTATTTCAAACCCTCATATCTCCGCTATTTTGAAAAAAATCCAAGAACTGAATTGACAAAAAAAAATTATATATCATTATCGAACCTGCTTAAAAAATTTCACGAGAATCAGTTGAGAAAATAAACCTGTAGGCGAAAACAAACCGACGGACAAACTGACAAACTAAAGGACAATAGCAGTTTTGGCTGGTCTCGAAACTGAGACGCTTCGCTCGCTTTGGTCGCTCGGGCAATTAATACCTTTGGCCAAAAGTTGAGTGGTATTTCAAAACATAAAGAACTTGAGAAAAAATACAACTGAAAATCGGTATATCAATAAAAAGGTTCACGATTGAAATTTCGGTTTAATGATAATATGGAAAATAAAAATATTGCGTAACGATTTCGCACAAATGAAATTCGTACTTAAAATTAGCGGACCCCGGGCTTTGCAGCGTTGCAGCTGTGGATGCAACTAGGAATAAGCTGAAATGAGATTCGTACTTAAAAATTTCGTCTATTTAACATAGGTAGTAACCGTTTTTAAGAGAACAATCCATTTTCTACCGGCAGAAAATCTCCGAAGACTATTTATTAGCTAGACAAATTAAAAAAACCCAACTTCTTAGCTCGCTCCCAATAACTTTTAAACGGCTCCACCAATTTCTTAAAAAATAGCTTAAACCATCTTAACAAAAAAAGATTTCGATGAAAAAAACTGCATGGATATCGATATTTCTTTAGAATCTTTTTTTATGTCAGTATTTATATACTCACAAGTGTTTGTCGACCTCTTAGTATTTGTTGTTTAGCGGCAACAGTAATACATAATCTGTACAAATGTCAAGTATCTTGTTAATGCCATTATAAAGAACGCTAAAAAACACGTGTCTTGTATAACGACCTCTTTAATTTTTAACTTTATCTTATTTTTAGTATTTTTTGTTATAGCGGTCACAGTATTACATAACTGGTGAATATTTCAGTGTTTATCAATTACGGTTCAAGAGATAAAGCCCTATGGCAGACGGACAGACAGAGGAGTTTTAGTAATAGGGTCCCGTTGGCACCCTGACACACATAAAGGAAAACTAGTACAATACGTTATTGTATCGTAAATATCTCTTTGTTTAGAGAATATTAAATTCAGTCACGTTATTTTGCGATACCTCTGAATTAACAATGCTCTCATTAGCCCGGATAATTTAATTAAATCCCGAATATTAGATGGGGATTAAGCGCCTCTTAAAATTTTTGATACCAGATATTTAGAATATTCCTTTGAATAATTTGAGAAATAAAATATGTACGAGCTAGCAACGACATAGGTAGAGAGGCCAAAAATATTTTTCATATTTCGCTATACGTTCCTTGGGGAAAGTTGTTCAGTATCATGGACTGAATCCACCCTTAAAATAGTTTCATTATATTCTAATATATTGAAACTATTTTAAGGGTGGATTCAGTCCACAGGGTCTACCCTGTATATGTATATAACGAAAACTAAGTTAATTTATTTACAAGGTAATGTAAATAAATTAACTTAGGTTTTGTTTTAACGTAAATATTTGAATGTTTACTAGTGCCTATTTGATAGATTTTCATTAAAATAAGTTAAAAGCTGGTAAAGGCGAGTAGGACTCGTACATGAAGGCTTTTACAGCAAATATATTATTATTAAAAAAAAAAAAAGGGTTCCGTACCTCCGTACAAATGTTTTAAAACGCTGAAAAAAAACACGTTTCTTGTAAGACGACCCCCTTAAATTTGTAACTTTATCTTGTTTTTAATATTTTTTGTTATAGCGGCCACAGTAATTTAATACATAATTGGTGAAAATTTCAAGTTTTTAGCTCAAGAGCCGTGTGGTTCCCGGCAGGGAAGAATAGGACCACTCCAAGTCTTCCCGTGGATGTCGTAGAAGGCGACTTAGGAAACACAAGCTAAACAAAGCTTATAAACATCAATGAGACCTCTCCAACTCGTCTGGCCAGCGTGGAGAGTGTAGGCCAAATCCTCTGACTGCTCTGGCCAAGTATGGCTCTGGTAGTACAGAGAGGGTCGTGCTCCTGCAGTGGAGACTAAAAAAGACCTGATAATGAATGAAAAATTTAATAGAGTCCTGTAATAGACGGACAGACAGCGGAGTCTCAGTAGCAGAGTCTAGTGAGCACCCTTTGGGTACATAACCTGCAGCCTTAGCATGGCACTGTCGATAAACCCGGATAAAGTTTGTATCGTGCAACGGACTAGTACCATCCCGCTCGTTATTGTTACGTAGAGCGAGATAGTGATAGATGATAGCGCTCGATAAACGCTGTCGCCGGAGCCATACTACGGGGGCTGGAAAATGATCTTTAATAAAAAGATATACCTATTAAATAGAATAACTGACCCACGTATCAAATCATACTCAGAGTAAAGTTCCGAAGTAACACGTTACAACATAGCGACTTTATTTTTCAATTTCATATTCTTTACTAGTTTTCCCCTTAAATACCTACTAACATACTTATAAGTGCATATAAGCGAAAAATAAAGAAATATTTTACAAATTAATAATCAAAGGGTATGTATCTTCCATCATCCAGCTACCAGGTTACCGGGTTACCGGTTTGTTTTACATAATGATAATTATCAAAAGCATACAATTAAACCCGGATATTTTTATAAAGCCATTGCTATATACATAATTCCATCCGCACAAAGAGCTGCAAAATCCGTAAACCTAGATAATGTCGTCCAAATAATCTGATATTAGATGTGACGTGTAAAAAGGGCTGCTTTGAGAGCTTTAAACCGAATGGAGATTTTGTGTAAACTAACAGTCTTTACAGTGAACGAAGATCATACCGGGCAGGAGAAGACCTAACGCCGCTGCTTTGGCAAAGAATATATACACTACACTTATATGTATATACTCTGGCTTCAGTGCGGTGCAAGTAAAACCGGTCAAATGCAAGTTAGACTCGTACATGAAGGGTGTCGTACCTCCGTATAATTTTTTAAAACGCTGACAAAACACGTTTCTTGTATGACGACTCCTTTAATTTTTAACTTTTCTTATTTTTAGTATTTGACGTTATAGTGGCCACAGCAATATATAATCATTGAAAATTTAAGTCTTGCTATTACGGTTCAAGAGATAAGCCCTGTGACAGACAGCGGAGTCTCAGTAATAGGGTCCCGTTGGCACCCTTTGGGTACGGAACCCTAAAAGTAACAAAAATAAAGACAGGTTGCTAACCCCATCGCCTATTTTCACATATAATATTCCCTCTATCGGTTTTTATGATCTATGCGGGAAAAAAAGCAGCTAATACATTCTTAGTTTTTTTGCTTTCTACTAGACCAGCGTGGAAGGGAAAAAAATTAAAAGTACAAAAATAACACAAAATTTTAATTAAAAAAAATTATGTTGACATTACACTCCAATAATTATTCTTAGTTCCTTGGCCGCTGCTCCCATCTCGTCCGCTTTGTATACGTTTTACACCCACGTTACTGTCGCGAACAGAATATCAATATTTGCACTGAACGAAATGGCTGGTAGTTCCTTGTATCTGATGGAATATAAACACTGCCCTAGGACAGGCTTAAGAGGATATCTGAGGGTTTATTGTTGAGGATTATAAAAACTTCTTTATTTTTCTTTATTTACCAACATATAAGTAAGTATCAGTCCACTTCTGAACTAAAAGCCTCTAAGATCACAAAATAGTTTTGATAAAACACGTAGAAAGGATTGATGAAAAGAGATTAACAAAAAATATTTATGAGGTAAATGTGAATGGAAGAACGAGACAGGGTCAACTTCAGCAAACATTTTACATTTAGATTGCATACGTTCTGAAAAAAGGAGAGGTTTAACCCGTTACCGAAGGGCATGTATGAAGAGGTTAATGAGTATAGATGAAGCGAAAGAGGTCTGTCAGGATCGTAGCAAGTGGAGGTCCAGTCTCTGCGTAACTCCTGTGGGAAACAGGCGTGATGATATGTAAGTATGAAAACCGGTCAAGTACCTACGTACAAGTTGGACTCGTACATGAATGGTTTCGTACCGCCGTACAGTGTCACAGGCCGGAATCTCCTAAGGTACGCGCCATATGCGTCACCCAGGCGTCCCCGTTCCCCGCACCCGCACCTCTCCCCCGGTTCTTGACGGCCAACGTGAGTAATCGAGGCGAAAACGGGGGAGAGGTGCGGGGACGGGAAGTATATTGCGCGTACCTTAGGAGATTCCCTTCTGTTTACTCTTACTGTATTCTGTGACAGTGTTCTAAAAGTTTTGCCTTTTGTTTTTAAATATATCTCATTTTTAGTATATGTTGTTATAGCGGCCACAGTAATACACAATCAGTGAAAATTACAAGCGTTGCGCTATTACGGTTCAAGAGAGAACCTGAGACAGACGGACGGACAGACAGCGGAGACTCAGTAATAGTGTCCTGTTGGCACCCTTTGGGTACGGAACCAAATCAGTAGGCAGCTTATATTCGTATTTGCAATAGTTTAAACGCAGTTTTTGGCAAAAGATTTCGTATCCACTCCCTATCTCTATCAATTGAGGCTCAATATTTGCGGTGGCTACCAAAATGTTTGTGTTGCCATGTCCGATGTTCAAATATTCAAATACCGAACAAAAACTACATCTAAAGTTACAATATTAGTAAATAAACCGGCCAAGTGCGAGAGAAACTCGCATGGAGAGGGTTCCATACAATTGATTGAACTCTTAATAGGTTTTCCTGTGATCTACAAGCAATGAACTACTATATATTGTATTTTTTTCAAAATTTCAGTAGTTTCGGAGATAAGGGGGGGGGGGGGGCATGGTTATTTTTTTAATTTATTTATGTATTTATTTAATCTTTATTGCACAATAAAATAAATGTACAAGTGGCGGACCTAACGCCATATAGCATTCTGTCCCGGTCAACCATTACACCAAGCAAAAAATATGTGTGGCTGGCGTAATAAAAATTAAAAAATTTCGTCTTCTTTCATGAATAAAATCAAAACTATTTATCTTTCAGTAATAACATAAATATATTTGAGATCCTCATAACGAGCTCTTACATTTGATATATGACACAGAAAGGTTTTCAATTTTTTTTTATAATTTCCTAGTTTGTCCCTAGATAATGACGCTTATTTTAAAAAAATATTTATTTACTTTGCACATATGTGTTTGGGTCATAGGATTACGATTTACGAAATTTCACCTGATTCTGAGCAAATTGTCTGTGACAGACGGACGGACAGACAGACGCACGAGTGATCCTATAAGGGTTCCGTTTATTCATTTTTTGTACGGAACCCCAAAAAGAATATTTTTATGACTTTCCAAACGAAAAGAATGAAATACTTATACTCGTATTATAGAGTGTAAATTAAATGTTATTTGCCGTGTGGTGACGGCAGAGTAGAATATTTGTTACCACCCAATTCTTCTTCCACGGGTGTTATTAAAGGCGACTAAGGAAGGTAAAGTAACAGGGTTGCCCGTACCCTGTTGCTTTTACCTCCCTTAGTTGCCTCTACGCAACGACTTTATACTATCTAGGTACTGCCGAGCAAAATTACTACTGTTGATAAATGTTTGAGAAAAGACTCAGCCTATCTCTTAACAACCTTTTCCATGGAACCAACTCTGTTTCTCTCTTCAAACATGCACCTATTTAATTACCATAATTTTATATTCACGTGCCAAGCCTAACTTGTAAATAAACATATAAATATTACCTTTATTTTTTTTAAGTCATAAATTAAATAAGTATACCCAGTGGTTTTAATTTTACATACTCAACTTTTTCAGCTACTAATACTCGTGTATCACCCCTGACGGACCGTATAAAAAATATTTAATTAAAAAAAACAATTCCAATCAACACATTTATAAAGAAACAAATACATAAAATAAGTATGTCGTAGGACAAACTCCCTAAGGCTTGAGCGCTTTTGACTAATCTGACCACAAAGTTATTCGAGATGAGCGTACTTCAGAAATAAAGGAAGTTTCGTAAGCAATAAAGATGCGCATCTACAGACTTCTATCACAAGTCAAAAGGAGTATAGATGTGTCGCCTCGCCTCTTCTTTTTATCGCTAGCCCAGTCTTCGATTCTTAAAATAAACCACTGCTATTTATTTCCTTCTCCATTTTGTTACCGTCTGTCTTTTACAGTAGTACGAAGAGAAAAGAAAAAAAAAAACTTTTTTTAAAGTAAGTTTATTCAAAATAAACCGGCCAAGTGCGAGTTAAACTCGCGTGGAGAGGGTTCCGTACAATTGATTGAATTCTTATAGGTTTTCCTGTAATCTACAAGCAATGAACTATATTTTGTATTTTTTCCGAATCTAAGTTTGGAAAAAAATACAGCTCAGTAGTTTCGGAGATCAGAGGGGGAATGGTCAATTTTCGTCTTCTTTCATGAATAAAATCAAAACTATTCATTTTACAATAATAACAAAAATATATTTGAGATCCTCATAACGAGATCTTTCATTTGATATATGACACAGAAGGTTTGCAAAGATTTTTTTTTTAATTTCCTCATTTTGTCCCCCGAAAATGACCCTTATTTTAAAAAATATTTATTTACTTTGCACATATGTGTTTGGATCATAGGATTACAACATTCTACCTAATTTCACCTGATTCGGTCCAGTAGATTCGGAGAAAATTGGCTGTTACAGACGGACGGACAGACAGACGCACGAATGATCCTATAAGGGTTCCGTTTTTTCATTTTCTGTACGGAACCCTAAAAAAAGTGATTAATCTAAGTGTGTAATATTGTTCATCTTCTTAACATAGTCTCATAATAGAGGTCCATACGTCATTTCAATAGAACCCAAGATTATGGTTCCAAATAGTTAAAAAACTACATGCAGACACATATTTCAGTAAGTTAACAACCATTTTCATACTATAAAGAGTTTTTTATTCAATGCAAGTCTGGGAGAATAAAAAATGAGAATATACCAGCTGCTTCTCTTCCCACACAAATGCTAAAATCTCTAAAAGTGGCCTTTGAGTTTTAGGGCCTTAAGCTCTGTCTGATTAGAACTGCAAGACCCAAAATGCTCTGTCTGCCCCATTGGGAATAAAGATGTAATAGTGTATAGCATAGTACCCATTTAATTAGGGTTCCGTACAAAAAATGAAAAAACGGAACCCTTATAAGATCACTCGTGCGTCTGTCCGTCCGTCTGTCACAGCCAATTTGCTCCGAATCTACTGGACCGAATCAGGTGAAATTTGGTAGGATAGTGTAATCCTATGACCCAAACACATATATGCGAAGTAAATAATTGTTTTTTTAAAATAAGGGTCATTTTCGGGGGATAAATTAGGAAATTAAAAAAAAAATTCAAACTTTACTGTGTCATATATCAAATGAAAGGGCTCGTTATGAGGATGTCAAATATATTTTTGTTATAATTATAAAATAAAAGTTTTGATTTTGTTCATGAAAGAAAACGAAAATTGACCATTCCCCCACCCTGATCTCCGAAACTATTGAGCCTAAAATTTTGAAAAAAATACGAAATATATTTAATTGCTTGTACAATCAATTGTACGGAACCCTCTCAACGCGAGTTTAACTCGCACTTGGCCGGTTTTATTTTTTATTTAACGTTAATGCCATTTGATGATTCTTTCTTATACCAATTATCTGCAGGATTACTTTTTCTGTACTTTTGTCATTGTGTGCTTTCATATTACAAGTTTTTGTAAGTGATGCGCGAAATTTTATTGTTCTGGCAGCTCCTCCTGGCTGTCTATGTAACTTGTAGAGATAAAGAACGCGGCATTCGTTGCCTCATATTTCATACAAAGTTGAATGTTACCATTATACTTTGTATCACTTCATCTTTAGGGTGCCGTACCCGAAGGGTGCAATCGGGACCCTATTACTGAGACTCCGCTGTCTGTCCGTCTGTCCGTTTGTCACAGGGCTCTATCTCTTGAACCGTAATAGCTAGACACGTGAAATTTTCACCGATTAGGTATTACTGTGGCCGCTATAACAACAAATACTAAAAATTAAAAAAAAAAAATTGAGAGGGTCGTCATACAAAAAACGTGTTTTTTTCAGCGTATTTAACTCTATTTGTTACAGGGCTCTATCTCTCAAACCGTAATAGCTAGACACCTGAACTTTTTACCGATTATGTATTACTATGACCACTATAACAACAAATAATAAAAGTAAGATAAAGTTAATAATAAAAGCGGGTCGTCATACAAGAAACGTGTTTCTATAGCGTTTGAAAACATTGTACGGTGGCACGGAACCCTTCATGTACAAGTCCGACTCGCACTTGCCCGTTTATTTGTGATAATTATATTTACATTACTTAAATAAAATTATAAAAATTCTACTTTTTTAAATGTTTTCACTCCTTTGGGAGTAGAGAAAAATATGTTCATTTATTTTGTTCATAACAACTAAACAAATTAATATAATTTAGGAAAACAGATATGATTATTTTACACACGATGCAGAGATCGGTGGCCCTGTGGTTCTGGGTAAGAATAGGACCACTCCATCTCTTCCAGTGGATGTCGTAAGAGGCGACTAAAGGACTATGCACAAACATCTCGTGCTACCATAGCTTTCCCAAGGAGGGTTAACTTCGGGCGGCGGTCGATTGTAAAACTTTTCTCGCACAAATACATTCCCAAAGAGGGTTGATGTCAGGCGGGCGGCGGGTCGTTAAACTATAGCCAAATCATTTAAACTGTTCCGGCTATTTCTTTTCTAGTGCAAGGTCTCTGGTATCCTTGGGTGACGGTCGGCATGTAATATTTGGAGAAGAAAAAGCGGGAAAGCGCATCCCGGGCTCCGAAGCAGCATAGCTGAGGATGCAACGGGAACGCGCTTGGATGAAGAAGACTTAACGTTAGTTAGTATCCCATAATACAATTTTAAACTTAGGTTGGGGTTAGCGCAACCAGTGTGATTTGTCCCTATGTCATTTATTATTTCACCAGTAGAAAATTATGAAAATATCTAAGAATGCAAAAGACTTGACCTATTTAACTAAAGTACAATTTTCTGGCACTAAAGCTCTGAACTTTGCACAGTAGAGCCAAGTTCATGCAGCTTTAATCGCCCTGCACCTGGGCCTTGCAATTGATTAATCGACTAGAAAGTTCCTCGTTACTGGGATTTTTCTGCAGAACTTCGCTAAATACCGTTTCCTTAATGAATTTTCTTGGCTTACATTCTCTTTCATTAATTTTGCTAAACAAAGAACCATCACTGTGCCTGACTCCACTATAATGTTATATGCGAAAGTTTATAAGAATGGATGTTAATTGCATTTTGGGTCTTGCGGCTCTAAGCAGACAGAGCCCTTGGGCTCTGAAAATAGCCTTTAGGTCTTAGACCTAAAGGCTATTTTAACGTGATGGTGGACGTAAAGATGGAAAAAGGAATCAAAATAGTGATGTGATAATGTTTTATCTACTCCACAAAACAAAGTAATTTATTTACAAGCGATAAAGTCGGTCGTTTGATTTTTGATATTATAAAAAAATCATCTTAACAATATCAGCCTTTCTATGCCCGTTCACCGGAGTGGGTTCTTTACACATTCTTTTATTTTCCAAGCTATAAAACTCTGGAACGCCTTACCAGTTGATGATCCGAAGGCTGAACCCCGCTTTTTAGAAACAGACGAAGGCACATTTTCTTGATAGATAGTTCTTAGTGTGTGTATATAGTATATGTAAATATTCTCATCTTAGTTACTTATAATACTTACTAATTCTGTTGAGTAGGTATATTTTTTATTACTTATTTAAATATAACAAGAATACATAAATAGTACTCGTATATGCTGGTAGATAAGGCCTTAGGCTTTAAGTCTACCATTACACTTGTATTTCTGTATAAAGTTAAATAAATAATAAATAAATGGCAGCATTTTGGCTATAACAGTTATTTTAAAACGTAACTTTTAGTCATAAATTATGGTACGTAGTACCTAGCCGTGTGGTTTCCGGCAGAGTAAAATAGGACTACTCCAAGTCTTCCCGTGAATGTCGTAGAAGGCGAATTTGAAAACACAAGCAAAGCTTCGAACAAAGCTTATAAACATAAGTGAGACCTCTCCAACCCGTCTGGCCAGCATGGAGAGTGTAGCCCAAATCCTCTGACTGCTCTGGCTTATATATGGCTCTGGTAGTTCGGAGAGGGTCATGCTCATGCCGTGGAGACTAAAAAAGACCTCAAATCAAATAATAAAAGAAATGTTGAAAAAATATCAAATGAGCAGGACCATTTCACCTATTTTTTCACCATTTCTTATTTCATTATTTAATTTGAGTACTAAAGTACTCAGTACTAAAGTATTGCATCTTGAATGCCTAAAAAACCCTATAAAAAATAAAAAAGACCTGTTGATGACATAGTGGCAAAGCCGATACATATTGTTCGCTTATAATGAGGTTTCTCTAAAGCAAATTATTTGGCGCTAAAACTCCAAACTTTGGAAAGTGCCAACTTCATGCAGTTTTAATCGCCCTGCACCTAAGCGAAAGAATTGATTAATCGACTAGAGGAATGAGCAAATTGGATCGGGACGCAAGAGATCGGGACGGGTCGCTATGCAACTGAAATTGCGTGCTTGGTACATGTACCATCGTGTAAAAAATTTGCCGAAATCTGACATGTAATTTCAAAATAAAAGGATGGTATGGAAAAGTCTAGGGTAAGGGGACTCTTTAGTGATTGGATCAGGTCGGGCTGTATGATAATCCGCCTCGTCTTATTGCAAATAGCTCATATCCTAGCGAAAATGTCATAGATACTTTATAATACTCATAAATTTGTAGCTGGGGTAGATCTGCCCAAATATGCCCATACTAAAATGTTGCGTTAGCTTGGCTTGAGTTTTCCTTGTCGGCAGAATTCTCTTTTGGTAATTTAAAAAGCTTTGGCAGAAACTTTTCTAAGTATAGTTTACTTGGACTCTCTTTGGAAATTGTAAACAAATTTTTAATAGGAAAGTAGTAGTAGTAGAAGCCAAGAAAAATGTGTGAAACAACATCATAATTATTCAGCATTGTGCTTCTGTTCCTTGTTCTCTCAAGGAATAACACGTCCTATCTTAATATCTTTAATGAAGCAGACAGAGCATTTTGGGTTAGCAGCTCTAAGCAGAGCAAGAGACAACCCAGGACCGTAGGACCTAAAGCCACTTTTAGCGTGATGGTGGGCGAGAAGGTAGAAAACATCAAAATAGAGATTGGGTTGCTACATGCATTTTCGACAGAGTTGCTATTGGGCGGTGGCCGAACCATGAACAGCTGAACGAGATCATGATAAAGAGGATTCACTATTTGGTTTCTGACAAAAAATTTAAACAGGTAGACTAATACCAGGGTTTTAAAGGTGTGGTTCCCGGCAGAGTAGAATGGGTCCACTCCAAGTCTTCCCGTGGATGTCGAAGAAAGCGTCTTAGGAAACAAGCTAAACAAAGCTTATAAACATCAATGAGACCTCTCCGACCTGTCTGGAGAGCGTGGAGAGCGCCAATCTTCTGGTTGCTGGCTAAATATGGTAGCTCGGTAGTACAGAAAGGGTCGTGCTCCTGTGGGAACTAAAAAAACCTGATAATGATGAAAGATAAGGTTCACATTATTAACGTCAAAAAATATTCTCGCCCACCATAAGGCTAAAACTGGTCTTTGGATCTTGCATCTATGGGCTCCGTCCCGTTATAATTATGTATGTATCTGTAAAAAATCTAACAATTTCTATGACCTAATAAACATTGCTCGTTTGTGGTTTACACTTTTTTTCTCCTGTAACTGTAAAAGTCTTTAACTGGTATTTTTGTTTTAAATTAACTAATTCAGTTAAAGTTCCAAAAGTTCATAAACAACTTAAGTTGTTTAAAAATGAGGCAACTTTCGCAAGCTTTCGCAAGTTTACAATATCACGCCATTAGTGGGAGAATTCATCAAAACAGCCGTCAGACTGGCGAACTTAGACAAATCCAATATTATGGTAATCGCGGAGGTTGAATAATGGTCTGTTTATACGGTGCCTAACAACTTATACTTACGAGGTGTAAATCTACAGTCGACACCAGTGAACTATAATACTATAGAAGCGTAATGAAGCTTTTGAACAAAAAAATAATAATTTAAATATAAATAAACATTACACGTCATGTACACTATAATTATTGACGTGTAAAAGTGCCTGCAAAGGCCTAATTACTAAATAAATATTTGATTTTGATTGATTTTGATTTTGAACCGCCAAAATTTACCATATTAAAAGTACTTTCAAGGAGGCTTACCTAACAAGTTATTATTAAAAAAACAAAAAACTGGCGCAGTCCGGTAAAAACTACTACGGACTAAAAAAAATACGACCGTGTACGCACGCCCTAAACAAGAGTGCCTAAGTCAATATCCAATCACGATAAAAGAATTACAGCTCATTTCGTATTACCATAAATAAATAGGGGTTTAGCTGGCGTTGAAATATGGGGGCTTTACCGATTGCGATGATTCAAGGGTACCATGCGGGTCGGGGAGGCAAAACATGGATGGATATAGCCTCTCGCGCAAGGATCGTAAAAATAGATCAGGGAATGTTAGAGAATTTCATAGACTCATTTTTTTCATTTTCAATGAAATGAGAATATAAACTTATACGACACACTGGAGGTTTTGGATTTCATCCCCAGCCAGGGCAAGTTGGAAAATGGCCTTTTACAATTTTTTCTTGGTCTAGGGTGTTTAGTTTATCTAGACAACGAGTTAATGAAATAAAGCAAAACCTCTCAGGTTGTAACTCAGTCCATGAAACTGAACAAGTTTTGTTCTACAACATGCCAAAAATAAAATTCGGATTTTCATACAAATTGACTCGATCAGTTTGCATGAAAATTCAAATATTTTTTTTGGGTTTCGTGAAAGTTGTAGAAAAAAATTCTTCAGTTTCATGGGCTGGGGTACCATCTGAGAGGTTTTACGTTGTTTCATGAACACGTTGTATATGTATATATTATAAAATATAGTATCGTTGAGTTAGTATCCCATAATACAAGTTTAAGCTTACTTTGGGACTTGCTCAATTAGTATATAGTAGCTCAAAAACTAAAAATAAATAAAATCAATATTTTGATTTTCTTTTTACCTAGCCCACTCACACGCTAGACGTGATCCTTGGATCGGTTAGCTCTGTGTACCCCGTAAGGAATAAATACATGGTGTGACGTCGCGCATCACATTCGCCCTGATGACGACCTCCGGATGAGATCGAAACATGTGGGCCAGTAGCTGACTTTTCACGTGCGTTACCCGTGTATAATAGTAATTAATACATAATTCGTAAGTATGTAGTGTTAAAAACGTTTCTATAAAAAAAATCAAGCTCACTATTTAGCAAAGCTTAGCTGTGTTTGTTCCAAAAAAGATTAAAACACTATTATATACGAGTATGTGTACTTGCTGATGCCCACGGCATTGCCCGTGTGGTCGAATTTTCGACATCCCATGGCATGGGAGCCTCGCATTTCATCGGGATAAAAAGTATCCCATGTGTTAATCCAGGTAATAATCTATCGACATGTTAAATTTCGTTTTAATCCGTTTAGCTGTTTTAGCGTGAAAGCAAAACAAACATACATCCATGCACATTTATAATATTAGTAGGATTTTTATCAAAAACATTAAATAACGGTAAAAAGCAAACAAAAGTCAAAGGAAATTAGTTTTCCAAAAAGCCTTGAAGAATTTGCATACACTGTGCTGCGTCCGAAATTGAGTTGCCAGTTCGCACACCTAGCTTGAACCCATGGATGGAAGCCGCTTTCAAAATAACTGGTAATTTTATTTATTTATTTATCAAAATTTATTGTTCCAAAGTAAAAATATACTTTTAACAAATGGCGGACTTAATGCTAAGAGCATTTGCTCCCAGTCAACCATAGGGATAAGCAGAGAAAATAAATATACTTCCAGAGTCGTGAAGCTTTAAGAGAAAACGAGTTAGACATGAAATTAGTCCTAGAAAAATAAAGGGGGGTAAAGAGCTGACGTGTCTCATTAGAACGAAGATTAGATTTTCTTGTTTTCCTCAACTTTACTTACCTTTCAGAATATTTTTCTCCAGTGTGTGTGATGTTAGGACTCATCTGTCAGCACGGAACAGCACTTTCCTATGCTGCTATCCTTTTTTGTCTCTCAGAAGCGTCATTTGCTAGAGCGAGAGAGAGCGACAGAAAGCTACAGCATCGGCCGTTCTGAAGCGTTCCGTCGCTCTCTCTCTCGCTCTAACAAATAACTGTTCTCGGCGACAGAAAAGGATAGCAGCATAGGAAAGTGCTGTTCCGTGCTGACAGATGTGTTACAACTCTAACCGCTATAACTAGACACCCATCGAATAATTTCAATAATTAAAATAATTTCTTTCATGCTGATCTGAGAGAAAAGAAAAACTTTGAATGTAGCAGCTGCTTCTCTTCGCAGGCAGATCTTAAAAGCCGATCGAAGGAATAATGTTTTTTTTATCATCACGTTAAAAGTGGCCTATATGAAGAATGAATAACTCTTTATTGCACCTAAAAAATAAATAAAAAATTAACAAAATACAAATTGTAAATATATATACATAGGTACAATGGACGGTCTTATCGCTGACATATAATAAAAATGGCAAGGCAAATTAATAAAATTATTGTTTATTTATTAAACTAGGTTTCCGATCCTTGCCAAACCCAATATGGCTCCCCTTTACTACCCTGTACCATGATCATATATAATCAACCGTGGGCCAATTCGATTGCGTGGTTTGATCTCCATCGGTGTGCGCCGCAGCTTTCTATGCAAATCTAAATTACGTGGCCGTCAATGTACGTCGTTCGCCACTTTGTGTTCGATTGACGTGAACTCACAATGAGGGTTTGGGTGGTTTGGGTTGTGATGTGACGGGCATATATTTTTGATCTCGGTTTACGTAAGCGGCTACTAGGTTAGTGAATTTTGAATGCAATAGTAATTAATGTCTATAAGAACATTTGTTTAGATTTAAAAGGACGAACGGTTAAATATTTAACACCAAACATTACTGAAAACAACACCTAAACCTCAGACCTAAACCTATCCTAGGATTGGTTTTGTCAGACGGTAGTCGCTCTGTGTAAAAACAAGAGGTTAGGTAGCGGACCCCGGGCTCTAAAGCGTAACCACCGAAGATGCAACTGGGAATACGCTCGTATGATGATGATTACTAAAAACAACACTGATTCAAACGTATTACATAATTTCAAGTTGACAGTAATATCAAAATGTAAAACATGTTTTTTTTAAAGTACGCCACCACATTGCCACTGCAAATATTGCGTCCTTTTATTCTAATGGATAAGACATGTACACGGATCAATAATTCATATCATCGCATACTCAATCTCACTAATGGAGTTCGTAAAAGTATTATTTCTAAAACATAAAATGTTATTTATTTAACAGAATTGTAGGTATACAATTTCATAGAAAAGAATTGGTGAGCTTGGCAATCGACGCAAATATGTGACTCTCATTAAGAATACATATTTGTGCCGTTTGGTGTGGAAACGTTTGGACCATGGGGACCCAGTGCGAGGGCTGAGTCCCCATGGTCCAAACGGTCTGAGGTCTGAGTGCGGAGGAACCAAACAAATAACTTCGAAAGGCTCAACTACTCAAGGTGTGAGGGCGAAGAAATAACTCCGATAATAGAATAGTAAAATTTTAAAAATCTGTCCAGTTAAATAACGGACAAAAAAACAGATAAACTCAAAACCGACTATATTGTATTGACAATGTGACAACTCGTGTCATGGTTTTTACTTACGATTTATATCGGTCTATTAAATTCATTCACGACATCTTCCCCTTTTCTTCCTCCTCATCGTCCAATCTGGACCCTGTTTCCAATTATTTTGTTTCTTTAATTAAATTTAGGTGTGTCTATCTCAATCAAGACGCTCAAGACGATGTCCTCCAAAAATGGCTGTCAAAAGCCTGTTTATTTTTCTATCTACTCTTTCTTTACGGACTTAGATGAAAGGTTTTTGACTTACAAAAATCGGATGAGTTTATGAAACATATTAAGTTAAAAATTTATATTTATGTATTTTGTTAATTTGTAATTTATAGCTTTAGATATATTGTTTTACATTTATTTAAGTTTGGTTATATTTTATTTATGCTTATTTAATTAAAAGGAATGAATGACGACATCTCGTGTCAATTTCAAGCCAATATTGTATTTTGTTTGGAAGTCGTTAGTGTAGATGTCGCTACTGATATCATAATATTTTTTTGTTTGTTACATCTGTTAAATCAAATAATTACTGGTAACCAAAATTCAATAATTATTTTTTTAAAAAACATGTCCTAAAACTTTAGAGTAGCTAGAGAATAAGTTTTTATTAAAAAAAAAAAATTTTTGGACTAGCTTTTATTGTGAGACCAAAGGTCTTGTCAATACAAAACAAATAGGCCCAAACTCGATGGGATTCCGTCATTTCATTACAGAGTTCATATTCCTCCCATTATTTATTCCCAGCTCCATCATTAGATCAGCTCCAAATCATCATGATATTGCATTGTCACGCGATATACATATGCACGCAAAATTTCAGCTCAATCAGTTGAAGATATCTGCTTCAAAATCGAGTTGCAAGATTCCACCCGAACAAACATAGTTACATACGAGTACATACATACATTGCAAGTTAAATAAAAGCTTATAAAAATAAAAAGACAGTCATGAAATAGTTTTACCACATTGCAATGCCAAATCAAATTAAACTTTATCATTATTATGTAAAGGTAGTCTTCACTGTTGCTTGATGCTGAAAGTTACTGCGATGTTTTACCGCTTCTGAAGTAGAGCTGTAGGGTTACTCCAAAAGCGGTACGCAAGACGAACGTTACTGCGTATATCCGTGTCAGTGTCCGATTCTTTCACTTACCGAACGAAGCATTGAAGCGGTGAAGCTACTACTCAGACGGTTGATTTTCTGTGAGAGTGTGGTACTTCCCTGGACGAGCCGGCCCATTCGTGCTACTAGCCAAACTGAGTTTTGCCGGAAGCGTGGCTCTACCACAACTAAAATTTGTCGTCGTTGTTGTAAATGTCGGTAAAAATTACTTACCGGGCCACGGTTCGTACCGTACGTCTAGTGGGAGTGAATATTGCATAAACACATTCAAATAGCAATAAATACAAAATAAGCTATGAACGGCGGAAAATTGTAATTTTAGTCTTTTGAAGTTTTCTTTGACATTTTAAAGCTGAAAGCAAATCAATTTACAAGGGATTTATACTTGATGCACTGTTTTCAACAAAATAACTTTGATTTGACGACGTCCGTCTAGTAGTGGTTAAGCCAGTCCGCCACACCGGAGGTACTGGGTTCAATCTACAGCCAGGGCAAGCTGGAAAATTACCTTTTTCAAATTTTCTTGAGTCTTGGGTGCCTATCTATAACGTCTAACAAAATATAATAAAACTATTTTAAGACTAAATTCATACCATGATACTGAACAACTTTCCCTAAGGAACACATATCGAAACCTGAAAAATATTTTTTTGCTTCCCATACAAACTCGGATCAGCTGATCGGTCAACTCATATGAGAGGCCAAAAATAATTTTTCATATTACGATATAAGTTCCTTAGGGAAAGTTGTTAAGTATCATGGACTGAATTCAGCCTTAAAATAGTTCCAGTATATTTTTTTAGACCCTGTATATGTTTTTATTAAAAAATATTATATCGTTGAGTTAGTACCCTACAACACAAGTTTAAACTTACTCTGGAGCTAGCTAAATCAGTGTGTATATTCTATATATATATATATATATATATATATATGATTATATTATATTATAGTCACCAGTTCATTAATATATATATATATATATATATATATATATATATTAATGAACTGGTGACTAACGACCTCCGTGGTGTAATGGTCAACATGCTAGTCCACCAATCCGGAGGTTCTAGGTTCGATCCCCAGTCAGTTGGAAAATGGCCTTTTTCAAATTGTCCTGGGTCTTGGGTGTTTATCTATATATTTATTTATTATAAAATATAGTATCGTTGAGTTAGTATCCCATAACACAAGTTTAAAAAACTTTGGGGCTAGCTCAATCAGTGTGATTTATCCTTATATGAAAAAAAACTAACCGCTGTATTCACTTTTATACGAGTAGTATAACGCTTCTGATTAAAGTAGCGGTGATTTTTCTGTCAGTTGCATAATAAGTCAGTACTACGGATTTTTAACGGACTAGAAAAAGGAGAAGGTTATAAATTCAACTGTATCTTTTTTATTTTTTTATTTTTATGTATGTTTGTTACGCGATATCTTCGCCAACTGTGAACCGATTTTGATTATTCTTTTTTATTTGAAAGCCTTTACTACCAAGTTCGTCCCATTTTAATTTGGTGAAGATATGATGAAGAACTTTGGAGATATGTAGGGTAGGGAGGGTATACATCAGTGAAGGAGGATAACCGAGCATTACAATGCGTACCCTGTAATTATGCAATGTGTATAATATCTTGATACAACTTGTAACATCAATTCAAATCTATAATAAAAGTTAGATCTATAATGTTACATTAAACGTGAATGCTCGTCAGTCAGGGAGCTAGTATTGTAATGTAATGGTATAAGCATTACATTACAATTTAATGCTTAAAGTCGAATCTATAATGTTACATTACACGTGAATGCTCGTCAGTCAGGGAGCTAGTATTGTAATGTAATGGTATAAGCATTACATTACAATTTAATGCTTAAAGTCGAATCTATAATGTTACATTACACGTGAATGCTCGTCAGTCAGGGAGCTAGTATTGTAATGTAATTGTATAAGCATTACATTACAATTTAATGCTTAAAGTCGAATCTATAATGTTACATTACACGTGAATGCTCGTCAGTCAGGGAGCTAGTATTGTAATGTAATGGTATAAGCATTACATTACAATTTAATGCTTAAAGTCGAATCTATAATGTTACATTACACGTGAATGCTCGTCAGTCAGGGAGCTAGTATTGTAATGTAATGGTATAAGCATTACATTACAATTTAATGCTTAAAGTCGAATCTATAATGTTACATTACACGTGAATGCTCGTCAGTCAGGGAGCTAGTATTGTAATGTAATGGTATAAGCATTACATTACAATTTAATGCTTAAAGTCGAATCTATAATGTTACATTACACGTGAATGCTCGTCAGTCAGGGAGCTAGTATTGTAATGTAATGGTATAAGCATTACATTACAATTTAATGCTTAAAGTCGAATCTATAATGTTACATTACACGTGAATGCTCGTCAGTCAGGGAGCTAGTATTGTAATGTAATGGTATAAGCATTACATTACAATTTAATGCTTTAAGTCGAATCTATAATGTTACATTACACGTGAATGCTCGTCAGTCAGGGAGCTAGTATTGTAATGTAATGGTATAAGCATTACATTACAATTTAATGCTTAAAGTCGAATCTATAATATTACATTACACGTGAATGCTCGTCAGTCAGGGAGCTAGTATTGTAATGTAATTGTATAAGCATTACAATTTAATGCTTAAAGTCGAATCTATAATGTTACATTACACGTGAATGCTCGTCAGTCAGGGAGCTAGTATTGTAATGTAATGGTATAAGCATTACATTACAATTTAATGCTTAAAGTCGAATCTATAATGTTACATTACACGTGAATGCTCGTCAGTCAGGGAGCTAGTATTGTAATGTAATGGTATAAGCATTACATTACAATTTAATGCTTAAAGTCGAATCTATAATGTTACATTACACGTGAATGCTCGTCAGTCAGGGAGCTAGTATTGTAATGTAATGGTATAAGCATTACATTACAATTTAATGCTTAAAGTCGAATCTATAATGTTACATTACACGTGAATGCTCGTCAGTCAGGGAGCTAGTATTGTAATGTAATGGTATAAGCATTACATTACAATTTAATGCTTTAAGTCGAATCTATAATGTTACATTACACGTGAATGCTCGTCAGTCAGGGAGCTAGTATTGTAATGTAATGGTATAAGCATTACATTACAATTTAATGCTTAAAGTCGAATCTATAATGTTACATTACACGTGAATGCTCCCGGTGAGGGAACACCTTAAGTTACAAGTTTTCAAGTAGGCCGGCAGATAATATACGCAACAGTTTGGTAGGAGATTATCGCGGTAAGACATGGGTTCACACTATGGACTGCTGACACGAAATGAGGGTCTATGTACTTACCTACTGTGTGTACTTTGTTTAAAATACAGCTTATGGCGCTTACACTGACAGCTTAATGTTGGGATCCCCATTCAATCACTGATATACCATATGATGTTTTGATATTTTATAACGTCTTACAAAATATACTGAAAATATTTAATAACATTTAAAAATGGTAGATTCTGTTACTTCATGACTTAGATAGTTGACAATCAACCACCGTACGTTTTAAGGTGAAGATATAGGCAAATGGCCTTGAAGTGTGAAATAAATTGGTAACTCGTAAATATGGAGATAATTTCCATATTGCTCTTCGTCATGCGCTAGATAGCCCTTTAAATTATTATGAACCACCGTTGAAAGTATTTACATTAGTCCGTCTAGCTTCAAAACTTGTCTCCGCCAAAAGTGGCCACGGCAATATTTAAAGCTAGGCGGATCACCAATAATAGTTTCAACGGCAGTTCATAAAATACTTTAAAGGGCTATCTAGTGCATGGCGAAGAGCAATATGAAAATTATCACCATATTTACGAGTTAACAATTTATTTCACACTTCAAGGCCATTTGCCTATGTCTTCACCTTAAAAAAAACTTTCTGCCACGTACGACCGAACTGTGGAATCAACTTCCTGCAGCGGTGTTCCCGAACCGATACGACATTGATACCTTCAAAAAACGAGTCTATATCTTTCTGAAAGGCCGGTAACGCTCTTGCTACACGCCTGGTGTTGCAGTTGTCCATGGGCAGCGGTGATCACTTACCATCAGGTGACCCGCTTGTTCGTTTGCCGCCCTATAACATAAAAAAAAATACCATTAAACAATTTTCCCTAAGGAATACAGAACACATATTGAAATATGCAACGAAAATATTTGCTTTCATACAAATTGAATTGAAAATTAGATAGTTATTAGTTAGGTACGTAAAACAAGTAAGTACTAGAATAGATGGTATTTTTTCTAAACCGTGAGGCCTGAACTTTAAGTCAGCATTCGTAACTACGGAACCCTAAACTGCGCGTGGCCCAACATGCACTTTGCCGGAAGAATTTCTGCAATATGGTCGCAGTACGTTCTTTGTAAATTATATTAAAGCTTATAAAAAAAGGAAATGTCACAAAACCATCTTACCCATCTACTTTATCCGATGTAAAACAAATATAATTCAGATATAATAAGAAAGCGATCAATAAATAAACTGCTTTAGACGTTCCTAGAATAACAGCGCCATTATATTTGTTCAGCGAAATCCCTCGGGGAATAAATGGATGTTTCGCGTACACGTGATTCCCAGACACCAATGATTTCAAAACTAAGGGTACGCCCACCGGAACATTTTGCATAAACCTTCTTCATACAAGCAAACAGTACTGTCGTACTACGTAGTTTGTGACACTCCCCGTTTAGGTTAGACTTGAGTAACCTCGACTCCGAGGAGTGTTTCGGCTCACTGAATCTTACTCCGCATCCGGTACCGACTCATCTTAATGATTCCTACTCCCTTATCGGTTCCAGCTCCGTGGCCCGCTAAGTTTCGCTATTGAATCCACAGAATAAAGACGTCCTTTCTGGTACCGGTTTCAATACAGAATAATATTAACTACTAGAGACGCGGTGGAGCTGAAACGCGGCTCGCGGCTCGCGACCCGACAGACGCCGCCGATTCCCTGCGGGACTAAGATCGGTGCAGACTTAATAACTCGCAGGAGCCGATAACGATTACCGGGATTCAGTACGGGTATCGGCTCCTGTTGACGAATCGACTCATTTAAATATTCGAATCCGGAGTTACCCATGTCTATAGTTTAGGTATCGAAAATATACCTACATTATTACTACGCGCGCGGCGGCCAATCGGAGTGCTAAATTCAGTTACGAATCGTTTGTCCAGAGTAATAAGAATGAAATTGGCCTGCAATGGATATCTAGGTACCTTAACGAAAAAGTGCTGAGTTCTGACGTGAGCTAAATTAAACCATATCGCTTACCACACTGAGTAAATATTTCTTTAAATTTCTTCGCTGAGTGAGACTTCTGTACGGAGTAATAGTATCCTTTTCTGTGATACAAGCAAACAGTACCGTCAACTGTTTAAACCGATCGTACAACTTAGTGCCACGTTGCATAGACGTAAGATGTAACCTTGTATGTGCGTACAATGCACACATTTTTTTATTAAATTTTATCTTAAGCTAGTACATTCTTACTTTTTTTTCTACCAGACCAAAAGATACACAGAAGATCGAAGATCCAAATCTATTTTATTTTACCCACCGTGCTATAATTTTGGACTATTGGATTTACTTAGCAATATGCTCGTGTGATTACCAGCAGAGTAGATAAGACCACTCCAAGTCTTCCCGTGGATGTCGTAGAAGTCGAGATAGGAAACACAAGCCAAACAAAACAACTTATTAAATATCGGTAAGACCTTTCCAACGTGGAGAGTGTAGGTCAAATACTCTCTGGCCAATATATGGCTCTAGTAGTACCTGTCTTTGCTACTAGGGCCATGCTCCTGCAGTGGAGACTAAAAGAAGAAAAAGACCTGATGATTATGATGATGATATAATTTTCGACGGCCACGTCAATAGGACAGCCATTTATAAAAAAATTGGGATTTTTTTTTTACGAAAAGAAGTCTTTTTCTTACGGTTTTGTGTTTGCGATTAGCGATTCTGATTCTAAGATTTCAATTTAGCTAATGGGTTAAAAATAAACCTGTTTATTACCTACAGAGCGCTGATCGAGAACAATCTGTTACAAATTCAAATTAGTACCTAAGTAAACTTAAAGTGAGTAAATAACTTCATATTTGTTACTTCCTTTGTCTAAGGTCCCAGTTTCTCATTGGCTTTTCAATTCAAATTCAAAATTAATATCTCTGTAGTTCGCTGTTTATTGTTTCAAAGAGCTTAGTGTTTTAATAACTTCTGAAAAGCTTACTGACTTCTGGCAATAAGAAGATACAAGTAGGCAGTGGAGTTTGAAGTTAGTACTTTCCTTACTTTTATATTTCTGAGAAATTTCCGTCTTGGTAACAATACAGGATGATTTGGAACTTCGTAGCGTCGTTATTAAATTAATGCATACGGGAATTAACGCGAAACGTACTTTTTATTTATTTATTTTGCTGACGTTTCATTCGGGTTTCACCGAACGTGGTCCCAGCTTGACAAGCTGGGACCACGTTCGGTGAAACCCGAATGAAACGTCAGCAAAATAAATAAATAAAAAGTACGTTTCGCGTTAATTCCCGTATGCATTAATTTAATAATAATGCAACGCGATAGTTTAAAAGTATTCGTAGCGTCGCTTCGTATATTCAAGTAAAGTACTCTTTAAGCTAAATTAAAAACACATACTCTGCCCCTGTTTCATAATAAAAACCAAAGATATCAATTGACAAATGCATACCAAAAATTGACTATATTTGAATGTCACCGCTTGCAAATTAGTCTTTTTTTCTTAGGATTTTGTGTTCCATTAATGATTCTAATTCCAAAATAGCCCGTGGTTCTTTTTATTATACGCATGACCCTACACGTTATATGTACCTATATTTTATCAATCGCTATTCTTCTCGTTCAATCAAGACCTCGCGATAGTCTAACCTAACCTCATTTGTAAAGAAAACATATTGCGTTTGCTTACCCCCGGCCCAAGGTCACAGAGAATGACCAAACTGTTTAGTCTATAGTGTGGTGAGGTAGGGTCAAGGTTATAGGGGCGCTACTTTTGTAGGGTATGCGCTACAATATACTACCAGGATAGTTCATTTTCCGGTGCGTTTTACAGCAGTCCATGATTTATATTCTCAGTAAAAATATTACGAATTAAAAAAAAAACTACCATGCGTCACTTTTTCTTAGTGCAGTACCATGTTGACAATAATTCGGTACTTGACTCAATTTTTTATTATTCATATCACATTATTTGAAAACGAAAACAAAAATATTTTTTACTCGCTTAAAAATTACCTTACACCTTTCAAATCTGGTGGAAAAGAAAAGTAACAGAATGCACGTCTATACGTGCATTCTGTTACTTTAAATGTGACGTCTCTGCCAACAGGTTTCAAAAGAGATAGCGACATGTCCCCATAATGCTCCCACTTATCTTTATACAAATATTTGAAATGCTTATTACTGTCTCATTTAATAACCAATTGTCATAAAAAGATTTATTTTTAGTGTTAATTGTTGTTCCGTTAAGTATATTGTACAAAACTAAACAAAGTCAAGTACCCAATTGCATATTGCTATTATTGTCAAATAGTGATTAGCATAAAATGACTTAAAAACTCGAACATTCATGTTCTTTTGAAACATCTGTGGAGTTCCACTTTCCATTATAATTAGTACTCCCGAAAACGGCGCACACTCGCGAGCTTAAAGAGTTGATATAAACACACTTACGTTTGTTTGAGCAACTGCTCCTATGTGTGCTGAAAGTCTAATTAGAAATGTTATTATTATTTGATTTTTATTTGTTGTTGCAACTTTTGATAAATAGTATAACCTTAAAAAAATAAAACCCTTGACAGATTTGGTTAATATTCAAGAAAAGAAGGAGATGTTTCGTGATATACCTGGTGAGAACGATGTTCTTTACTGCAGAATCGAAAGCTTTATAAATATTAACTTTAAAAAAATCAAGAATGCGAATCAAGTTAAAATTCTAAAATCCAGACGCCATTTTGGATTCCAAAAAAGTCTAGATTCGGATTCCGCGACCCAAAAATCTACTAAACTCGGAGAAGTCCGTTCTCTTCGTAAACTCGTTTAATAAAAGCTTGTTAAATCAAGTGATGGATGATACACGCATAATTATTATGTTAATGTACCTACCTTACTAGGTAGAAGTAGGTAGGTTATCCAAACATCTGCACTTGGGAAGACCAGATGCCTGCAAATGACATAGCTATCAAAGTGACCCGATAGTGACAAAATCTAGTAGGTACTATCCACACGAAAAGTAGACTAGGTAGACAGAGCCTAGCACCATAAAAACCAAACGTAACTATCAGCATGATGGTGATTTCAACCAATTAGCATAACCTAATTTCCTGCACTGCCCAAATCCGTCCAAAAGCGGATCTCATCAGTTGGAGGCAGTACAAACCAGTTCAAACCGGAATAGCGGTAACAATCTGCATGTTAATGCCTCTAAGGGACCATAAACCGGAGTTATTGCTTTCTGGTATACGCGCCGATTGTTATTTGAATGGGCTTGGGAAATTATAGCGTTCATTAATGCAGCCTGAGGGTAGTTGTCGATATTTCGTAGTGATGTCTTCTCAATTATAGTGGAGAACTACGTAACTAGATACGTATACTTGTAAAGTTATTGAGAGTACCTATTGTGTTCTTTATTTGATAACCCCTCTCGCGCGTCAGACCGAGGGCTTTGTACTTTCATGACTTTTTTGGGTCAAATCTTGCAAGTTAAATTTGAGCCACTTTCTGGTTTCCGATTGAGCTAAAATTTTGTATGCTAATGTAAATCAGATGAAAATGCAATATTATTACAACAAGAAGTTGGTCTGATGATGGAGCCGGAAGGTGGCTATAGGAACGCTGTAATAAAACGACGCAAACCCATCGAGTTTGAGCTTAATTTGTCTTGATAAGCTCTTAGCGTCACAATAAAAGCTCGTATGAAAAATTTGTTATTTTTTCAAAAAACTTGTTTTCGATCGAGTAAAAATTATATCTTCAGTTCATTCTGGAGTCATTTGTGAAAATGAGAATACTAATTACATACGTTATATTATATGTGTAGGAAGGGACGTCTACCACTAAATAAAGTTTGGAAACAACATTTTATATTAAAAATTCTACAGAATCTAAACACCAAAGCAAAATATGAAACACAATCCCGCTCCGTAACTAAAAAGCGATTCATCAACAATTTAATTAAATTCACAGGTAAAACGATATTTTATTTCGAAATCATTCCGTCTGTCAAAGTTGGACGGACGTCCAAGCTTTCCAAGTTTCATTTTGCGATATGATAGTACGGTATCCTACTGCATCATTTATGTTTTCATCTGTTATTTGATCAAAAATGTTTTGAGATGTTTGCGGCAACATTTATTGCGTGATTAAGAATTAGGGGAATATTGTAAAGGTAGATATATTAATTTATGTAATTAAAACATATAACACTGTCATACTTAGCTAGAATATCTAAAATATGTCATCTAAGTTAACTTTTGTTGTATATTGAGATTGTGTGTGACTATTTGAAGTCGGCTTTTAGTTTTGAAAATTTATATGCTTATTTTTTATTTAAGTAATTTAATTCGAAAATACAGTAGGTACTTATATATTTGTCTGGTTGATTTTAACCATAAAAAGCTGTTTAAAGGCTCTCTAACATATCTAATGCGTGCCCTTATAAAAATTATTAATTGAATGAATAAACTAAAAAAACTTGCACTAGGATCTTGACTACGTAGATCCAAACAGTCTAAGTCCATTGAACAAAAACTACAGTTAAAATCTTGATAAACTCTCTTGATTCTGTCGGGTAGCGGGAGTTTCAGATCGGACTCCGATTAAACTTGGTTTAATGGATTAAATAATAGCACTAAAATTCTGCTCTTAAATTATTAAAGCGTAATAAAGACTAACAAAGGAATATCGTAAGGAAATCTGCGTACTGATTCCTTTTTCTGGTGTAATGACTAAAATTACACTACAGGTTATAAAACTTTATACAGTGTGTCCCGTCATCAGTGCCTGAGCCTTTCATTTAAGGTGAATACCAAGCAGAAGTGGCACCCTCTAAAAAATTAATTGCTGACTCGTAAATATGGTAAACATTTCCATCTAAATGTTAGGCACTAGATAGCCCTTTAAATTATTTTATGAACCACCGTTAAAAGTATTACATTAGTCCGTCAAAAGTGGCCACTTGGCGGAAGCGGATTTTAAAATTAGACGAATCACCAATAACTAGTTTCAACGGCAATTCATAAAATAATTAAAAGGGCTATCTAGTGCCTAACATTTAGCAATATGGAAATTTTTACCATATTTACGAGTTAACAATATGGTAGTCACCTTAATAGTCGCAAACGCAAACAGTCTTTGTAGAGGTAGAAACTCATCTAAAACGCAACTCGGAACTGGTTATATTATCTAAGTTGCACGTACTCGTAGTCTCAAATGTCATCTTGACTAAATGTCTAAAATATTACTTAGCCTAAATTGCTAGTCAAGATGTTTAAAAGCTTTTATTGCACGCCTCATAAGCGGAGCGTTGAGGTAGTGCTCTACTCTCGCCTTACAAAAATCAAGTGATTTTTCGAACTAAAAATGTCGGTATTTATTTCTTATCGTACTTGTAGAATAATATTTACACACAAATATCAAGAAAAAACACTAGTTTCAACAGTCATGATATTTTTAAAGGACATTTTGTTCTTTAAAATAATAAAACCAGTGTTTAAGAAAATTATTTCGTGGACGTCCGTGTGTCGGGATGTATGGAAACTGGCGTGGTCACGATAACGCCCGAAAAACTTAACAAATCGAACCCTTATTTTTTTCATACGCTTAAGTATTATCTAAAACTAAGTCCTTTCGAAAATCACGGTCTAATTAAAAGTAGTTTAATTATAATTAGCAATAAACTGAAATCCACCTATCGTTGGTATATCTAAATCTATGTAAATAAGGTTCGTTGACATTGACAATTTTTTTTTTTTTTTTACGGCGTTTAGCGTCTGCCTTTTAGCCATTCTTAATTTCCATTCTTTTTCTGGATACAATGTTAATCTTTTCATTTTTCTTTTTTTCTTGACATTGACAATACATGCGCAGTACCATTCTTTTCTGTGTGGGCAATGGCGCGAAGATTTAAAAGTAATTTTTTTATTTTGTTCATAATACACCGATAAATATACAATATTCAAGTTCTGTTTTTTTTTTTGTGAAAATTGAGTGACCGCTATGAGGCGTGCACTTTTGGATTTTCCAAACTTATTTAGTTTTTTTTTGGGTCAAGCAAGTTAAATTTGAGCCACTTTTAGGTTTCTGATTGAGATGAAATTGTGTATACAAATGTAAATCAGATGACAATGCTACATAATTATGACAAGAAGCTGATCTGATGATGGAGCCGGAAGGTGGCTATAGGAACTCTGTAATAAAACGACGCAACCCCATCGAGTTTGAGCTTATTACTTTTGTCTTGAAAACTTCATAAGCCTCACAATTAGGCAAGTGTATTTTACGTGCTATTAGACTAAAGAAGAGATGGATGTAGCGCGTAAAGCATGACATTGGGGTAGATAAAGGAATGACGTGTAATATAGGGACATGATCGGTTAACTCAAATAAAATGAAAAAGGTAAGGGAGACGACGGATTTTACGTGCTTTATGACTAAAGAAGAAATGGATGGAGCGCGTATAGCATGAAATTGGGGTGGATAAAAGAATGACGGGTAATAGAGGGACATGAAGGGTTACCACAAATAAAATGAAAAAGGTAAGGGAAAGGACGTATTTTACGTGCTATTAGACTAAAAAAGAGATGGATGGAGCGCGTACAGCATGACATTGGGGTAGATAAAGGAATGACGATTATTTGAGGGACATGAAGAGGGGTACCACAAATAAAATGAAAAAAGGTACCGAAGACGACGGATTTTACGTGCTATAAGGACTAAAGAAGAGATAGATGGAGCGCATAAAGCATGACATTGGGGTAGATAAAGGAATGACGATTATTTGAGGGACATAAAGGGGTACCACAAATAAAATGAAAAAAGGTACCGGAGACGACGGATTTTACGTGCTATAAGGACTAAAGAAGAGATAGATGGAGCGCGTAAAGCATGACATTGTGGAGATAAAAGAATGACGGGTAATAGAGGGACATGAAGGCTTAACACAAATAAAATAAAAAAGTAAGAGAGACGACGTATTTTACGTGCTATATAGTTACTGATAAATATGATATAACAAGTTAAGGAAGTGTAAGGAGTAAGGTCTTACATTAAAAAGATGGCAGAGAGAAGAGAGGAATGAAGGCATCTTCACTTAGCTCGACCGAAAAGAGTAAGCTTAAGTTAAAAGAAGAAGATACTGATAAAGCAGCAACATAGATAAGTGAGACAAAGTAGACCACAACTGTCCATGCAGCTTATCGCTCGACAGCTTCATACCACTTGCAGCAAACCGTCGTCAGTAATAATCTAACTTGAAAGTTTGACTTAACAGCGTCTAGTACTACGAACTCGCTTGCAAAGTTATATTATCAACGGTGGTATTGTCCTTAACTAACAAGTCAACCACAAGATCTTCCTATGCATTTCGTAGATAGAAATAGACATACATACATACATACTATCTCGTCTTTATCCCAAATGGGGTAAGGGTGTACTTTCTTATACAGATAAAAGTTTAACAAATTTTCGTTATAGAAAAATATAGAATACTAGCTGTGCCCGCGACTTCGTTCGCGTGGTTGTCGGAACGAAAGATTATCATGTCATAGGATAATCAATATGTAGGTTACTCAGTATAAAGAATTTTTAATAATAGATTTTCGTTGCACAGAAAATCAATAATTAGAATGTTTGTGATGAATAATTTGAAATCATAGAATTTTATTACAAATAACATTTATTTTTGCGATGTTTCTAATATCAGAATATCAAATTAAATATTATTATTTTTAATAAGTTTAGTTAATATAATATATTTATAACCTATAAGTTGGCCCTATTCTAGTAAAATGGATAAAACTTTCCCAGCACTCGCCGGTCACAGTTCTAACCTAACCTAACCTATAAGTTTGCCCTATTCTAGTAAAATGGATAATAAGTTTGCCCTAATCTATATTGTGGTAGCGATTTATAATGTATTCTAACTTATTATATGGTATTTAATTTGATTAAACAATGTTTTCACTTAATACTTCCTTAAATAATAATTTTCAGTAAAATAAAATTCCATGAAAGATTATACCGAACAAACAATATTCTTTAAAGAAATATTCGACTGTTTGATTAGTTTGTTAAATGAAAATGAAAATATGAGATTCTAAAATTCATTGAACTGTGTTTCTATAAATTGTGTTTCATTCAAGTAAATAGTCTTTGAAACAATAATATTTGAAATAAAAATATAAGAATTAAATATTCTATGAAAAATTTTCTGTGAATCGAAATTCTATGAAATTTCAGTCTGTGAAACAAGGGGCACCCGGCACACAGAGCAATACAATACAATACCCTTTACTGCACAAAAGAAAAAGAAGGACATAATTATCTAAATAAACGGGCAAGTGCGAGACGGACGCGTACATGAAGGGTTCGGTACCTCCGTACAATGTTTTAAAACATTGAAGAAACACGTTTCTTGTAAGACGATCCCCTTTAATTTTTAACTTTATCTTATTTTTAGTATTTTTTATTATAATATAATTACTAACGTAAGTTATTACTAATCGGTGAAAATTTCAAGTATCTACTTAATGCCATCAAAAAGATCTAGTTTAAAACACTGAAACAAACCGTTTTTTGTATGACGACCCCGTTTAATTTTAACTTTTTTATTTTTAGTATTTGTCGTTATAGCGGCCACAGTAATACATAATCGCTGTAAATTTCAAGGTCTAGCTAATACGGTTCAAGAGATAGAGGCTTGTGATAGACGAACAGACAGCGGAGTCTCAGTAATAGGGTCCTGTTTTCACTACAAAATGCGCAAAAGGCGGCGTTATCGCTTAGCAATTTCTTCCAGGCAACCTTGCTCAAATAGAAAAAGGGATGGGAAATGAGGAAGTGTGGTGTGGGATGATCAATATAATAAACATACTTATATACAATAATTATAATAATACATCACACTTAAATACATACAACTTACACATAGAAAATATAACAGAACGAAATAAAGAAAGTAAGTGGAAACAAGGGAAGGAGAATCACCTCTCATAAGGCGTTTGGGCGCGTCGGATAATAAGTGGTAGCATTTTGGGTCTTGCGGCTCTAAGCAGACAGAGCCCAGGGCCGCAAGACTCAAAGGCCACTTTTAACGTGATGGTGGGCGAGAAGATGGAAAAGGGAATCAAAATAGTGATGGGTTGCTAGCCGCATCGCCTAATAACATGATTTGCATTTTTGCCCGTCCCTCGATCGGATTCTACGATTTGCTCGAGAAAAGAAGTAACTGGTATATTCTAAGTTTTTTTCTCTTCTCCCAGACCAGCATGGAAGTTATCACCCATTTTATTAATTTTTACTTCAACTACGTATTTTACTGTTTAATATCACAAAATTATTTGTTTCACATTAATCTCTTCATTGCACCACCCTTCATTTTTCATCTGTACAAGCTTTGCCTCTACGTCCTTCGACTATAACAGAAATAAAAGTTTTTTTGAAAAAAAAAAAGAAACAGAAAGAAAAAATAAGTTACACATCCCAAAAGTTTGTTAAAGCTGATAAACAATCGTACTACCACTCACCAAACAAAAAAAAAATAACAAATGATAATCAAAAAGCTTTATTCATTTCGGAGCAATTGCGTAAAAACATTTACTAAATGTTTTCAGTGATTGCCTGTTGGAAATAACACTGAAAAAATATTAATCCGCCGTCCCAAAACCGATGTCATTTCGGTATTGATTCGTACTGGCATCACAAAATAAAAGGCAACAGATACGACACGACGTTACTAAATTCATAAATTAAAAAATATTTGTCAAATACTAACCCCCGTTTAAACATTGTTCAGCACAGCTCTCAAGTTCAATCCATTAAACTATTTAACAAATTGCCTAAGGAGTTAAAATTGTTAATTTACAAAAGTAATTTCAAAGAAAAGCTAAAAGCATTTTTACTAGAGAAGTGTTTCTATAGTATCAAAGAGTTTCTGAAATGACATAAACGAAGTGTATAAACTATAAATATTGTGTCCTTTAAGTCTGTAATATCCCTTGATTTATTTTTATTTGTATAATTAATATGTATTAGGCTAAGCATAGACATTTCAACACAATATTTTTTTTGTTATGAAATAAATAAATGAATGCAATGAATGAATGAACTATAAATATCGTACTTCCATGCTGATCTGGGAGAAAAGAAAAACCTTATAATGTAACAGCTGTATATTATCACGTCTTTATTCCTAATGGGGCAGGCAGAGCATTTTGGGTCTTGGGGCTCTAAGCAGACAGAGCCCAGGCCGCTTTTAGCGTGATGGTGGGCGAGAAGGTGGAAAAAGAAACTCAAAATAGTGATGATTTGCCAACCGCATCGCCTATAAACATAATTCGCGTTTTCATCCATTCCTCGATCGTCTTTCTTAAGAGTCCAAAAGTTTCCAAAATATTGTATAGGTATATCTATAACTATACCCCTTACAGACCCCTCTCATACAATTGTGCGGTTTATAAGATTCAAATTTGTACGTAACTGGTTTTCAACGGTCAAAATAATGATATGAACTTGAAAGAAAATATAAGGGTGTAACAGTTTTCCATACTGATGGTCTGAACTTTATATGATATACTATAATTCTCCTTCAAGTTCATATATAACTGTAAAAACCAGTTATATGCTCAGATATGTGCAATTTCTTTGAAATTACAAAATTTTGGTGAAATTTGACATGTCATTACAAAATAAAAGCTAGACTACATTGGTATGAAAAAGTCTAGAACACTGGGTAAAAGACTCTTAAATAATCTTATTTCATTTGATCACATTCAAAAACATTAATTGATAAAAAAAATGTCATTTACCCTTCTGTCACTTTCTTTATTTGCACCGGTGTCCTATAAAACAATGTATTGGAAACGATACACGCGTCGCTTCTAAAATTGAATATCCTTTTTCAATGGCCGACATTGAAGTGCAGGATTTTTTCCATTGCATATATTTTTAAGCAAGTTCAGTCCATGATACTGAACAACTATCACTGCTTAGCGAAATAGAAAAATAAAACAAGTTCGGAAATAGCTCAACGTCACTTATCATAGCTGTAGTAGGTAAATGATATAATAATAATACTTTAAATAACTTGTTCTAGTTTTCAGAGTTTAAAAATCCAAATTGCATCTCTGACCTGCGCACTATTGTAGTAATTGTATAAATATTTGTTAGTCTATAAGTTTTTTTAATTATCTATTGACATTGATTTGATTTAATACTAATTACTATTATTACAATAGTAAGTAGTATAGTTATTACAATTATTGTTATATAAACTCAACTACCTTAACTTCGCAATACCCTGCCAGGGTTCATGAACTTACCTACTAAGCTTACTTATAAGTGGATGTAAGCGAAAAATAAAAAAATAAAGATCTGATTTCAACAACATTTATGAATTTGAAAAAAAATTGACAATTATCAAGTGAATCAAACATCCAAATATTAATAAATGATTCAGACTTTTTTCTTAATTTACACACAATACGTTTAATACATTAATGTTTTAATCTATTTACAATGCCATCATAACCTCTTTTGAGACTAACCATGCATCGAAAATTGTAATATTAATTTGCGATTATATAAGTACATATAATAAACACATCATAAAAAATAATAAAACTAACATATTTTACACTACAAACAAACCTAAATTATATGCATTACTATTAATTTGAATAGGGATAAGACAGTGGTGGCCAAGCAGCAATGGAGTCTTACGATTCTGGCGGTGATCCCACTGCACCGCGCGCCGTAGCTGAGCGCGGCGCAGCAGATTTTTAACATTGTATGCAAGTAGCTCAGCTTGTATAGAAAACACGCCTACTCCAACCCATTGACAACGCGTCACCGCGCGGGAGCATCAGTATGTAGAAACCGCGCTCCGCGAATATGCGCGGTGGTGCAGATAACCGCCTCTAGACTATATTAGAGATAAAGACCTTGTAGGATATCTGGATGTTGTAATGACAACAGGTTTTAATTATCCCATAGTTAAACTCATCAGCATCATGACGTAGGCAGTTACTACATATATGGCAGGTTTTTTAGCCGGTCTACGGCTGCTGGGGTTAAACTATGGAGTTCGCTAAGCCCTCCAGTGAAACGGTAAAAAATAAAAAACATAAAATAAGCCCATATTCTGATATACTATAGCTCCTAACGTACGTATACAACTTCCTTATATGTTTGTAACTAAGTAACACTTTATTCCAACAAAAACACATATAAATATTTTCCAAAATTTGTACAGTATAGGTATACAATAGGCGGCCTTATCGCCAAGGCAATTTCTTACAGGTTACCTTTAGGTGACAGGAATTGTGCTAAAAATATATTGTGGTGCGATGAAGAGAGTAATTTGAAACAATAATTTAGTGTTTGGTCGTGTAGTAGATGACTGGAACGACCAAACTTTGTCATATCTCCATACCGTCCAACATAGCTCTAGAGCTAACTTTGATCGGAATTTCTAAACAGTTATGAATATTTACAACTTCAGATTACTACTGTCCGGCTTGTCACAGCCAGTTGGTATTTATGCGTTTATGTATTATGGTAATAACAAAACCTTGCAGCATAGATATCACAGACCATGGACACAGCCATGGATCAAGATAGACACAGCCTCTGTATGAATTTGTGTGTCGATCTAAAGTCAAATTGACTTTATTTAGAATCGTCTCTTTTAATCCGTGTGTGTTAATTCATTAGATCGGACATTCATTATCTACTGTAAAATACCTGAATCTGCCATTTTAAACTGTAGAAACTCGTCAAAAAACGTTGGAGGAAGTAATAAAAAGTTTCCTTCCATTTTGTAGGTAAATTTTTTATTAAATATTTGTATGAAAATTGGCACGCCAGGTTTTCATACACATTGAAGGACTTATTTTATCTAGTAGTATACCTATATACAGGTCTGTGATAGATATACTTATTTCTCCCTTTTATTTACAGGATAAAGAATAAAAGGCTGTTGGGGCAAAAAGGTTCTTGAATGGCGACCACGTACAGGCAAGCGAAGCGTAGGACACCCACCAAGGTGGTCAAACGACCTGACCAAGATCGCTGGAAAGTTCTGGATGCAGGCCGCTCTAGATCGGTCATTTTGATAATCAATGAGAGAGGCCTATGTCCAGCAGAGGACGTAATGCGGCTGAAATGATGATGATGATGTGATTATATAAGACCTAGGGTTTAAAAAAAGTCATTTGCTAACTTGCGTTTGGTGGGGATCGAACTCAGAACATCGGGATTTGCGGATTATACTGTTAACAAATAAAGTTATATATACACTATCACTCATGGAGGAATAATAATAAACGAAGAATACAATTTATCAGATTTGCTGACGATATGGCTGCACTTGCTGAAGACTAAAGATTTAGAAGCGTTATTACAAAATGTGGACACAATTTTTAAAGAACACAAACTTCAAACAAATGGAAATAAAAGAAAGAGTTAAAAAGTGTTAAAAAACAGAACCAAAAAAGAACAATATAAGAATATTAGTTTCAATACCTAGGCAGTGCATCAAAGTAAGTTTTGAGCTTGTGTACAAGCTTACTGTATTTTCTAAAACACAAGCATTTCAACTCACGAACATTCAAACATTCGCACTTATAATATTAATAGGAAGTTAATAGGATGTATCTAGTCTTGCAACATACATTTCCAATTAAAGTTTAAAAGATATTACAAAATGCTAATAAAAATTAACTTACTAAGAAATTGTCACATAAAACTCCAAACTATAAACTGCACTTAAAACTTACCTCCTTGATGCCTTGTGTAAAAAGGAAGCCACAACCAAAGAGCAATAATGTACCTTATGTACCTTCGCCACGACACGACCAACTTATTGGACATGAATAGACGCCAGTTACTAAATTATGAACGACACTTATAAGCTAGTCGGTTCCCGTTCGACTGTAAAACCAGGGCCAAAAATTCAAATACATGGTAGAAACTTAAATTTTTAAACGAAGGAGTAAAAAGTTCCCCGCTTCTACTTCAAAAGCTTTTTTGTAAACAAACAAACAAAGTAAGCAAGATGGCATACGTACGATACAGGAGTTTTTTAAAAACCTTGCGACAACTCTAACCCACCATTCAAGGCTATAATACCACAGCGGCGACACTCCCTATACATGAGAGTTTGAACGCCGGTGACCTTGAGCCGGAGCGCGTAACGATAGGGTTGATACCGAACCGAAATGAAATATCGTGCAGTGCGTGAGAGAGACGCGAACTAGGTACCATACCAGCCCTCGGTCAAAGCAGTCGACGATTGCTCGTTCCACGCCCCGCGCGCCTCTCAAGGCCCCCGCGCACATCCAGACACCCACACATGGCCGCAAGCGATTTTACGTGCACACATGCTTAAGTGTCGTTTCTTTTCGCGTAGTGTATAATATATTCTTTGACAATACACAGGAGTTGAAGTACTATACAACCACAAGAGTGCACAATGAGCATACAAGATTGTGACGATTCGCAAATTCGCATTCGTCAAATTCATTCTCAAATATTTTAAATCACATAAAGAAACTAACAGGTCTTGGAATTTGATTCTATGAATCTTTGTACGTCATCAGAATCAAAAAAGTCTTTGTATTATCGTTCTCAGGAAGTGTTTATCAACTAAGCAAAATTGGGCGTAGCGCCGTCCTATTTCATAACGCTTAGTCTGTCTCTTTCTAAGTCGTAAATATTGTTTAAATGGAGACGGAGTACTACTCTTATTTCGTTTGAAACATAAA
The DNA here is from genome assembly GCA_963576875.1 of Acrobasis repandana. Taxonomy (NCBI): domain Eukaryota; kingdom Metazoa; phylum Arthropoda; class Insecta; order Lepidoptera; family Pyralidae; genus Acrobasis; species Acrobasis repandana. Next base: position 17,039,502 of record OY756232.1, on the reverse strand, counting down.
AAAAAACTCAAACAAACAATTCGCCTGACTAGGCTAGGTTTCGAAATAATTATTACTATGAGAAAAGAATTTATAATCGTTCACAGTAATTTGGGTACTTATTTATAGACTATTCTTTGTATATAATTATATATATATCATTTCACTAGATTTTATAATAAATTCCAATATTTATAATGTATGTAAAAGATCATAAATAATATCCAATATCAACTAAGTTCATTTTCTGTATAGAAAATGATAGGAGATCATTATCACGTCTTTATCCTTGACGAGATGGACAGAGTCCATGGCCGTGGGACCCAAGGATCATGTTTGATGAAATGATGAATGCTAGGATGAAGAGAGAAATGAAAATAAATAAATAAATAAAGTACAAGGAATTTTGTACAATGTTTTGTTAATTAAATCTAGATCACAGATAAATACTAGATCTCTAGAGTCTGAGTTCGTTCCTCAGAAAAGAAAAATCAAATCAAAACAAATATTCGTTATGTTTGAACTATATATAAAGTTTATACATAATTTGTTTGTAATGGTCAGGTTACACTGAATTTATTAGTATTTTTCCTTTGTCAAAATAAAAGAACGAAATTATGTTATATTGTAATCAATTATTCTATTTATTTTCATACAACACCTTGTATGGTCTTACATAAATCTATTTCATAAATATTACATACAAGGTTGACATTTTACTTCATTAGTTAAAAGAAAATGGACAGGGCTCTGTCGGAGCGTTGGGTTGAAAAACGTAAGCCGAACTCCGGCGCACGAGAAATGTAGGTCTCAGTTCCTTATCACTGGGACTTAGCTAGAGCAGTATTTTAGGGGCATCTAAGGGTGGCGCCCTGATTTGGAATAGAAGAAAGTATTTCTGCTTAGAGAAATAGAATAAAGATAAATATTTTATTATTGTAACATTTGTTGTATTATAATCGAAAGATTTTAGTACAAAAGTTTGTACTTAATGTAAAGTAAACAAGTTTATCTTGGGGAAATTGCAGAAAATAAAGGATAATGGGGTTTAAAATTTATTATAAAATATTGGATAAACTAAGACGAGTACATTATAAAATATTTACATACAAGATATGTATAAACGTACATGGTATAAAGGGTTATATATGAGATTATATATAAAATCTCCTTAATTCCTATATTTACATATTACACAATAAACTATTATATAAGTATATTTTAATATATCATTGTTTTGTCAAAATAATGGGTAAATATCTTTGTTTTATCCATTTATCTTTAGTATTTCCCTATTTATATAATATATATAAAGTGGAAATAAAACTAAAGACTTTTATCTCAGTATAATATTGACATAGTCAGTTTTGATTTGTCTATTTATATAAAAAATACTAATAAAATAAAATATAAAAATCTGCATTATAAATTGTTGCTCCACCCAAGTCGCAGCTTTGCAATGGATTCGCCTACACTTCGTGTGACGACTGTTCGAGTTCCTATTAAAGTAAATTTCGGGAGAGGTGTGGGGGATTCATTCTGGATCGTCAAGGTGCGCGGACGTCTGAAGACTTCGGAAACAACGTAATATTTTTAACTCAAGAAAAGAAGAAGTCTTGAAGAAAAAGTGTGGGGAAACGAGAGTTTGACAAAATAGGTCGCTTTATCTTTCTCGCGGTGTCCCTTGATTGGTTTTAATTAGGAATATAATGGTAAAATGTATTCCGAAATTAAAATCTTAGATTGTTTGAATTTTTGTTATTAATAAATAATTTAGTTTGTCCCTAGTAAATTTTAATAAGTTTAATTAATAGTTTTGGTTTAAAATCAGTGCCAATCGTTTTGATTTCAAGAGGTGAGGTGCTCGGCAGTGAATTTTCAGAGATTCTATGTCGTTCAATTTCGTCTTTTGATGTCAATGATTTTGGTGTAAATAATATTTGAATTTTAATATTTTGAATTTTGTTTCTATTTGGGGCTTAATGGTCAAACTCATCGTTTATTTCTATTTCCTTTGGTCTCGCTAACCTGAGGGCTCTCTAAAGAAATAGAAATTCTAGGTAAAATTTCCAGATTTGTAGTGGGTCTGGCAGGATTGGTTTGTTTCAAAAACAATTCTGTGTTAGCTACTGGTTCTAGCAATCTGAACTGGCAGTCCTAATTAGACGACGATCCGAAAGTCGATGGGTTGTGAATCCGCTTTAGTGCTGCAAGAATTAGTTGCTAGAATTATCCAATTAGCTTGGTTAGTATTAGACCAGTCTAGACTCCCCCTTCCCTATGGAGTTGTAGATTGGAACCGACGGGCGATAGGTAGGTCGGCTGACCCAGGTCACTCCGCGAAGTCGTTAGCAGCTAGGGGAAAAAGGACAGTTTAGTTCTAATTCCACCACACACCAGAGTAGGATTCTCAAATTAGGATTTGTAGGCAGGTAAATTATAGCTCAGGGCGAGAGAAACTCTCTCAAAACTTTTAGCTTTAGCTTTAGGGAACTTTCTCTTACACCGGAGACTGTTCGATACCTAGGTACACTAGAATTGATTCTTACACCGGAATCAATTCCAACACACACACACACATTTAGTGGGGTTGGGGTAGTCATTTACACAAGTAGCTTTAGCTTTAGGGAATTTAGGGACCGTTAGGTTAGACTAGGAATTACATTAACTATGCCAACAGTTAGTGTAAAATAATTTTAACAAAAATATCTTCATTAACTATAAAATATGATTGATTTGTTCAATAGAACGAAACTTCAATTATTGTTAAATAACTTTAACCAATTTATGTTCATAAACTATGAACAATTTCTAGTTTGTTCAGTGGAACAATTTGATTTGTCTTGGAAATGCTGAGACATGAATTCGGATAAATCTGAATTACTTCATCAATTATTTGTTTGGACTTATCTGGATGAGAAATGTACTGTCATAATTTTTGGGTGATGCAAAGCAAGCCCTGGCTAATTATCTTTATGCAAAAGCACAAGAGAAAGGCCATATTCTTCGTTTGTGATGGTGCAAATCAAGTCGGAAAAGTCTGAATTATTTTATCATTTATTTGGATTTGACTGGATGGGTAATGTAGTCTCACATATTGGGTGATGCAAAGCAAGCCCTGGCTTTTTATCTCAATGTTGATTCACGAGAATAAGGCCATACTTCGTTTGTGAAGATGCAGACCTGTTCGGGAAAATCTAGATTTATTTTATCAATACGTTCCTTAGCACATGTAGAAAACATGTTTGGAATGTGTCCTTGGTTAAAAGGATTTATATGAGAAAACCAACAATTTTGGAATTATCCGAACTGCTTTGGAGTCAAGGCAAATCCATGACATGTTTGATTAATGTCCGCTGAATGAACTAAGTCTTACGACTTATAACTTAGCATTCTGAATAAGAGTGCCCTACCTATTATAATTTGATCTTTCAAACATGGAAAATTCATGTTGAATTGATACTATTTCTTCAGAGGAACTTAGTTGTTCGAAACAATTATATATTTATATTTTTAGTTTCTTCGGAGACTAATCTATGGTTTTAGTAAAGCATACTTAACCATTTACCTATTCAACTATTATAAAGATAGCAGATTATATATCTTGCTTTGATCATTTTCTACTATATTATTTTAATATCAATGATATTAAACAGTTCTTTCATACATGGAAAAGGCATGTGGAACTGATAAATTCTACATACAAAATACCTAGAATGTAATACTTCTAATTTAAGAAAATATTGGTTGCGAATATTTGGTTTCTTTGGAAGCTAAATTATTGGTCTATTTATTTATTGAATTGAATCGTATTGACAAAATTCTACTCTGTGAGATTTATTTATAATCTGGAATACCTTCTAATTATACTTATTTATAAAGCCTAAGGTTCTATAAATACTACATTTACCATTCGTCAAACTAAAATACATTTTGCGATCAATTCGAATATTTTACAAACTATAATAATTTCTATTTATTTGAATATTGAATAGAAATTGAATGAAGTACTAAATTAGGTAAATAGTGTTTAAATCTAACACATCAATAGTAGCGGATTGTAGGTACGTTGTATGATTTGACCTACTACTACTACTACTACTGACAAGACAGACTACTTATATTGTTGAGTAGTATACTCTTAAAGTATTTAAGGTACCAACTGATTTGAAGTAATGATTAAAATCATAGCTCAGTCCGGAACTATGTATAAATTACAGGTTCTGATGCGGTTGATATCGCTTGGCAAGACTTTACTTGCGTCCTCTTCTATGTCTCTAGCCAGTAAAGGCTCATTAAACTTAAATATATTTGTATAACAAATATCTGAGCACTATATTTGCTGTCCCAAGGCAGGGAGGATGTCCAAGTCATTTGGTTGTATCCTACTAGAGTCTGGCGTACGGAGGGGCCACTCTTTTAGCCATATAAAAACAATACTGAGCTTCTAAATCATTATATATATATATATATATATATATACACATAAATATATCTACATATTTATAAGGCGAAACATACTTCAGGTCAAAGCTAACTAAGAAACAAACTTAAAATATAATGCAAATTTTGATTATATGAATCTCTATAATACTTATATTATTTAATACATAATAAAATAAACACTATTCCGTAATCACTAAAATTAATCATACTAAATAAATTATTTACTCCAAGAACTTAAACCACAGTTTCCCGTTATTTAATACTTAAAGCTAAAGTCAATTACGCTATCGACTTTCTTAGGACTTTTATAAAACACTAGAACTCTAAAAACTATACAACAACAGTTTTCCTCAAATTTTATACTAGGATTTATAACATTTACTAACGACCTCAAAATAAATAAATTTACTAAATATAATTTTAGGGTGTTCATATTAGTTTGTCAGTAAATAATCCTAAACCAAATAAAATTAAGTTAATTTTATAGTATATAAAAATATATAATAAGTAGATAAATCAAACGTGTTACAGCTGAATTTAGGTTGCTATACTAAACAACTTGGGTCCTCCATTAGATAATTACAGCCAATACACTAATCAGTCACAGCCATGTTCAGGATGATACAGATGATACAGATGATACAGATAACAAGATTTTAAAATAATAGGTTTGTTAGTATCCAGATAGTTATTTTTAGTTAAGTTCTAGATAAAAATTATAGCATAATAGGTTTTTAAAGACTAAAATAATAAATCATTTGCTTATTAGGACATATAGGTATTATAAGTTTTGTTCTAGACTCTAGTACCTAGGTCTTCTAGGTTCGGTTTAACTAAGTAAGTTAAGTAAGCAGAAAAAAAAAATAGAATTTTAGTAGGTAGGTTAGCCGGTTGTTACAAGATGGCGCTGATGCATCTTACAACTCAATCTTAGAGTTTCTTCGATTGGCTGCATAAATACAATCTCTCGACAATACGCCGTCAGAGCCGTTCCCCAGACGCAACACCATGCTTGGCGAGAAGACCTTCCCTTTGTGGCCATCATCATCATCCGAACTTATTCCCAGTCGCATCCTCAGCGGTAACGCTAAAGAGCCCGGGGTCCGTTACCTAACCTAGATGATTTGACGAGGTTACTGGTTTTTACACAGAGCGACTGTCGTCTGAACTCCGGAACCCAAAGGGTAGATCAGAACCAATCCTAGAATAGGTTTAAACAAACGCAAGATGGCGTTTCGTTTCATTTCATTTCATATGATGAATAACAAGTAACATTATTTTTTGACGTTTTATTCTCAATAACATACTCGTAAAAAAGCCCCACTGACGCGCGCGCTGCGCAACCTCAACCAGATTGCCGAAAGAATAGACCTGTTTGCCTGGTATTTGTGTTACAATAATTGATTGCTCCACTATCGTATTGATTCATTTCATACTGTAATGACAGATTTAAGCTATGTTAAAAATAAATAAATATTTTTTAGATTAGGTTTTATTTTATGGTTTAGTTTGTAGTTAGTTTAATCTCAATTGTATTTATTTATTTTTTCCTTAATAAATTTAAAGATCTTTTTGACCCTGGATACTACCCAATTACGCTGTATACAAACTATACAATACACACAAAGAAGAAAAATCTCTCAAACTCTTTTTCCATTTTTCCATTCAATTATTAAAAGTTGCCGCACAACTAGTACACAAAAAACCCGCAGAACTTCTGCGGGATCGCTATTCACTTCATTGACTTCGCTTTCTCTCCAAAAATACGTCGATCGTATTTGAGGAGAAAAAGAGAATGAAGTCACAAAATTAATTTCCGATACTCTCGTATCGCTTGGATACTGTTGCCTTGGCTACCGGAGTACAGTCGCTACTAGGGTTGGCACAAGTAAGAAAGTAGATAAATTGCAGGTGCATGAGCTATCATCTCATTCATTGTAGCAAGCAATTCAATTCAATTGAATTCAATTCTTTATTTGCTTAATAAGAGTTTTACAATACATGTGATCTTACAAATTACACAGTCCTTCTTATTGACCTTTTCAGGTATAGCAAATGTTAAAATAACAATAAGTATTTTATTTTTACAATGGCAGTATTTACTTTACTCAATTTAATTGTACTCGTACGGTTTGCAACACTGTCACTTTTTATTTCATGCATAATTATATTTCTACACAATTTTATTTTTACATAATTATATATATATATATATATATATATATATATATATATATATATATTTATATAGAGCTGTCCACATAGTTTATTCAATATTCATGTATTTTATTTTATTAGTTATTCTGTTTATTTACTGTTTATTTTATAAAAAAATTTTAAGCGAATAATAGCATTTTGATGTCAGATAATTCTTTAAGGATTTGGAAAAATTATTTAATTTAGTTTCGTTTTCTATAACGGTTGGAAGTTTATTGAATATTCTAATAGCCATGGAGTATGGACTTTTTCTTAGCATTTCAATGCGCGATTTAGGTAAATGTAGATTATTTTTTTGTCTCGTGTTTATATTGTGAACGTCCTTAACTTTTTTAAATTGATTTATGTTTTTGTATGTTAACATACAAATGTCATAAATATATAGGGAAGGTAAAGTAATTCATACCTACATGGGTAGAACTAATTTAACCTACATTCTAACTATCTGTATAAGCAACCTTTCGATTAAGTAAACTATGTCATTATGTCAATAGAAAAGTGATCTTAGCGTTTAGGTGAAATCAATTAATTTAGTGTAAAGAAATCATTTGACGGGTTTGGTAATATATATACACTCTTCGGAGTTCCTACCGACTAGCTTTCCTACCTTCAGCTCGACTTAGCTTAACTTACTTAGCTCTGCGTGTGTGGTTACCTCACAGCTGGCAACGATTATAGTAAAAAATAATAATCCCGTTTTTCCGGACTGCCACGAAGTAGAATTGGTCACTATATCTTTACTCTCCTACAATTGTCGTAAGAGGCGTCTAAAGGACATACAGAAATGTCTACCAAATTCTCTTCAATGTTGGTCTGGGAGAAAACATAGAATGTACCAGCTGCTTCTCTTCCTGCGCTGATCGTAGAAGCCGATCGAGAGAATAGGTGATAATGCGAATCATGTAAATAGGCGATGCGGCTATCACTACTTTGATTCCTTTTTCCACCTTCTCGCCCACCATCACGCTAAAATCGGCCTTTGAGTCTTGCGGCCCTGGGCTCAGTTTGCTTAGAGCCGCAAAACCCAAAATGCTCTGTCTGCCCCGTTAGAGATAAAGACGCGATAGTTTGTGTGTTCTCTTTTAAGAGAAGAGTTCACTCTCACCTTTTAAAATATGCCTTTATACCTTTTGATATATTATGTTTTTTTAGGGTTCCGTACCCGAAGGTTACAAACGGGGTCCTATTACTCAGACTCCGCTGTCTGTCTGTCCGTCTGTCCATCTGTCACAGGGCTCTATCTCTTGAACCGTAATAGCTAGACACCTGAAATTTTCACCGATTATGTTTTACTATGGCCGCTATAACAACAAATACTAAAAATAAGATAAAGTTAATAATTAAAGGGGGTCGTGATACAAGAAACGTGTTTCTTCAGCGTTTTAAAACAGTGTAAGGTGGTATGGAACCCTTCATGTACGAGTCCGACTCGCACTTGTCCGTTTATTTTATGTAATTCTGATGTGACAACCCTACAGCTAGCCGCAGGGTATTCCAGCGGGGGTCAACGAGATCTCAACTGTTAACGAATTCGGAGTTATGATGGATTCCGGGATCCAATGTTTGTCAAATAGATCTGGGAAAAGAATCCGATAGAGTAGGCATGCCCTTAATTATATTTTAAGTAAAAATAACTTTATTTAATTTTCCCAATAAAAATTCTAATGGTCGAATCCAAACTAGTAATTTTCTCCTATTCATTATTGGTGTGAATATACCTTCTTGCAGGTTATAAAAAAAACTTAAAAATAATTTGGTGTTATTATTATACACCTCTATGTATAATTCAATTTTTTTTTTTTTTTTAGTTCTTTACTTTATGGCCTAATATCATTATCGGTCTTTTTAGTCTCCACTGCAGGAGCATGACCCTCTCCAGAGCCACACTTAGCCAGAGTAGGATTTGGCCTACACTCTTCACGCTGGCCAGACGGGTTGGAGTTTGATTGCTTTATTTATTGGCATTTTGGACAAGAAGACACTGCGTAACTTCCCGAATGCTGTCCAGACGAGTCGGATTCGTCGAAAGACCTCTTCCTTGAAGCCAGAACTTCCTGCCTGGATCAATTGACCAAGGGAGAAAACTGTCACAAAATCCACAGCTCAATATTTATCTTAGTCAGTACATTAGTCTTGACTGCCTGAAGATGATTCCGTGCTTCGGAAAGCACGCAAAGCTGTAGGTTCCGAATGCCATCTAGCGTTTTTAACCTAGCCTAGGATTCGTTTTGGTCTACCCTTTGGGTTTAGAAGTCAGACGGTAGCCGCTCTGTGAAAAACCAGTAACCTCTTCAAATCACCTAGATTAGGTAGCGGACCCCGGGCTCTGAAGCGTTAACGCTGAACCGGGATTACGCTCGGATGATAAAATGATACCTTCATGAAATTATTTCTTAATATAAGGAGCCATACAATATACAATTTCCTTCCTATCTACTATTGTATGGTCCTATTTAGAATTCGAATAATTCCTGCAATCGGTTGCAAATATAGCGAGGTGTATGCGTAATTTTCACTTGGGTATAATGTTGTTCAATCTCATCATTGGCTGACTGTACGTGAACTATACGAATATTGAAATAGTCTGCAATAATATACAGAGCGGACTGAGCAGGTGAATACAGTTAGTATTCACCTGCTCAGTCTGCTGGCAAAAGCGTTAATTGAAGAATATTAAACACCTACACTTTTGAAGAAAATATAAATATACATAAATAGTTAATTATAATATATAAAACATCATCACCACCAAGTCTTTTATAGTCTCCACTGCAGGAGCACGACCCTCTCCGTATTACCACAGCCATATATTAGCCAGAGCAGTCAGAGGATTTGGCCTACACTCTCCACGCTGGCCAGACGCGGGTTGGAGAGGTGTCACTGATATTAATAAGCTTTGTTTAGCTTGTGTTTCTTAAGTCGTCCGTCACGGAGATACCCGTGGATGTCGTAGAGGACGGAACTTGGAGTGGTCCTATTTTACTCTGTCAGGAACCGCACGGCTATGGTGTGGAAAAAACGATCAAACGTAGAATGTTGAAAACCATTTGTTTCACTTTCACGTCAAAAAACTGAATGAAAATCGGTCCATCCGTTTGAGCGCTACGATGCCACGGACAGACAGATAGACCGACAGACATTAGCGTCAAACTTATAACACCCGTCTTATTCGTCGAGGGCTAAAAAACACTATGTGTATAGAAATGAGCAGTGGAAAGCGGTGTACTAGGTTTCAAGAGATTGCACAGAGTCCCAAACACTACACTTCGTTCCTTAACAGGAATCATCGATGTGGGGCAAAAAGCTGCAAAGCTGAAGTGGGATTAGGCGGGCCATGTCAGCAGAATGCCTCCTGAGAAATGGGCAAATAAAGTAACTCCCTGGGTACCCGAGGATGGTAGTCGTCGCAGAGGAAGACCAAGAAAGTGATGGCGCGACGACCTTGACGCATTTCAACGTAGTTGGCCGGCAATGGCAATGGACAGGGACGCATGGAGGGAAATGGGAGAGACCTTTGCCCAGCAGTGGAACGAAATAGGTTAATTAAATAAAAAAGACCGGCCAAGCGCGAGTTAAACTCACGTGGAGAGGGTTCCGTACAATTGTTTGTTTGTTTGTAATAACTTTATTGTACCAAAAATTTAAGTATAAAAGACAACATAATACGAAAGAGCAAATATACCATTGATTGAATTCTCATAGGTTTTCCTATAATATTTCATGCATAAATTTGTATTTTTTTCAAAATTTTAGGCTCAGTAGTTTCGGAGATCAGAGGGGGTGGTGGTCAATTTTCGTCTTCTTTCATGAATAAAATCAAAACTATTTATTTTACAATTATAACAAAAATATATTTGAGATCCTTATAAAGAGTCCTTTTATTCGATATATAACACAGTAAGGTTTGCAAAACTATTTTTTTAATTTCATAAGTTGTCCCCCGAAAATGACCAATTCAATTCAATTCAATTCAATTCAATTCAATTCAATTCAAAATATCTTTATTATCATAGGATATTTATAATATCTCTTAATAATAGTCACTTTGTTTTGTTTTGCACAAATGTTGACGTCAAATCGTTACTTAAAGCTAAGTTTACGCCGCTTCCTAGGCGCAAGTGCAGAAGAAGCGGCAACAAACTGCACTGCACGTTTTCTCCAAAGACGTCAACTAACAAACTAAAAACTTAAAATTAGTTATATAGATGGACAGAGATTACATTGTTTATTATGTCATAATTAAATTGAATTATAAGAATTACGAAATTTAAAATAATGTCAATTTGTAAATTTAGTATGTACCAATGTACCTAAATTATGACATGTCTAAGTATACAAACCTTTAAGAGGGACCCGCACCAAGCTCAAGCCAGACCTTTTTGTCTTTAAGATAGTCATCGGTCCTATAATAAGCCTTCTCACAAAGTACTTTCTTTACATAAGCTTTGAATTTTCTGTCTGACCCTTATTTAAAAAAACATTTATTTACTTTGCACATATGTTTTTGGGTCATAGGATTACACCATCCTACCAAATTTCACCTGATTCGGTCCAATAGATTGGCTGTGACAGACGGACGGACAGACAAACAGACGCACGAGTGATCATATAAGGGTTCCGTTTTTTCATTTTTGTACGGAACCCAAAAAAGTGTAAAAAATTAGTAGGTATCTGAACTAAAGACATTACGCCTATGAGTGTGCCAGCTGTCTGACTAATTTCTCCTCCAAGGTTCCGCCCGTTCATCCCGTTGCTAATTGTCAGCTTGTAAACCAGATGAATATTGAAATAGTTTGCATTTGCGTACGGATTGACAGACGAAACGGTGAACACTAATGGAAACGGTGAATGTAAATGGATGAATTAGTAATTGAAGTTAAAATAACTTAACGGCAATGATCAACAGTGAAAATAAACAACAGAATGATTACATTCTGTTGTTTATTTTCTAATGCATATAAATAAGGCATATAATGCAAGCACAATCATCAATCCAAGTGCGTACCACACGTTGCTATAATAATGTAAGTATAAACTACTCGTATTGTAATTAACTTCAATCAGACTACCTCTTTCAATAATATGCTACCCTAGTATTTTATCTGTTGTAATTAGGTATCTCTAATCAAAGACTTTACAGATACATACACTATCACGTCTTTATCCCTAACGGGGTAGACAGAGCCTAGGGCGGTAATGCCCAGGCCACTTTTAGCGTAATGGTGGGCATGAAGATGGAAAAGGGAAATCATAAAAGTGATGGGTTGCTAACAGCTTCGCCTATTCATATGATTCAGATTCTCGCCCATTCCCTCGATCGACTTTTACGATCTACACGGGAAGAGAAGCAGCTGGTACATTATATGTTTTTTCTTTTCTTCCAGACCAGCAAAGAAGAATCAAAGACTTTCTCATTCAAAAATCTCTCAAAAACCTACGCTACGCGACATAAGCGACAAACGGTATGTAAGTGACTATAACTACAAAGCACTAGCCTCTCCACCGTCACACTCCGCCAATTCAAATTTCCGTTTGGCGTGAGCCGCGTCCGTCGTCCGCCAGCCGGAATAATGGCGCGCGTGTCCGGAAATAGACCGATGACGGACCGGACGCCGTCCAGCGACCTTCTCGTTAGCGAGACGTGTCAGAAAAACTAGTAGAAATCGGTTTCAGAAATGGCAGTTGACATTTTTGTAATTGTGACAAGATAGTCTCCCATAATCATAAAAAATAAAAACGTTTCCTAAACCCACCCAAAGATAATAATATTACATTAAGGTGAAATAGTAGCATAAGTGGCGCCCTCATTTGAAGTAAATTGTTTCAAACTAAATATGGTGATATTTAATAATTTGATTTGTATCAATGTCTAAAAAGACCTTCAAACTATTTTATGAATAACCTTTGAAATTATTACTAATAGTCCGTCTAGTTTTTAAACCGTAAAACCCGTTTTAAAACTAGACGGACTACTAATATTAACGTCGGGCGGCGGCCGGTTGTAAAACTTTTCGCACAAATACATTCCCAAAGAGGGTTGACGTCAAATCATTTAAACTGTTCCGGCTATTTCTTTTCCATTTTGCAAGGTCTTTGGCATCCTTGGGTGACAATTGACATGCATGATATAGTTGGAGAAGAAAAAGCGGGAAAGCGCACCCCGGGCTACGAAGCAGCTCAGCTTAGGATGCAACCGGGAACGCGCTTAGACGAAGAAGAACTTATGTATATTATGAAATGCAATAATTTAATTAAAATGAATTAAAGTGTATGTGTGTATACCTTCATTTGGCGTTAATTTAGATCATATTAAGTTGCAAATAGAGTACGAATACTCGTATGATCTCATTTTACGAACAATAATTAACAATATCATTTACGGGGTCGTTATTCTCACGAAATTCCTGTTTATTGCCCATTTCTAACTAAATTTATGAGGCAGCAAATTAAATCGTTTACAAACATGTACCTCTATCTAATTTGTGTACTAGACAGTCTATTATATGCATACCAACAGTTGCCGGCCATACCTTGTAAAATATAAAATTCTTACCCTAATTAGTATTTACATTTTGGAACTTTGTCAATTTGTAAGACAAAATAATCACCTTTACACTATCGCAAAAGATACTTACACCCACGAGTATGACCTAAGGAACAAGAATAATCTGGCTTGACCTGCAGTCCGGTTGCAGATGACTAACGAAAGTCCATATGTAATGTCTATTTTAGTATATAACAAATTACCGCTAAACATAAGGACTAATTGTAAAGGATAGCACGTTCCTTAGTACCTACATTAAAGAATTTTTTAATAAAAAAATGTTATTATTCAATTAAGGAATTCTTCGTAGATAAGGAAAATAAATAGATATGTAGTTACATAAATAAGATTTAGCAAATGTGTCTGTTAAAAAAAATTAAGACTAGATATTTTTAGTACTTTTAAATTATAAGGGATATTTATAATATTATTAAGTATAAATAGTTTATACAACGTGGAAGGGACATACTAGTTTACAAACATAATATACGTAATAAATCGAACCACGGGCTATACTAGATCACTAAAGTATAACGAACTTAAAATAACAGCCGAAAGAGCAAAAAAAATTTTGACATTCCCATAAAAATCGCCCGGGCTGCTACACACTTTTGCATGAAAAAGCCAATTTTTTTTTTGTTATTTGAATTTTATTTTAATTTCATTATACTATAATGATCTAGTATAGACCGTGGTTCGATTTATTACGGGTATTTCCCTTCCACTTTGTATAATAATATTAAGTATAAAAACTTTAGAAAATGTAGCGCCCTACCAGGGTCTCGTATGCATTTTGTAAACTAGATTTAAGTTTCACAATTGTATGTACATGAAAACATGAAATAAATTAATATGAATACATTATAACGTCTTGGGGCAGACGTGACCACTGGGTATTGCGGCTCGACATGGCCCAGGGCCGCAAGACTCCAAGGCCACTTTTAGCGTGATGGTGAAAAAAGGAATCAAAATAGTGATGGGTTGCTAGCGACATAGCCTAATAACATGATTCGTATTTTCATCCATTCCTTAGATCGGCTTCTACAATACGCGGAAATTGAACTCAAATGAACAAACATACAATATACATAATAAACTTTGGAACAACCTCTTCACTCACGATAGATTGTCTAAGTAAGGATAGTATTTTATTTGTTCTATGTCGTAAAAGGCGACTTAGGAAACACAAGCTTAACAAAGCTTACAAATATCAATGAGCGCTCTGGCTGATCTGGCCAAGTATGGCTTTGGTAGTACAGAGGGTCGTGCTCCTGCAGTGGAGACTTAAAAAAGACCTTATGATTATGATATCTGTCTTAAAATATTGCACTTAAATATTGCACCATAACTTTTTTTTTGGGTCCATATCTACAGTAGTTACCTTAGAGTAACTCTAAGGTTACCTGGAGAGATTGCTGTGCGATAAAGCCGCATTTTGTATACCTACTAACATTTATCTTTATACACAAATGCATGTGTATCTCATTTGTTTAATTGTGTACAATAAAGAGTAAAATAAATAAATAATTAACTAGTCTACTCAAAAGAAAAACATAGTTTCAAGCACCGTAAAATCTAACAAAGTACTAGAATTTCAATTAAGGTGCTAAGGTCTGGATTGTAGACTAGAATCTAGATTAAAACGCTCACTAGCCAAGCCAGCTTGACCGTCCCTTGAGAATGAACCTCATTTCTCCTAAACTTCTTACGGAATTCGTTTGGAAAAGCAGTTTCATAGCTCGCTTCTTTCAAGGTATCTTTGTTTTTCAAGGTATTAATTTCTTTATGTTACTTTTTAGTTATTTTTTGAGTTTTAAACGTGTAATTTTATTAACTTTTTTGCTTACATGTAAGTCTAGAAATTTTACTATTTTTAATGCTTTTCGGGACACTTATATCTTTCATGACTATCACGTCTTTATCCCTAATGGAGCAGACAGAGCATTTTGGGTATAACGGTTCTAAACAGACAGAGCCCAGGGCCGCAAGACCAGCCACGCTTAGCGTAATGGTAGGCGTAAAGATGAAAAAGGGGATCAAAATAGTGATGGGTTGCTAGCCGCATCGGCTATTAACATGATTCGCATATTCACCCATTACTATCTGCAGGGGAAGAGAAATAGCTGGTACATTTAATATGTTTTCTTTTCCCAGACCAGCATGAAAGATTCTATAATAATTTTTTGTGTCGGTATGGGTGTTCAAAAGGAGTTAAAATGACAACAACTTGTCATTTTCTTACAACAAACGTCAAAACAGGGGTTTTCCAAATATGATCTCTTAAAAAAGTGTTAAATATACCCTACATCTCACAGCTACAATAGTAAATACTGTCAAGTAATACTGGCGTGGTCCGCACTTGGATGAGTGACCACACGTAGCATAAAAAAAATCTCATGTCCTCCGAATTTTGGAAGTCACGTTAAGCCGTTGGTCCAGACTGTTAAAATGTTAACAGTCTGGACCAACGGCTTAACATGCAATGGTACGGTAGTCGTCAAGCTATGCCAGATGCCTTTATGCAGATTTAAAAATCTGACACCAGCCAGTAGTGTTCGTTGGCTTCCGAAAAACAAATAAACAGTATCTAAGTTGAGGTGTTCCGGCCCGGCCGTTTTTGGCACGACGCGCGCCTCCGCTTTAATCCCTAGGGACGCGTCAAATAAGTTAGGCCGCGTATGACAGATATTGGACGCGAAATTGAGTGATGTGCGACAACTTTTATCAGAGGCGACAGCGCCCTAGTTGTAATAAGAATATACTACATTTAGAGTAACTTATTTATTTACGAATTGAACCTTTTTACAAGCTTTTAATTGGTTTCACCTGTCCTGTTGTCTGTGTGGCATAATCAAAACTTGCAAGCTAAATTAGACCCACTTCCCAATATTCGTACGAGTTGAAACTTTTCATACGTATGTTGGGTGAGAATGCAATATTATGGTACCAATGACTTGATCTCATGATGAAGTTGGAAGTTGGCTACAGTATCTGTGATAAAACAATATAGCCCTACAGAGTTTGGGCTCAATTGATTCGTCTTGAGCACTTTCAACTTTTTAGTTAAGACTATTCTCACATTGCCCCGCACTACGCAGCGTAGCGCGTGAATGCGTGTTCTATCGTTGCTTGTAAGTATCTCCGTTTGTATAGAAAACACGCACAGTCCAACACACAGAAAATGCATCCAGAAAACGCAACATGCAGCGTGATGCGTGGCAGTGTGATAATCGCCTAATTGTTTTAGATAAAAGCTTATTTTAGAAAATATTTTTTTTAATAATTACTTGTGTGAGAGGCATTTTTGTAAGAGTCTTGCTGAGACCGCGATCGGTACAATACGATTGAAACTTCAGAAAATACATAAAAAAGGTACGTTTCGCGTTAATTCCCGTGTAACATATAATTATGCATTGCGATAGTTTAAAAGTAAATACCAACCAGAAACGCGCTAAGATAAAGACAAGAGAAGCTTAGCAACCAAGGGAAATAGTGATATGCGTCCTTCTGTCACTCACGAAAAATAAACGGGCAAGTGCGAGTCGGACTCGTAGATGAAGGGTTCCGTACCTCCGTACAATGTTTTAAAACGTTAAAAAAACACGTCTTTTGTATGGCGACCCCCTTTAATTTTTAACTTTTTTTTATTTTCAGTATTTATTGTTATAGCGGCCACAGTAATAAATAAAGTGTCTAGCTATTACGGTTCAAGAGATAGAGCCCTGTGACAGACGGACAGACAGACAGACGGACAGACAGCGGAATCTCAGTAATAGGGTCCCGTTTGCACCCTTCGGGTACGGAACCCTAAAAAGGGTGAATTGAGACATGTAACAACTTACCCTTTTATTTTATTAAGGAAACTAAAAGTAATTATTTAATTCCTTACTTGTTCATTCGTCCGCCTTTACTGCCCTTAATGGCTGTGCGACGGGAAAATTCAACTGTATCATATATAAGGCAAAAAAACTGGGCTAAAACTACACGAGTGGTTCTGTGAGAACAGTAGACCTCGCGAGCTCTTATCACCATGCAATAACCGACACTTTTCCGTTTTCTCGGGCTTAGCAAAGCCATTTTAGTAAAATTTGTCCATATATAACGCAAACTTCCCTCTACTTCCCTCTCCATTCCCCCTTTTGGATTTCTTTTACAACATCTTGTGTAGAATGAAGTCATCAGTGTGCGTCTCATACCTATTTGATTGAAATCCGTCAATAAATAACGCTACAGCAAAGTTCCCCTCTGTTGCTCCTATTTATCCCCCAAAAAAAATTTCGATCGATTTAACAAGAAACTTATATGCCAATTTTCGTCTGAAAGACGGACAAAATCATTTTGGTCAATCTCCAAACTGAGACACTTCGCTTGCTCCACACGCTCGGTCAATTAAAAGAGCGTATCCTGTCTATAATACTAAACAAATTTCCCTATGGAACACCTGTATAGCAAAATACGAAAAAAAATGGCCGATTAACTGATCCATATTGTTTATATGAAAAACACTTTTTTCGTCGTATTTTTCGTAACACGTTGAATACCTCGAAAGTTGAGTTAGTATCCCATAACACAAGTCTCGAACTTACTTAGACGATACACGGAGTCCAGTGCTGCCCCCATTTAAAATAAATTACAAGGAAACGGAGATATCATTTAAAATTTTAAGCTAGTAAAACTTAGATAACCCTTCAAACTCTTTTATGAACCACTGTTTACAGTTTAAAGTGAGAACGTTAAGCTTTAGTTTGCGTTTTTGCCAAAAGTAGCCGTTTTTCGCAAAAATGTCGTCTTAAGGGCTTGCTCCATCTGTGTGATTCGTTCGTAAATATTTATTTATTAAGGACTAAATCTACCCTTCTCATCAACATTCTCATCAATCATCAACATCGACTCATCAACTCCAGGTCTTCGTAAACCGTTGCCTACGCTATGTAATGGGTGTTTTTAGGCCGGGCACAGTTATCTCGAACGAGGACTTGTGGAATCTATGCAGGGAAGATCCAATAGACGTACAAATCCGTAGACGCAAGTGGAGCTGGATCGTTCATACGTTGCGTCGGCCTCACGATCATATTCCCCGTAGAGCCCTTGATTGGAATCCACAGGGCAGGCTTAAGCCCTAAACAAATTTGGCGCCGCACCGTTAACTCAGAAGCTAAGCAGCTTGGATTATCCTGGAGTGAGATCAAGAATGCAGCGATTGACAGATCGAATTGGTGACGTGTTGTATCTGCTCTTTGCCCCGACAAGGGGACATAGGAACCGAAGAGAAATCTATCCTTAAAATAATTTTGTGCTTCTCGTCTTAAGGTAATAACGAGCTGATGATACACTCAGAATATGCTAGTGAATGACAGAAAACATTGAGATTAAAATGTATGCTTTAAAACCCCTATTTAGTCCCTTAAGCCAACAAAAATATAACAAGCGAGTAAAAGATACTAAATCTAACATTTAAGTAATATTTTTCACGACTGCTGCGAAGTAATTCCGAGGAAAATTATAACTTTGAAAATAGCTTAATAAATCCCAGGGCTAAGTCTCAATTACTTTATTCTAATGTCTTTATTACCATAAGATAATGTAACTCTAACTGTAATAAAGTAGGATCATCCTATAATTATACGTTTTGGGCCGATGTCAGTTTTTTCCCTAGAGTATAAGGATCACGTTTTACAGGGTCTATCTCTTCTTCTTCTTTATTTCAGCGCGTTCCCGGTTGCATACTCAGCTGTGATGCATTAGGGCCCGGGATGCACTTTCCCGAATTTTCTTCTCCAAATATAATATGCATGTCATAAAGGATGCCATCGTGCTTTGGAAGGCACGTGCCGTTGGACCCAGCCGTCATTATTGTTTAGCAGTCGTCAAGCCATGTGTGATCTCATCACTTTAGGGCCGCAAGACCCAAACGCCATTTTTAGCGTAATGGTGGGCGAGAAGGTCAAATAAATGGGCAAGTGCGAGTCGGACTCGTACATGAAGGGTTCCGTACCACCGTACAATGCTTTAAAACGCTGAAGAAACACGTTTCTTCTATGACGACCCTCTTCAATTTTCAATTTTTTTTTATTTTTAGTATTTGTTGTTATAGCGGCCACATTAATACATAATCGGTGAAATTTTAAGGCGTCTAGCTATTACGGTTCAAGAGATAGAGCCCTGTGACAGACGGACAGACGGACAGACGGACAGACGGACAGACGGACAGACGGACAGACGGACAGACGGACAGACGGACAGACGGACAGACGGACAGACGGACAGACGGACAGACGGACAGACGGACAGACGGACAGACGGACAGACGGACAGACGGACAGACGGACAGACGGACAGACGGACAGACGGACAGACGGACAGACGGACAGACGGACAGACGGACAGACGGACAGACGGACAGACGGACAGACGGACAGACGGACAGACGGACAGACGGACAGACGGACAGACGTACAGACGGACAGACGGACAGACGGACAGACGGACAGACGGACAGACGGACAGACGGACAGACGGACAGACGGACAGACGGACAGACGGACAGACGGACAGACGGACAGACGGACAGACGGACAGACGGACAGACGGACAGACGGACAGACGGACAGACGGACAGACGGACAGACGGACAGACGGACAGACGGACAGACGGACAGACGGACAGACGGACAGACGGACAGACGGACAGACGGACAGACGGACAGACGGACAGACGGACAGACGGACAGACGCACAGACGCACAGACGGACAGACGGCATACAGCGGAGTCTCAGTAATAGGGTCCCGTTTGCACCCTTCGGGTACGGAACCCTAAAGAGGAATCCAAATATTGGTTCTCAAAAAGAAAAATATGTTATAATACTTACTCTTTTCTCTTCGTTTATACCTTATCCCACTCTATATATAATACAAAAATATAAACTGCGTATTAAGTATACAAAAGAAGCAAAATTTAAACTAAAATTCGGCGCCGGTCACGATAACAAAGCGATCGTGCTAAGCAGAGTGCAAACTTGAAAACACTTTCAATTTAAAACTTTCAAAACTTAGCTGTAGCTATCGATTTCTAACACTAAGCGTATGTACCCTTTAAAAATTGTACTTATTTCATTATTATCCAAAATTCAATTGATTTGCATTAATTTTATTTTGCTTAAGGGTCTTATATGAGATTCGACCAAATAAACTAAACTAAATATATATAACAAACCATCCTATGAATGTAAACCGCAAATAACATCTTGGCTCAAAGAACTCACCTATGATGATTTGGAGAGTCTTATTGCGATTACTCCTCCATAGTGCCAAAATGCTATTTTGTACTTATACACACAAACATTCAAAAACACCCACAGTACACACACGCATAACTCGCTCTCACAACATACACACTCACGCACACGCACGCACGCACACACACACACACACACTCGCACACATACACACTTATATACACGTATATAACACACACACACACTTATATAATTTAGTTATATCCATACTGTAATTTAGATTTTTTGTTTTATTTGGACTTTTGTTTCTTAGCTAGGTAGATTAAAAAATAAATACGAGAATAAAATACAAGTATTTTATTACTTAAAAGTAGGCCCCAACACCTAATGATTGTAATTGTAACACAATTTACCTAAATAAATTATTTTATTTATTTTTTATTTATTTATTAAACGATAAAAAAATTAAAAGAAACAAACAATTATTAAAAAAATATTTTTTTAAAAACAAGATTTTATCTAATACAATTCACTAAAAAGGTTTAAATGCTCCTCAAGACGAATCAAACGAGTCCAAACTCGGTGGAGTTATGTTGATTTATCACAGAAATGACGTAGTCACCTTCCAGCTTCATCATGAGATCAGGACATTGGTACCATAATATTCCCGAACCGATACGACATTGAAACCTTCAAAAAACGAGTCTATATTTTCCTGAAAGGCCGGTAACGCTCTTGTTACACCCCTGGTGTTGCAGTTGTCCATGGACAGTGGTGATCACTTACCATCAGGTGACCCGCTTGTTCGTTTGCCGCCCTATAACATAAAAAAAAAAAAATTGCATTGTCACCCAACTTACAAGTATGTCAAATTTCAGCTCAATCGAATAATGGGAAGTGGGTCTAATTTAGCTTGCAAGATTTGATTACGGACACACAGACAACGTGACAGGTGAAACAAAGTAAAAGCTTGTAAAAAGGTTCAATTCGTAAATAAATAAGTTACTCTAAATGTAGTATATTCTTATTACAACTAGGGCGCTGTCGCCTCTGATAAAAGTTGTCGCACATCACTCAATTTCGCGTCCAATATCTGTCATACGCGGCCTAACTTATTTGACGCGTCCCTAGGGATTAAAGCGGCGGCGGCGCGCGTCGTGCCAAAAACGGCCGGGCCGGAACACCTCAACTTAGATACTGTTTATTTGTTTTTCGGAAGCCAACGAACACTACTAGCTGGTGTCAGATTTTTTAAGGAATTAATTTTTTAAAGGAATATAAGTTCTTCGTCAGGAATGAAGTTTCTTGCGTCTTTTATTTAAAAATTGTTAGGCTCATATCTCCTACTAGTAGTTTTTACGTTGCTTTCTATGCCAAGAGACGACAGTTGCTTGTAAGAGAGAGAGCAAGACAGAAATCTACTTACACATTGCTGGTTTTGTAATGATATTATTTTGGCATATCGTTGCAAAACAGGGTAATGTATATAAAATCAGCATCTTAAATTCAGGCTGGGAATGCATTATGATTAAGCTAGCCCCAAAGTAAGTATTGTGTAATGGGATACTAGCTCAAAGACACTATATGTTATGATAAATACATATATATAGACAAACACGCAAGACAATTTAAAAAGACCATTTTCTAACTTGCCCTGGTTGGGAATTGAACCCAGAACCCCCAGATTAGCGGTCTAGGGTAATAACCATTACGCCACGGAGGTCATCTTCACTGAACAACTTTCTCTGGCTACTATCCATCCATTTACCCATCACTATTTTGATTCCTTTTTCCACCTTCCCGCCCACCATCACGCTAAAAGTGGCATTAGGGATTTACGGCCCTGGGCTCGGTCTGCTTAGAGCTGCAAGACCGTTAATGCTCTGTCGACCCCATTAGGGATAAAGACGTGATATTGCATCTAAATATAAATAAAATCAATCTATAAAATCCATAATAAAATCTTTTATCAACCGAAAATTCACAAAATATTTTCTAGTTAGATTATTCTGCAATAAATCAAAGGATTTATGTCATAGATTGTAAAAATACGAGTCTATTTCTACGTGTGGCAGGTAGAGACGGTTTTTCATCTATTTCTACTTGACTTTTATAACGGTGCCCCATTCGTTCTCAATCTTATCCCAGCGCAATTTATGTACTGCGAAATGGTAGAATATAAAAGAGGTTAGTTTTTGTACTTTAGCTACATGTAAAAAAAAACGCGAACATTAAATGAAAATATGTGTTTATGAAATAGTTTCACATGTATTTGGTGAAGTGGTACGTTAGTATTTGAGATCAGTTATATCTATATCGTTCATAAAAATTATACAAGTCGGAAAACGTGACACGCTGTTATGAACCCATGCCAATTTATTCTCACGCTTCCAGCATCAAAATTTTGTCCAGTTTTAATTTACTCTCCGAAATCCTTAAAAAGTCTTTTTAAATCCACGTGACCGGTAGCAGACGGAAAAACTGGTTGGATTTGACGCAAAATGTGCAAACTGCAAAATTTACTAAGCGCAAAATGAGCATTTTATCTTACCAAAACTAATTAAAATAGCAATTTTGTTTCATTTACTTCATGGTTCCGAAAATAAGGTTTTGTGAAAGAAACTTATTACACATAAATTAAAGTAAATCTAACACAAAGTATATTATTTTTCATAAGAAAATACGTAATATACGCGGTGAACTAGAGCAATGGCGAAGAAATAAATATGTACATACTGAAAAATTAACGTCTTTAAGTTGAATACTCTTACTGTCTCCTGTGACAATGCTTAGTATTAAGTTTTTGTATCATAATCCTTAGAATAATTGTACAATAAATATTAAATACATATAAAATGACAAATAAATTGGACCTACCTTATCATCAGTTCTTTTTTTAGTCTCCACTGCAGGAGCCTCTCCATACTACCAGAGACATACTTAACCAGAGAATCCAGAGGATTTTGGCCTATACTCTCTACGTCGGCCAGACGGGTTGGAGAGGACTCATTGATGTTTATAAGCTTTAGCTTGTGTTTTCTATATCACCTTCTACGACATCCATGGGAAGACTTGGAAAGGTCTTATTCTACGCTGCCGGGAACCTACATAGCTTGAAACAAAATCTATGTCATGTATGATACTTCTAATAATGGATCTTGAACATTTTACGAATCGCACATTTTACGACAAACTTCGCCTGTGCAAGGTTTCCTTTTCACCAAAATAATTTACTGCTTTGCAGTGAAAATAACTTGCTGAAAGGGTTCTTTGAACTCGTTTATCAAAACGTTTACAAAAGCAATTGTTCTTTTTGTTCATATAGGCACAAATATGTTGCTAAAACTGGTCAAATATGACCCCGCCCTGAAACAAAGAACTAGCCAGAAAGTTTATTTTCTGCTATTTGGTTCTGCAGAAAAATACAAATTACACGTAGCTGTATCAAAAGAAAAGAACAGACATCCATTTTATTCATTTTATTTTAACTAACGCGAGATAACTCCATACAGCTTAGTGCTGAGCGGACAGAGTCGGGTCGCCGTTCCTGATACTCGCCCGGAAGATGATCGTCTAAATTGATGGAAACCTGATCGGCCTTTTCCGACTATATACCGTGAGTCAACTGTTTAAATTAATTCATAAAATCCATTTTAGTTAAGTTGCATAACTCGTCCTTATAGAAAAAAAAAACACTGAGGCAAATTGGAAGATAATAAAAAACACTTGTAGTTTATTTTTACTTAAAAAGAATCTTTAGGCTAAAGATTCATATTCGATTTGACGCATCCTGTTTAAACTTTACTTTACTCTAAGTTATCTCTAAAGGACATAACTTACTGTTATATTTACACCGGCAAAAGATTTTTTAACAATTTCTACAACATTCAAATATATCTTTTATGTGGAAATGATTCGTCCACCTCGTCCCACCCACGCGTGGCGCGTTTCCGAAAACTCGCTATCGCATTTGGAACCAACTTTGGTGACATTTGCGTGATTACCCCTACCATTTGTTTCTATGGGCGATTTACATAGAATACTTTGTCAAGTAACAAGAGGAAATTAAGTATGATCGTCAAGGCAAGGAACATTTTTAAACTAGTCGTCAAAGAACTTCTTCATCTTAGCGCGTTCCCGGTTGCATCCTCAGCTGTGCTGCTTCGGAGCCTGGGGTGCGCTTGCCCCCTTTTTTCTTCTCCATAATATAATATTCATGTGAATGGTCACCCAAGGATGCCAAAAACCTTGCGAAGTGGAGAAGAAATGGCCGAAACAACTTAAATGATTTGCATATAGTTTTACGACCAACCGCCTGCCTGACGTCAGTATTTATGAATGCATTTGTGCGAAAAATTTTACAGCCAGCCACCTCCTTGGGAAAGCAGTTGAAGCAAGAGATGTTTATGCTTAGTCCTTTAATCGCCTCTTACGATATCGATAAACAAAGATGGAGTTGTCCTATTTTAGGCCGTAAGTCACACAACACGGTTTAGTAGGTAAATAACAACATCTAAGGTTATTTTTTGTAATTTAAAATAGCTAACTAAAAGGTAGAATGAAATAATTTTAGAGCTTTTATTTAATTGACTTCAAGCAAAACTATTTTTATTGTTTTTTAAATAAAAAAGATACGCAAGCCGATTTTAATTGCCTCAGTGTGCGTGGGTATTATCAAAAATCGTGGATTTTACAAACTGGTACAAACTAAAGCTTGGTACCCTAACTTATAACATGGCGCCTTAATTTGAAGTATTCAATGGATGCTTAAAACTCGTATTAAAAAAATAGGCACCTTTCAGAAAATAATTTGTTTTTATAGGGTTTTTTAGGCATTCAAGATACAGTACTAAAGATTCGGCGTGCGGGATAGCTCAAAGTCAAAGTCAAAAATTTTTATTCAATGCAGGTGAATATATCACTCATTGATGGTCATTATTATTTTTACTGCAAAAGCTACAAACTACTAGCGTTTGGGAACGACCACTGCTGGGAAGATTACGCCAAAAGAAACCCAGTTCAGTATAGGTCCCTACCCAGCTTGATTGAAAAGCTCAGTTGGTTAGAGCATGATCGTATCTCGACCAAGGTCGCGGGTTCAAGTCCTGCTCACGTGGTATTTTTAAAAAAAATTTAATTTAATTATTTAATAATTTCATGTTCAACAAAACCCGTGGTAGAAGCCTTCAAAGGTGTTCCATGTTCTTCAAA
This sequence comes from Acrobasis repandana, assembly GCA_963576875.1. Taxonomy (NCBI): domain Eukaryota; kingdom Metazoa; phylum Arthropoda; class Insecta; order Lepidoptera; family Pyralidae; genus Acrobasis; species Acrobasis repandana. The sequence goes on along the minus strand of OY756232.1, from coordinate 17,013,869 downwards.
ACGAGAAAAGTTCCAAAGCTCTCCGGACAAAATATAAAGAGGAAAAAATCATAAAATTTCCCGGAAAATTTATGAAGTCTCATAACAGTTAAGTAATTATTTTTTAACTAACTTTTGTGATATTGCTACAGGACGTAAGTATAATATATATGTACTTATAGTCTCCCCTTTACTGCGACGAGTAGGAAGTTTGTAGAAGACGTTTTTAATTATTCCATGCTGGTCTGGGAAAAGAGAAAAAACTTAGAATTTACCCTATTCCGTACTATTATTTTTCCTCTACCCAAAGGTTGACTGGAAGAGATCGCATCTAGCGATAAGTCCGCCTTTGTGCCAATATTTTCTTTGTGTTTGTTATTTTTATTTTACGAATTATTATGGTGCAATAAAGACAATTTGTATTGTATTGTATTGTAAGGTACCAGTTGCTTCTTGTCCGGCGCAGACTAGGGAATGGGCGAAAATGAAATCATGTTAACAGGCGCTGAATCCAATCAAATCAAATATTTATTCGGTAACTAGGCCTTTGCAGGCACTTTTACACGTCAATAATTATAGTGTACATTACGTGTAATGTTTATTTATACGTGGGGCGCACTATAAGTTTCCGGAATGAATATGAAAAAATACTATTAAAGGTACAAAATTAATTTATTGTTTTTCAAAATAATCTCCCTTGGCGTCTAGGCACTTTTTCATTCGATGAAACCAGTTTTGAAAACTTTTGTGCCACTCCTCTGTGGTGACCTCTAAAACGTGTTTTTCATACTCCTCGACAGCCTCTTCTGGTGATGAAAATCGTTGACCGCGTAATTGGTTCTTAATTTTTGGGAACAGAAAAAAGTCACAAGGTGCCAGGTTGGGACTGTATGCAGGATGACTCATGAGTTCTACATTTTTCGCCTTCAAAAAGTCGTTTGTCTGTCTGGCCGTGTGAGAACTAGCATTGTCGTGGTGCAGGATGATACGGCGTTTACGGTTATTTTTACGGAGTTCGTCAATAACTTCCGGCAAACAAATGGTCGTGTACCAGTCACTATTCACTGTACGACGATTCTTTAAAGCAACAGTAGCCACGTGTCCAGTTTTATTAAAAAAAGAAGCAATCATCCGCTTAGATGCACTTTTCACGCGCGCCACTTTGGTTGGTTTCGGCTCATCTTGAAAGACCCATACGCTCGATTGCTGCTTTGTTTTGGGATCGTAGCAATAAATCCATGTTTCGTCACCTGTTATTATGTCCCACACCAAATTTGACGCACCTTCGTTGAATCTGGTAAGCATGGCACTGCACCAAGTGACGCGGTCCGTTTTTTGAGCCTCGGTCAAGTTGTGTGGGATCCACCGCGAGCACAGCTTTCTCACACCCAAATGTTTATGTAGGATTAATTGTATTTGACTCATGCCTATTTCTAAGGATGCGCGAATTTCATGGTAGGTCACATGCCTGTCTGTTTCAATCATACGGCGCACAGCATTGATGTTTTTGTTGGTCACAGCGGTGGACGGCCGACCATCGCGAGATTCGTCACTGAGATTGATACGACCACGCTTGAATTCTGCAAACCAGCTATAAACAGTTGTCTTGCATGGTGCTTCATTGCCAAAAGCTGTTTCAAGCCGAGCGATGCTCTGTTGAGCTGTCAAATTACACTTAAAATCGTAGAAAATCATACTACAAAAATTTTCCGGAGTTAAATCCATGTTGATGCAGACACACAATTTTTTAAATGGCGCCACAAGGTAAAAACAAAAGACAGTCAGATGAAACAAACTGCATTCTACAGCCAAAGAGTTCTATTTTCAAATGTTGCAATAAATTTTTAAATATTGTTTATGTAAGTGGCCAGTTCCGGAAACTTACAGTGCGCCCTATGTATCTAAATTATTTTTTTCTTTGTTCAAAAGCTACTGATACTAGCGTTTCGCAACGACCACTGCTGAGAAAAAACGCCGAAAGAAACTCATTTACACAGTATTTGTCGCCTACGCGCCAGAAGGGCTTTGTCAGTTTACAAAGATATTATGCCTAATACAATGTTATCACAACATAATATGTAAAGCTTGCGAACGAGTGCCAAATCCAATTTACAGAAATAAGTTACACTGAGTAAACGGAGCCGAGCTGACCAGTCCCTACTGGCGGCACCCATTTACGAGTTGACGTGGCTAGCAACCTATAACTAATTGATTGTTTTTTCCACTTTCTCGCCCCTCATCACGCTAGAAGTGGCCTTTGAGTATTGCGGCTCTGTGTGCTTAGAGCCGCAAGACCCAAAATGCTCTGTCTGCCCCATTAGGGATAAAGACGTGATAGTATGTATGCATGTGTTTTTTAAACGACTTCAAAAAAGGAGGAGGTTATCAATTCGAACGTATGTTTTTTTATTTATTTTTATGTATGTTTGTTACGCGATATCTTCGCCAATTGTGAACCGATTTTGATGATTCTTTTTTTTTTGAAAGCATTTACTACCAAGTTGGTCCCATTTTAATTTGGTAAAGATATGATAAAGAACTTTGGAGATATAGAAGAAACTTCTTAAAAAAATTAAAGTCGGTTGTTTATTTTGTTAAAAATTTAATTATATAGAACCTAACATAAGATAAAGTAAGGGTTTCTGGGTTTCTCACAAAAATAGTGGTAAAGTCGTCTGATCTGAACACTAGTGGTTCCATAAGAACATGCAGTTATAGACTTCGCGAGCCCTTAAGGCCGTACCTGAATTTTCCGGGGTCCAGTGCTGCCGGCATTTAAAATAAATCATTTCAAATTTCATTGGCAAATGTGCATAGTAAAGCTTAATGTTCTCATTATAAACTGTAAACAGTTGTTCACAAAATAGTTTGAAGGGTTATCTAGGACTTGGTAGTATCAAAATTTTAAAAGATGTCTCCGTTTTCTTTAAAATGATTTATTTTAAATGGGGGCAGCACTGGACCCGAGAAAATTCAGGTACGGCCTTAACCATGCAATTACAATATATTCCTCGGGCTTAGCAAAGCCATTTATGCTTATTATAATGCAAATATAAGTCCAAAAAGTAGTATGCGCAACAAAATTAACGAAAAAAGTCATATTTTAAATCGAATTTCAGGTGCTTGAATTTTCCAAAAGGCTTACCTATATAGACTTTTGAGCAAAATAGTTGTGGGTGGGTATCTACGCTTCGCTTGTTCGTACGTGGTCGCCATTCGAGAACCTTTTTGCCCCATCGGCCATCGGTTCGTCGCGCTAGGTATGTGTCCCGCCCACTGCCACTTAAACGAGTTAATCCGCTGGACTATGTCAATGACTTTTGTTCTACGAATTTTCTTTTTTCTAGTTCAATCACGTAGAGAAACACCGCTCATAGCCCTCTCCTTTTGAAATATGGATTTAACACAAAACTCTATTTTAAAGTATTAGAACTCATAAAAAGTAATGCCATAATAAAAATATTTATTACCCTAACACACAGTAGTAATATAAGTGACTCGATTAAAGAAACGACCACAAAAATCTTTTGAAGTTTAGGACCAATTACTGCGTGATTCATCTTTCATGAAACGAATGAAATGCGAAAATTATACTGGTCGAGTAAAATTGGCTAGTTAATTGGCAAGTATAAACTGAAAATTCAACTCTATGAGTAAAGTGACGGTGGTAGATAATTGTAAAAATTAATCGTTGATCATTATTGGATGTATTTCAAATTGGCAAAACATGATTTATTCTAGTTTGATTTAATAACAAACAATTCACCCAGGCAAAATTGAAATTTGATGACTAAAATTGTCATTTGTAAGTAAAATTATCGCATAAATCTGAAAATAAAAAATTGTGTGTATAAGCCAAAGTAATCTATCTCGTGTAATTACCACACGATAATTTTATATAACAGTAATAATAAAGGGCCAAGTGCGTATCATAGCCACTTTCAGATTAGAGTTCCGAAGTTACACATTGCAACATGGGAATTTTATAGAAGAAGAATGAATAAAAACTAATCTAAGCACCTCAAAAACAAGTCAAATGTGAACATTCAAAATGCCTAAAGTATTATTTAGTTATAAAGTTGCATTAAGTTCGTGGAAGGACTAATGGATTCGAAGTACAAAGGTCAAAGGTACGTGGAGGTCACTCCATGGGAGGTCAAGGTCGAGTTTCGAATCGTAAAGCATATTACAAATCGATTTAGCTTAGTGCCGGTAAGTGGGCTAAATAGCTCGCCCATTTTGTACAAGTCATATTACTGAAACATGGAAAGTTACCAAAGGTTTTCTCTAACCGCTGCCCACGGCAAACACTTGGTATTTTCTGGCCTGAGACGAACGAATGCCTGTGGGAGGCATGCCTTAAAATGCCAATTGACAAGCATATCAAGTCCCGTTTGACGTACTTTCAAGCCTTAAGGTAGTGATGTAGTAAATTAAATTTAAAACTTGCAGTGATATACTCCCTGTACGTTAGAGTTCGAACGCCTGTGACCTTGAGTTCGAAGTTCGTAACGCTAGGGTTGATACCGAACCGAAATGGAGTATCGTGCGGTGCTTGAGAGAAACGCGAACAAGGTACCAGCCCTCGGTCAAAGCAGTCAGCGATAGCTCGTTCCACGCCCCACGCACCTCTCAAGGCCCCCTCGCACATCCTGCCACCCACACATAGCCGCAAGCGATTTTACGTGCACACATGCTTAAGAATCGTTTTTTTTTGCGTAGTGTATATATTCTTTGCTTCTACTACGCAAAAGAGTACACACCGACCGACTGACATTACAAGAAGAAAGTACAGAACGACAACAACATAATGCCAAAAACATAATGAATGTGATTCACACAGATGCGTCTCATCATCTTCTTCGTACAAGCGCGTTCCCGGTTGCATCCTCAACTGTGCCACTTCGGAGCCCGAGGTGGACTTTCCCGCTTTTTCTCCTCCAAATATAAAGTGCATGTCAATGGTCACCCAAGGATGCCAAAGACCTTGCGAAATAGAGAAGAAATACCCGGAACCATTTAAATGATTTGGCTACAGTTTTACGACCGGCCGCCTGCCTGATGTCAACCCACTTTGGGAATGTATTTGTGCGAAAAGTTTTACAACCGGCCGCCGCTCGACGTTAACCCTCCTTGGGAATGCAATTGTAGCACGAGGTGTTTGTGTTAAGTCCTTTAGTCGCCTCTTACGACATCCACAGAAAGAGATGGAGTGGTCCTATTCTAACCCGGAACCACACGGGTATGCATGTCATCATGCAGGCAAGTAAATATTTAATTGTCATATTTCTACAGGTAGTTGTGCCCAAATAGGATTGAACTCTTGCATCACAGACGCAAGTCCAAGTGCCTTTGCTTCATCAGATAATGTTGCATTTAAATCCCACTAACCCACGACGATTAAACTGATTGCAGCGTCAATGATTAAGTTTTTAATTTAAGTCGAGGAAGTTCGGAATGGAGCTCAAGTATTTACGGCTTTGGGAGTTGAAGTGAAATTAATTTCTCGCCACGTGTACCGCAAGTTGGGCTAGGGTTGCCTGTTAAACTAGATATTGTATGTGGGCAAACAGTGTTTGAGGTAGCATTCGCTGAAGTTAATTTTGTTAAATGGTGGTACGTTTATACAGGGCCTAATAGAATAACTGAAACCTTTTTAAAGGTACATTGAGTCCATGATACTGGCCTTATAGCACTGAATATTTTTATCCTCCCATTGGATACCTACAAGTTGGCCGATCAGCTGATTCGATTTGTATGAAAAGATAAAAAATATTTTTTATATTCCGATATACGAGTATGTTCCTTGGGGAAAGTTATTCAGTATCATAGACTGAATGTACCCTTAAAATATATTACGCGTTATTTAATAAAATCAATTAATCACTTAACATATTTTAATTGAATTTCAAATCATCGTCACCTGTCTAAATTTGCTTGTTTATTTTTTTACCCGACTGCACCGAAAGGAGGTTTATGTTTTTGAGGTGCATAATGTATAATTTTTTTGGCACTTGTTTATAGCTAAAGATGTTTCATTAGATTCGTCTCAAAATTGTCAGTGACACTAAGTATAACATAAATAAAATTTTCGCACAATCTTCTTAAGGCCGTACCTGAATTTTCAATTATATGAATGATGAATGAAGTAATGAATTTTAAATGGCGGCAGCACTGGACCCCAGAAAATTCAGGTACGGCCTTAAGGCCGTACCTGAATTCAGTATCCAGGACTGAACTTGCTCCAAAAATGTTACTGGTGGTAAAAAGTCATCAAGATATACAAGATATATAGAAGCTCAACAGCTTCTTTACACTTCAGAATGTTCATAAGGTTGTTAAATAATTGAGCTATGTCTGATGTGTTTAAAGTAGTTTAAAAATCTAGTGTTGGCCACAAGCACATTTAGAATTAAGAACATTGCAATACGTATTAACTAACATAGAAGTACGGCACAGCCGATTATTAAGAGCTTATTTACACTTCAGAATGTTTATATGGTTGTTAAATTATTAAGCTATGTCTGATGTGTTTAAGGTAGTTTAAAAATCTAGTGTTGATCATAAAAACATTCAGAATTAAGAACATTGCAATACGTATCAACTAACATAGAAGTACGGCACAGCCGGTTATTAAATTCAACGTGATTCAAGCAATTAACAACCAAGTGATGGGCCTGGTTGTAAGAAGCACAAAACAACGAGAGTTCAGATGTAACGCTTCATACAGGGAGACTTTTTACTTACCTGAACTACTTTCTATAAATAAAGGTTTTAGAAATAACATCCGTTTGGCTGGTAGTTGTTTTATATGGCAAAACCGAATATCTTTTTATTTACACTTTTCGTTAGTTGTTTTTTGGAAAGTAGTACAGTAGTATCATGGACAAAAGTTGCTCCAAAAATTTGGCTGGTGGTTAAAAATTCTCCTGTATAATATTTTCTCTGGTAAAATACATTACTAATATTTGTTACTCACTAAGAAATTTCCTCCAAATTGAAAAATGGGTGTGCCATTGATGCGGCCATAGAAAGAATATACCTAAGTATTAACAAACAGAACGGAAACTCGTAGCGTCTCCCGCAATATGGCGTCCCCGCGCCTCTCCCCCATTTTCGGGTGCGTTTGATGGCTTTGAACACTAAAACTCATACAATGAGGTGCGCACTGGTGTGCACGGATGTATAGTTTCGTTAGTCGTTAGCAGTAGGCATAAATGTTACTCCGCTTTATTGGAGCGCCATACCTGTGCCCAAGCACAGGGCTCTTCAAAGAGATCAGCACCGGGTAAAGAGTATCGTCATCATCAGGTCTTTTTTAGTCTCCACTACAGGAGCACGATCCTCTCTGTACTACCAGAGCCATAATTAGTCAGAATCGCCTGAGTATTTGGCCTACACTGGCCAGACGGGTAAAAGATCTCATTGATGTTTATAAGCTTTTTTAGCATGTGTTTCCTAAGTCGCCTTCTACGACATCCACGGGAAGACTTGGAGTGGACCTATTCTACTCTGCCGGGAACCACACTGCTAACGGTATAGAGTATAAAATGGTTAAAAGCTTCATATCTTAGTTTAAACAAACGTATCAAACTGGAATATTTTAACTTCATTGATCTCATTTCTAAGTAAAGTGAGCTTTATTTCTGTATTCTCGTATTTTATAATTTTAGTGTGTAGGTGTGAATTCGCCTCTGGGAAATATGGAGTAGGCGTAGCTGAATACGTCATACACCTATCTGTGTAATATCTGGCCTCCCGTAAGATGACACCGAAGACAGCGTTTATCGAGCACTATCATATATCACTATCTTTCTCTCCGTGATACTAACGGACTAGGCCGTCCCTTTGCCTAGTCCGTCGCGCGATATAAACATTATCTGGGTTTATCAACGGTCCCATGCTACAGGGGGGTTTACTATTTAGGCTTGGGCTACATCTAGCAGCACGAAACAGCACTTTCCTATGCTGCTATCCTTTTGTATCGCTCAGAACCGTCATTTGCTAGAGTGAGAAACAGCGGGAATGCGGCTGCATCGCCAATTCCGTGGCATACCAGCTCTTTTTCTCGCTCTAGCAAGAGACGGTTTTTAGCGACAGAAAAAGATAGCAGCATACGAACGTGCTGTTCCGTGCGGCCAGATGTAACCCTAATAATGATTTATAGCTTTATACGTAGGTTTTCAGCGTAGGGGTCCAGTGGTCAAGGCGTCTGCCTTATGATCCGGAGGTCATGGGTTCAAATCCCACTGGAAAGCATACTTTGTGAAAAGTTGTTTTCAGTCTGGTTAGGACATTGCAGGCTTACATCACCTGATTATCCGAAAAGAAAGATGATTCCGTGCTTCGGAAGGCACGTAAAGCCGTTGGTCCCAAACGCCATCTAGCGTTTGTGCCTATCCTGGTTGGATGGTTCTGGTCTACCCTTTGGGTTGCGGAGGTCAGACGGCAGTCGCTCTGTGTAAAAACCAGTAACCTCGTCAAATCACCTAGGTAAGGTAGCGGACCCCGGGCTCTGAAGCGTTACCGCTGAGGATTAAACCGGGAATACGCTCGGATTTTTCAGCGGTGTGGTATAATATCACGCAGAATAGAATAGGACCAATCCAATCTTCCCGTGTCTTCACACAGTCTTCTCGTGGATGTTGTAGAAGGTGACTTTGGAAATACAAGCTAAACAGAGATTAGGTATACTTAGACATCTGACTAGTGAGAGAGTAGAGTAGAGAGTGCAGGCCAAATTCTCTGAATGGTCTGGTTACTATTATATATATATATATGTATGTATAATATCGGTTAATAAAAACGCACATACGAGTATGTGCAGCAAATTAAGATCTAGAATAGAGTTAGAGACTTAACAGCGAATACATTATATAAAATATTCAACTCCAACATAACCATTCAACTAATCTAGTTAACCCGGCTAAACAAGAAGCGACTATAATTACCCCCATTGAGCTGAACGTCCATTGCGCTTTTTACTCGCATAATATATCTCCCTGTCGTGTCGAGTGAGCAATCTACTGCGATTAATTGTTGTCTGCCGGCGTTAGTCGGGTAATCGCTGGGTATTAGGAACGGATGACCTTATAGATTCTATCTTTACGTTATCAAATATATTCGACTGCTTTCTAATGTGCATAATTATTTGGTGCACTTTCAACCCAAATATTATATTCTTCCATGCTAGTCTGATAAAAATATCTAATACTTCGTACGGCTCTAATAACAAAGCTATGGTGGCATAATTTTGCTTTAAAGTTCATTACATATACTAATATACATACATACTATCACGTCTTCATCCCTAATGGGGCAGACACACATTTCGAGTCTTGCGGCTCTAAACAGACAGAGCCCAGGGCCGCAAGACCCAATGGCCACTTTTAGCGTGATGGTGGGCGGGAAGATGGAAAAAGAAATCAAAAATAGTGATGGGTTGCTAGCCGCACTGCATGTCCCTGGATCAGCTTTTACGATCTGCGCGGGTAGAGAAGCAGCTGGTACATTCTCGTCTCCCAGACCAGCATGGAAGAATATAATATACTAATATTACATTTTTTTTAGATTTTTAAAATGCAGTTGAGCTTTTAGAGGGACCCAGCCTGTCTACCCCGTTATGAATATAGACGTGAAAATGTATCTGTATATTTATTTACCAATTTATGTACACGGACAATATATACAGAGAATACATAAACAAAAAGTTGTACAAAGGCACTACTTATCTCAAAAGAGATCTCTTCCAGTAGGCCCGTGAGAGATGTTCATATATGAAAGGCATACAGGCGTGTTCGTTAAATAAAGGAAGAAGAAATTAACATACTATAAAACTACAGATAAACATACACATACATATGTTACATACATACTTATATAAATACATATGTCTATTTAGAAATGAATATACTTAATATATAATATATAAATTATAATGATTCCAATAAATAATAATCTATATATGTATATTTAAGAGCTATGCTCTTGTTGGTGGAGTATGAATTCTCTTCCATTCATCTCTCTCATCCGTCAGCTATTTTACTTCGCTGTACGACACGACGTTCACCTTCTCCTTTATCTGTTTCATGTAGCTATGCCTCGGTCTTCCTGGTCCTTTTTCCCCCTTCTATCTTTACTTGTTAATTGTTGTTCCTAAATGCAGTTAAACGTTATCACCGACATTATCTCCATCGTTGTACCGCTTTCCGTAACGGTATGCAAGCAATTAAGTTGTACAGTCAGCTTAATACGAGTAAAAACGGTCGCGAAGCACAAATGTGATGTAAGGAGGTGTGTGCACACTGTGCCTTCGAAGCATTTTGTACAAGTTAATTTGCCAGATTTTTTTTTAAAAAAAAAGGACTCAGGCTTTCACCCTAATAATTTTTGAACGGCTGTACCGATTTTTATCAAACAAAACTGAAAACCATCTCGATAGATAAGGCTTTCGTGTAAAAAAACGATTTGTGTAGGAGTTAAGATGACACAGACACGTTACACACGTCAAATTTCCCTCCCCCCCCCCTTTTTTTTGTCGGGGCTTGAAAACGGTCACGAAGCACAAACGTGATGTAAGGAGGTATTAAAATAATGATTCGCACTTTTGCCCATTCATTCGATCTGCACGGGATTATAAGCAGCTGGTATATATTTCCTTCTTTTTACACCAGACCAGCATGGAAGAAAAAATATTGATACTAAAACTAAAACCAATCTTCGCTACAGTGGAGCACCACCCTAAGTAAACTGTACAAACTTGAGATTCGCGTGTTACACCCTTCCAATAGGGTTGTCGCCGAACTTTGAATTAATTATTGTTTCGTATTACCTCAGAGGTAAGTTGGTTAAAGAGGCAATGACACGCTAGGTATTTGCCCTTGAACGGAAATACTCCAAACTACAAAGTTATTTATTGACATCTATTTCTGAAAAGTGTCTCAATTAGATTCGATGGTGCTAATAAATAATTTTTTTATTCAATTGATAAATGTCATATTTTTTATTTTATTTCGCGCGTTATTTGCTGAAAACGTTGGAGCAGTAGACGCCATATTGCTTTGTGGTAATGAATGACGTCAACTATGCATCTAAACAAATGCGCTAATGTATGTATTTTGACAGTTGACACTTTTTAGTTTACACGGTCGTATGACGTAATAGCATGGCGGCTACTATTTGGTATTAAAAAACAGATTATAAAAACTGAGCCGTGCGATTGCCGGCAGGTCCCAGTCTTCCCGTGGATGTCGTAGAAGGCGAATTAGGAAACACAAGCTAAACAAAGCTTATAATCAACAATGAGACCTCTCCAACCCGTCTGGCCAGCGTAAAGAGTATAGACCAAATTCTCTGACGTTTCTGGCTAATATATGACTCTGGCAGTACAGAGAGGGTCGTGCTCTTGCAGTTAAGACTACAAAAGACTTGATGATGATGATAAAAACTGAAAACTGAATTTAAATTTAAAATTTATTTTATTATAATTTTTACAATTCTACTTCTTACGGCAGCCCTAACTTATACAATATGGCGCATCAACCAACAATGAAAACTAAAGTACGTTCGTAACACTTATTAACCCGCAGTTGGACGTTAAAATTGGGTAATTGGGCTCTTACTGCGGTGAATATTCGGCACTAAGGGTCAGTTCACACCGAGACGCGGCGCGACGCGACGAAGCGCGCACGTGAAAGAAATATAGAACTTATTTACTAGAAATAAAGAGTATGAGCCCGCTGCGCCTCGCTATGCATCGCTACGCAGCGCGGCAAAGCGGGCTGTCGCTGAAATCAGTATCTTTTTGCCTAGAAAACAAGTTCGATATTTCTTACAAAGTGCGCTACGTCGCGTCTCGGTGTAAACTGACCCTAAAGTCTCCACAACAGCAGAACACTAAAACAGTAGCAGTTTAACAAATACTGAGTAAAATATTTATTTTCGTTTGTGTAAGTTGGTGTCAGATATTTCTACAAACCTTGACAACTAAACTAAGTACACATTCGGTCGCATTTTTCAACCGATTGACACACAAGTGTCTTGATTTATTTAAATTTTTAGTCGATCACAATTTTTGATTGGGGAGAAATAGGGGGAAAAGCGGGACACTTTGCTGTAGCGTTATTTATTGACGGATTTCAATCAAAAGGTGGAAGTAGAGGGGGGGGGAAAGGAGAAAAGTTTGCCCTGTCTGGTGCGACCCGACCCCACGTAAAGTGGGATAAAGTGAGGAACAAGAAGAAGAAAGAGGTTGAAGATATACACTTACAACGACAGATTATATTAAAGTTATTACTATGCTTTAAAAATTGTATAAGGTTACAGCAGATAAGATCAAGTGATCAGCGTAAGAGATGATGGTGGAATGAGTCAAAATGGGGATGGGTAAATGATTTGAAAATGGAATGAAAGGAAATTTTTAATGGAAAACGGACAGGATGAGATGAAGAAATGAAGTTTGGAAAGATGCAGCATGCAGGTAGCATGCAACATCGTTACAGCGTTATATGTGGACAGATTTCACTGAAATGGCTTTCCTAAGCCAGGGAAAATGGGATAGTGTTTGTTATTGCATAGTTATAAGAGCTCGCAAGGTCTACTGTTCTCAAAGCGAAATACGAACCACTAGTATTGATTCTGTGCCCAGGTTTAAGTTCAACCTACGCTACGATAACATTTATCTAGTTCAACTAACTTTTTTATTGTAATAAAATTCTCCTGCCACTGACCTCATGTAAGGTAAAATAAGAAAAATAAAATAGTATTATCGTATAAAGATCGGTTGTCGACTGCTAATGGTAACGGTAATGCTATTCTTACACGCGATCGACAATTGTACATGAAGCGAAGCTTTACAATAATCGAGCCAATATGATCGAGGAAACATATAAATCTATTATAATGGAATAAGACTTTTTGGCTAAATAGAGACATAACTTTGCCTTACTTGCTTTACTTTTTAGAATGTCATATTGCATTAGGTCCGCCACTTGTACGTTTATTTTATTGTGCAATAAAGATTAAATAAATAAAATTAAAAATCTTTTTATTGCAGGTGTCGCACTTATTCGGATTAGAGCGACGTAACGCTTCTGCATTCCGTCGCCTTCTCTCAGGCAAATGACGCTTCTGAGCGACAGTAAAGGGTAACAGCATCGGAAAGTGCTGTTTCGAGCTGACGGATGTGTCCCAACCTTTAATTGGCACAGCCGGGCGGTACAATCGAATACATGTAATTGTAAATGAATGTTCGGAAAAAGACAATAATAGCTGCGGGTGGACTTTGTTGTTCGACAAATGCTGGCGAACCGATAATGCCAGCCCGAATGAGTGTATAGCAACCGGGCCCTAACTCACGTAGAAAGTCAGCTACTGGCAGACATGTTTCGATCTCATCCGGAGGCCTTCCTCAGGGCGAATGTGACACAAAGACGTCCCTAGTAGCTGTCTTTTTACGTATTTTTTTTCTATTTATTCAAAAAACCAACAGCTTTTTACAAACAGTATGTTAAGTTTAAAGTTAAATTACCCATTTATTGCATTTAATAATGTCTACAGTATGTCTAGCATTAGTTTTAACCAAAAAAAATATTTTGCGGCCTATATCTCAAGGCCTAAGTGCATGCAAGTCAAATAGTTTCATTTCCGAAGTAACGATAAAGGCTTACGACACGCGATCTCAGGATTACCTATTTCTACATCTTGCTCGTTCACGTTAAGAAGGGGTGAAGGGCTTCTGCGATAATGCATTATGGTAAATTGTTACTTTGTGAAAATTATTATAAAACTATAGTCAAGATTTTTCATCTTGACGTCCACCAGCACGCTAATGCGGCCTTTGGGCATTACGGCACTGGGCTCTGTTTATCCCGTTAGGTAGGAAGATGTATATTTTCTTAATTTTTCAAAACAAAAAAAATAAGTGTAGATGAAGCGAAAGAGCTCTGTCAGGATCGTAGCAAGTGGAGGTCCATAGTCTCTGTCTAGCCCTGTAGAAAACAGGCGTGATAGTATGTACCTATGTAATATGAAAAAAAAAACTTTTTTTTTTACAAATTTAACACAGTTTAATAATGAAAGTCGGAAAACATCACTTCTTCTTGTCGAGTCGAAATGGTTTCACTGTAACTTCAATTTCAAATCATCTTTCACCAGTATGTGGCCACGGCGATCCCTCTGTCGTTAGCCTCATTAAGGTCCTCTATGGTAAATGACGTAGGATAGCTCGGACATGACAGAACATCACTACAAACGACATACAATCATTTGTATTTTTTTATTTATTTATATATTTAAGTTTATTGCATACAATCTCATATTTGATTGATTACAATGGGTCCTAATATTTTTATCCTATTCTTTTTATTTATCTTCGAAAGAGAATATTCTGTAAGGTGATTTTAGAATGTTTGCCTTATAAGATAAAAAAGATTATATGTGACGTTCCACGGGTAAAGGTACCTTATGGACGGTGGCACTTACGACATTGTGTTTATTCAAGCTAAGTTAATTGTACGAATTGTTTTTCTAAACATCCTAAGTGCCACAGTCCATAAGGTACCTTTACCCGTGGAACGTCACATATGTTCGTCCTTACATATTAAAAAAGAAGGAAATTAAAAGGCCTAATCCAAATATGATTTAATTCCATAATATGAATAAAATCTTATGATATTTGAAGTTTGTAGACTTAGTAATTTACAGAAATGACAATGATTTAATTATAAATTGTAATGTTTTTTCATCGAAGAACGGCGACATCGTAAAAACCGGCGTATAGACGACACGTTGCAACTCCTATTGTGATAGGTACTTATTATGATACAGTGGCGAAAAAAATAAGTCACTTTATAATAGATACTAATACTAGTCAGCACATGAGCAGAGGACGTATTCTTCGATATTTTTTTTTTGTCATTTTCGACTCTATAAAAAGAATTTCGGTTCGATTTTTACTCTATTTATTATAGTTCTATACTTTGATTAGCCAACGGATCGACTAAGTACATTTTTTCCCTTGAGTGTTATGTATGCGAGCGATATAGCAAAACATTTGTGAGTAGAAAAGACGGGGCGCGGCACCCAGTCTCTCAATAAACGTGTTTTTCAATAGACGTTGCATTGTTTCAATATCCACTAGTAAATAACCTGTCAAATATATTAATTCTACCACTTACCTCTTTCACAGAATGCTCCCTCATAATCCCCATCTCTGCACTCGCAGATTGGTCCGTCATCCGTGCTGATGCAGACACCACCATGCTGACACGGGTCCCGGCGCTCGCACGCGTCTCCACTTGCGTTGCTTCGAGATGACTGGAACAAGAGAAACGTTCTACTCAGATAATGATGTCAGAACCGCATTCAATAGGCTGATAAAATATTTTTTGGCACATCGGTTAGATTTATAAAAAATATTGTACACTTATTTTTCTCTAACAAAAAGTACGAAGATACATCGCGGGTTCAATCTATCTGGTAGAATCTTGATGCTCCGAATTTCATTTGGCATAACATACTTGGCAGAATGTTATTTAGTAGAATATTTCAAACGCATAAAAAATATTTGATAGAATATTTGTTTGGCCGAATATTTATATGTCCGAATGTACAATAGCATACTTTTAAGATGTCGGAATTTCATTTAGTAGAATTACCTTTTACATACATTACTTTTCGCATAATTTGTTTTAGAATAATGTTTAATTAGTATTACTTTTATTTGGTATAATTTCTATATAAGATACTCGTAATATATAGCATAAGTAATAATGAAAACCATAATCGTTAAAATCTATACTATTGTTGGTCAACATAAAAAAGCATTTCAAGTTTGTTCGGTTAGGGCAAAAATATAGGTTAGCTTATGTTAGCACTGCGACCACCCCACGGTAGACAGCCTTTTCATACTATAATATATTTTTTTATTACAGGGAAGAAAAAAACCACATACGTTTATAATCAACTGTTTTATTTTAATTTTAAATGCAAATCAAAAAGCATAATAATGAAAACCATAATCGTTAAAATCAATACTTTTGTTGGTCAACATAAAAAATAGGTTAGGGCAAAAATATAGGTTAGGTTATGTTAGAACTTTGACCACCAAGGTCGTTTTATCTTTTTTTTAAATTTAGAACTTATTAGTTTTGAGCTTTCATAAAAAAAATACAAAGGTTATTGATCTATAAAAGCCCTCTAAAATTAAAAGCCATTACAACTCTTATTCCTAGATCGTTAAAGTTTTATTTCCCGTTAGTTATGTTTTATAGTTCGGAAGCGTGCAATGATTTATTCAGGAGGCCAAAGGTTGAACGGCCTGCGGCTCTTATTGAAATAAACCTCTACCGAATCAGTTAAGCCAACAATTTATTATTTTTTGTTGATTTACTTCATGTTTTTTTGGGTCTTATACCCACTGATATAATACAAGGTTTATATATATACGTAAACGCTCCTATTACCGCCAGTTTAAGCTTTGTTCAGATTCGCACCCAAATATTAGGGGTTAGCTGTAAAGTTAATATAGGATTTTTAATTTATTCATTATCTTAATTTAGTTTTCTATGAAGTTCAGAGGTTAATTTAAATATTAAATCAATTGTTATTTAATAAATAAAATTTTAATCTGAAATGGCAATTGTTTCTATTGGCCCCAAGAAAGGGGTTTGTTTCTATTACCGTGTTTTCTGTTTCTAATACCGACCACTGCAAAATATTCATACAATGACATAAATAATAATATTTATATAATAAAATGTTGCTATTTGAAAATTATAAATAAATAGTCCGTCTCAACAACAGTCTTGAAATTATACTTCTATTTTTTGTCATCAATAAAAGATAATAAAGTAAAAGTTAAAATTAATAAAAATACAATAAGTTAAAATTCGCACTTGAAAATGACTGAAACAAAAGATTTTTCATTCATATATTTATTGTCTCTCTTATCGCGTAGGGCAGTTTTAGGAATACTATAGATTTTGGATACTTCATATATACTTTTTCCTTCATTTATAACTATGAGAGCAGCTTTAAGTTGAATGGCCCTATATTTATCTTTACGGTGCTCCATGTTTGTAAAAAAATCACGAAATATAATTAAGAAAAAATAAAAAAATCCGGCTAATATTGTAAGAGCATAATGCCTAAGTGTTTTACAGTTCTTGTACCTACTAGTCAAATGTTTATAGGCTGTTGATGATGATTATTCATAGCTAAGAGACGGACTTTTTTAAATATCAGCCACAATGATAAAATCCGTCATATATCAGTTCCTAGTCAAACTAGCGTATTTAAGTATTTATATTTAAAGGAGAATAAATACTGAAATCCTTACGAAAAATATATGGATCCCTAAAAAAGGAAATGGTAAAACTGAAAACTACTGGCCATATAGCATGGGTCGGTAATAGAACTCTGTATAAAAATTGGTATATTCTATTAGCGACTAATAAAATGAATAATATCTTGAAAAACTATTTATTTGAATAGAATCACATTTACTTAATCTTGTGATTAATATTATATTATATTTAAATATCTTGAAGATATTAACACGTAAATAAAGATTGATTAAAATATATAGCCATACAATACATAATAACATTGGTAACGTTTAATTGTGTCTTAAAAAAATTCTTAAGGCAAAAAATATGGCGTTAATTGGTCAAATTACGTGGAATATATTTAGGAACAAAATTGTTCAAAGAAACTTACTAAAATAACATATTTAATTATATATAAACGAAAATTCTAACTATTGTCAAAAGTCTAACGCCGCCATGGGTCGTTTTTAGAAACAATTTGTAAAAATATGATTCTAATGCCGCTCTAATTTAAAAATTCGGTTTAAATATGAAGAAAAAGTGGAAACAGTAAAATTAGATGTTAATATGGAGAACAACTGTATAAGTTGTAATCTTTATATATTCACATGTGCGTACATTGGTTTAAACTAAAGTTATTTCCTTAAGAAAAATCAAGAATACATTCGTGGCTCGGAGCGCATCAGTATGGAAAGTGCACCCGATCAGAGTTAGTCCCGCTGATTGTTTTATTATTCCGTTCACTGATAATTTACACACTTAAACTTTATTTTGAACGTTGCATAATAAACATATCTAAAATTTTTTTCAGTAATAATGGTCTGAAATTTATATTAAATATCTTTTAAGAAAGATTGAAAATAACGACCGGTAATAGAGTTAAATTTTTTAGGGCGGTAATAGGCACCTTTACGTTATATACTCGTAATTCAGTCCAAGATACTGATCACATTCCCAAACTGAAATTACTGTAAAAAATTGCACACTTTTCTATACGGAAAATGTATTTTTACAAACCAATACACGAGAATTTAATTGTTAGACTATTTAACCTTCAGGGAACAGAGTAAACAGTCTAACAATTAAATTCTCCCTATAAAGTAACTAATAGGGTATTTGTAATTTCATAAATGATGTTCATGGGATATGGTTAATTAATATTAACCATATCCCATGAACATCATGGTAGGTTGGTATGGTAATCCATACCCAATTAACATTAATAGCACACAAGTAACGTTTGTAATTTTTGGACAAAGAATCTGTTATCTGTTCTAAGAATATGTATCTGAAATGTGTTTTTCTGTTTCTTTGCAGTAGAGCGGCCACATTTTCTTTTATCTATATGTAAACTTGACGGGCCTGTCTACGTGAAAAGGGTGAGATATCGCCTGCTTTTAGACGATTTTATTGTTGTTGTTTTAACAGTTTTGACGTTGTTTTATTTGTCGTTGGGTTTAATAACTATATTACCACTATATTTTCGCCAGCATAAACGATTTGCATTAACAAGTTTATAAAACACCTAATCATTGATTGTAATTTTTAAGTACAAACTACTTTCCTTCATTTGTGTTAATATCAGTCGGTTGACATAGTAAGCTAAATGCCATCTGTTGGGAACGCTAGCTTATGACGACGCCAAATTCTCGTAAATACATGGCTAAAAGCCTTAGTTATTGAAATCTCAAAAATGAGTCGAGTTTATTCGTTTCTCAAAAAAAAAGTTGAAACTGTATGACGTCTCTATGCATCATGTAGTCTATCCCGAACGTGAGTTGAAAGCGAATGATCTCAATACGAGCCATTCTTCATGCGTGTGTGATTAATGCATTGTGGAATATTGACTCACGACTTTTGCGTAGAGGTAATATATTATTTGCTTTAAATCCAATAAATGCCAAAATAGCACTTTCTAGGCTACATACCATTTACCTTTCTTAGTTATACGTATGTCATAAATCTTCACTCTTCTAACAATCTCCGTTAAACCATGTCACTGAAGTGGGTTCTTGAAACGTTCGTTTACCATGCAAGCGGTAAAGCTTTGGAACGCCCTACCAATCAATATCTGGAATGCTCGTACTCGTGTAGCGTTTAAGATTGAAGTGCATGCACATTTTCTTCGGGAACTGTCAGATAGAATATATATATTTAGTAGGTATATAAACAGTATAATATATCTTATTCTTATCTGTTTATATTTTGAATGTATGTTTATTGATATATTTATATATGCTTATAGGTTTTTTTTCTTCTTCATGAAAGTCACATAATTTGCACCTTCTATTAAAGTTTTCTTTTCTCGGCAATACCAGTGGGTTGTCTAGTAGATAATTAGTAGATTACATTTGTAATGAAATTAAAAAAGTTAAAAAAAAACCATTTAAAATGGAGGCTGAACTTACTGCAAGTCACCTCCTGCTAGTCTCGGGGCGTTGTATAATATATAATGCTCTTTTATACAGCGTAAATTTCGTGCCTGTTGCATACTATTGATGCAATGGGCGACTTGCATGGTTTACATTGACCGAGACTGACTGAGGCGAGGCGAACGAGAGCACCATGTACACACTAGCTCTCGCCCTGTCTCGGAGTGTCTTGGCATTAGAATTATGGGGCTCAAAAACAATATTGTAAATGACAGATAATATGGGTTTAATCTTTCAGATGACAAATGGCCGGATCACAGCGTGGGTCGCTGCTGCGCAATTCGCATCACGTAGCCACAGAGCACGCACTGCATAGACAATGCATTACATTTGATGCTATTGAAATTGTTTATTGCAATGCTTTTTCTAAAGCTTCCACTTTCTGGCATATTTATACTCGATATTCACGTATTTATCTGACTGGGCACGCAGCCTTACATGAAATGCATTTTTACAACAAACAGGACTATTACTTCATAAAATGAAACAATGGGCGATGGGGCAGAAAAGGGTGGACAAAAGAATAAGAATAATAAGGGATTAATAAGAGTGGCAAAATAATGAACGTGGCGAGAAAGGCAGCTAAGCTCAAGTGGGACTGAACCGATCAAGTCTGCATGATACACTCGTCTACGTGGGGAAAAAAAACAACGCAATGGTCTGTGGCTGGCAGAAGGCAGGGAGCCCGTACGCGATGGGCAGATGATCTAACGGCTTATAAGAAGGACTGGCCAACTGTTGCTACTAACAGAGATGCATGAAAAGTTGGAGGAGAGATTTGTCCAACAATGTGACACCGTAGGCTAGGAAAAAGGATTAGGAATTGAGGTAACAGTCAATCGCCAGTAAAGGCCGTCGATAACTAGAACAATATATATTTTAATATACTATACATCGTGTTAAGTAAATAATGCAAAACCTTTCAGATGGTACCACAGCCTATGTGTCTGAACAACTTTTGTTCAACAACTTTCACGAAACTAAAAACAAAAAATAGAATTTTTATACGAACTGATCAGCTGATCGAGTCAATTTGTATGAAAATCGGTTTTTTTTTTTGGATTTTGTGAAAGTTGTTGAACAAAAGTTCTTCAGTTTCTTGGGTTGAGGTACCATCATTAACACGATGTACCAATATTATCACGTCTCTATCTCTAATGAGGCATTTTGGGTCTTGAGGCACTAACACAGAGCCCAGGGCTGCAAGACTCAAAGGCCACTTTTAGTGAGATGGTGGGTGAAATTTATAGTTTAACAATCTAAGCAGCTGATACATTCTAAGTCAAAGTGAATCAAAATAGTGGTAGGTTGCTAACCGCATCGCCTTTTTGCCCATTCCTTCGATCGGCTTTTACAATCTGCGCGGAAATAGAAGCCAGTATGGAAGAATTTATATAAGTTAATACCTAGATAAACTCAGTATAAACTGCTAGTCTCCCACATTCTGTATTCAGAGCGTTCGCTGTCCCATCACGTATTCACAGAGCATGCATCACCTAGATATTTCATTTGCTGCTATTGGATTGTTCGACGTACTTACTGGTAATACCTATATTATATAATAATACATGATATACGTACGTTTTGCTATTGTTCGATATTTAGTTTTATTTTTTCATTCCGGATTTCGATTCTTTTACAGCCGTTTAGCGTAGAGCACCCACCTGCTAGGTGGTCAGACGAACTGAGCAAAGTTGCAGGAAAAAGCTGGATGCAGGCCGCTTCCGATCGGTCGTTTTGGAAATCCTTGGGGGAGGCCTATGTCCAGCAGTGGACTTCCTGTGGCTGATATAATGATGATGATGACAGCCGTTTAGGCTGCAGAGCGTGCCAAAGAAATTTACATACATACGTACACTCGAAAAACATAACCCTCCTTCTGCCGCAGTCTAGTAAAAAGCACATGACTTTTATAAAACACCGCATAATCTAACATTTTCCATATAAAGCAAGACAAAGGATTTTTCGAGGATGCTACGTCTGTGGCCGGTCATTATCAAGATGGAGCAAAAAGAACGAACAATGATGGACGATATGGGAGTGCTCGAGTCAACTTTATGGACGGAAGTATTTTGTTTTGTTTATATTTTTAACCCCCGAAGAAAAATGGGGTATTACAAGTTTGGCTGGCGTCGCAAGAGAGGTCGCCCAAGGACAAGGTGGTGTGATGATTTGGCGTCTTTCGACGACACCTGAAAGTCCATCGCACAAGATAGAAATCAGTAGCGTACAAGAGGGGACACCTTTTCCGAGCAATGGGACAGTAAGTATAGTCTAATAAAAAAAATATAAGTTTGACATGTCTGTGTTTTTGTGTATCTATGTGTCTGTCCGTGGCATAGTAGCTCCTATACGACTAGACCAATATCATTGTGTTTTTTATCGAAAGGATAGTTTTTTAGAGTTCCGTACCCGAAGGGTGCAAACGGGACCCTATTACTGAGACTTCGCTGTCTGTCCGTCTGTCCGACTGTCACAGGGCTCTATCTCTTGAACCGTAATAGCTAGATACCTGAAATTTTAACCGATTATGTATTATTGTGACCGCTATAACAACAAATACTAAAAATAAAAAAAAGTTGAAAATTAAAGGTGGTCGTCATACAAAAAACGTGTTTATTTCAGCGTTTTTAACCCAATCTGTCACAGGGCTCTATCTTTTGAACCGTAATAGCTAGACACCTGAAATTTTCATCGATTATGTATAACTATGACCACTATAACAACAAATACTAAAAATAAGATAAAGTTAATAATTATTAAAAGGGGGTCGTCATACAAGAAACGTGTTTCTTTAGCGTTTTAAAACATTGTACGGTGGTACGGAACCCTTCATGTACGAGTCCGACTCGCACTTGCCCGTATAGTTATGTTTGATAAAAATTGGTACAGCCAAAAGTTATTAGAGGTGAATGCTTGAAAGTCGGGGTTTTCAAATTTGTCTGGCAAATAAACTTGTACTAATTACGTTTTGGTTATAAAAAGAGTTAACGATTTTAGAAAATTAATAGACATGCCTGGGAGACCTAAGTTTAGGAACCAAACACTACTTCTGATTTCCTTACCACGCAGTCAATCTTGTTAAGCGTTGAAGCTAAGATTTTTGGTATTCACTTCTCCCTCTCTCTCTCTCATCTCAGCGTGTTCCTAGTTGCATGCACAGCTGTAATGCTGTGAAGCACGGGGTCCGCTATCCGGCTTTTCCAATTTTTGGTATTCACTTGTCGGCTGATATCTTTGCTTTTTAGGGTACTCGACCCTATTATTGAGACTCCGCTGTCTGTCCATATGTCCGTCCGTCTGTCACAGGGCTCCCTATCTCTTGAACAGTAATAGCAAACACTTGAAATGTTCACGGTTACGCTATATTAACAAACACTAAAATTAAATAAAATTAAAAATGAAAGCGGGTCGTCATATAAGAAACGTGTTTCTTTCAGCATTTTAAAAACTTGTATGAAGGTACTGAACCCTTCATGCACAAGTCCGACTCGCACTGGACCGGTTTTTATGAAACAAGATTACATAATAATTGTTATTGTTAACAATGCGTACGCCCACCGAGCCCTCGACCCCTGAGCCTTTTAGTTACTGAGCAGCACCGTAAGTATCGTTAAACCGTGGCATGGGCGTCACGTGGGCGGCCGGTGGGCGTACACAAGGCACTTTAATTTATTCCATATAATGTTACCACGTTTTTTGTAACTTTGAAAATAAGAATATAATATAACGTTTAACAAAATATACTAAAACTATTTTAAAGGTGAATTCAGTCCGTTATAGTCAACAAATTTCCCCAAGGAACATAGGTACCTACTTATATCGAAATATAAAAAAAATTTTTTTTGGTTTCCATGCAAATAGTTAAATAATAATAATAAAATTATATAAGGACAAATAACACACCTACTCGCTCAACTTGTATGGAAGGCCGACATTTAAAAGAAAACAACGTAGAAAGTATTTATTAGCTGCAAATAAAAACCAAGACAAACTTAGGGATCGTTCAAATATTACGTAAGCAGAATTTGAGCTATTTTTAACCCCCCCGTCCCCATTGTCAGCAAAAGTAAGCAAAACTCTTATCTCTTATTCTTTAAAATCTACTTAATTTTTGAAGTGAAAATTTCTTTGGGCGCGTTGGGCATTTTTCGAGATGGGAAAAAACTGCTGATCTCACGACACTGTTACCGTGTAACCGAAACCACCTTGTTCAAGTTTTCACTTCTGTTGCTACTCCCGGCTGCCCCTTTTTTAGTGTTTTCATGAGCTAGTAAGGTAAGGTAACATATATTATTCGTAGCTTAATTTACTGTCTGTTTAATTTTAAATCAAAAGGTGCTTACGTAATACCAGAACGGCTCTTTACTCACGCAAGCAAAGTCGCAAATCAGTGTCACTAAAAAACTTTTTATTTATTTAAACTTTATTGACAAAAGCTACAATAGGCGGACTTAATGCTAAAGCATTCTCTCCTTTTCCTTTTTTACCTCTCCTAATTTTAGAACAATGCGGTGAAAAGTGGATTCGCTAACTATAACGTGGGCAGGTGGTACATAAAAAGTCCATTTAGGAATATGAATTTTCAGTGTATCCTGCTTTTCAGGGCGTGGTAAAGAATTGCACTGCAAATTGTTAAAGCTATTTTTGTAAAAGTTCGTGGTCATATACAAGGTGTTTCTCAATTAAGTAGATTGATAGATATGACGTTTATTTGTAGCTATAGTCACACACATACAGAAAATACACAACATATAATATATAACATAAGAAAACACGGAAACATATATCAGTATCTTTGTATCTGTGTGCTACAGCAATCCAAAAAGGTCATAGCTCAGCGCTTAGGGTTGCTCAGAGAGCAGCTCACTGATTTTCAGCTACGGCCTGTCAGGTGCGAGTGCGCATCCAAAAATTTCTGTCACAAAAAGGTAAATCATCTTATCTCATCTTAGCTTCCCATCAGGCTAGATAGAGGTCAAACGCACTCAAATCTCTAAAAAAAAAAAACGTGTGGCACTCGGGGACTGCCGCAATTATAATTAGTGTTTCGGTTATAACTAGTGTTTCGGGTGCGGCGCGAGCTGCAAACAGCTCGCGGTTTTTCGTGCAGCTGTTGAAGTGGTCTATATTCCAGGTCCAGTTGAGAGATAGGCGAGGACTTGCAGACTGTATGAAAAAAAAAATTAAACGGGCGGCCATCTTGGATCCAAAATCAGATTTTAGTTTCAAATTCCGCGGGGTGATTTACCCCAGTATACAAAATTTCAGACCCCTATGAAGTCTCGGTGAGACGAAATAAACGAAATTTTGTTTTTTATAAAATCCAGACGCAATCTTGGATTTCAAAAAAAAATTGAAATTTCGATTTTTCAACCCAAAACACGCCTAGATATCGATCCTCGCCAAGCAACTCGCCCTTCGGGCTCGCTCTGCGCTCTGCGACCTCGTGAAAATTACTTGGGTGGAGGGGGGGAGTTACTGGGGGGTGGGGGAGGGCTCGGCCTTCGACCTCGCCACGCAGCTCGGCCTGCGGCCTCGCGGGAGGTGCTCTGTATTCGTCCTTTGGCCTCAGGCTGCGCCAAGTTACTTAGGGGAGCCGTTTATATGAAATTTGTATGGGGGGGGGGAATTTAAAAAAAAATAATACCGGCTCTAGTAATTGCTTAGGTACCATTTTGTCTATGGGGCCAAATCTCTAAGTCTTACAGTTTTGCCAGGCCATACCCCTTACACATCAGGTTTCTGCAAATCCTCAAATGTCAGATTTTTCTGGTACTCGAACACCCCACAATCCATTAAATGATATATAGCTTGTAAGCCTACATGGTAGGCGTATGTCACAGACTCTGGTCCATAAAATATAGAGAAATACTGTTATAATCTTAAGTTTTAATTACAACCTGTTAAATTCAATAACAATAAATTGCAAACGAAAGACCAACTCGCAATTTTCAACCCCGTATTTTCTGAACTTCCCACAATTCAAAAATATATAAAGTACAGAAGAAGACTTTTTGCATTGCTACAAACTAGGAATATATTTATTACTTTTTTTATTTATTTATCTCCGATACAACTACTTTTTACAGGCTTTCACTAATACAACATAGCGATAGATTTTTTTGATAAACAAGGTACCTATATATGTTAAAGGGCTTATGCCTATGATGCTTCATTTAATTTTGATGTGCATTCTCTTTGGTGCTTTAAAAAATATTTTTAATTTATAATAGAGTTTGTTGTAAGAATGACATTTTACGTATAGAAGTTGTCAAATGTAAGATGTAAAGATGATAGAAGTTATATATGTTTTTGATTTTTAAGCTATTGCATAGCTTTTATCGCGGGCTTTGAGCGCGGCGACCGTATCAAGAAATTCCGTAACGAAAATAAAACCTAACACCCCCCCACTCCACCTACCGACCGGCACAGCGGCGCGGCGTTGAAAGCCGTGCATCGTCTAACATCGTATGCAATGTATGAGTTTTTTTTTGTCACTTTTTTTTAAAGATATATAGCATTAAATGTAGTTTCTCTATTTACAGGTAAGTTGTTATTATCCTTAATCATCATCATTCTTTGAGCGTATTTCCGGTAACGCTTAGGAGCCCGGGATCCGCTACCTACCCTAGTTGATTTGACGAGGTTACTGGTTTTTATACAGAGCGACTGCCGTTTGACCTCCGCAACCCAAAGGGTAGACCAGAACCAATTCTAGGATAGGTTTAAACAAACGCTAGATGGCGTTCGGGATCCACAGCTTTGCGTGCCTTCTTGCACGGAATCATCTTCTTTTCGGATAATCAAGTGATTCAAGCCTGCAATATCCTAACCAGACTGGAAACAACTTTTCACAAAGTATGCTTCCCAATGAGATTTGGAACCACGACCTCCGGATCACAAGGCAAACGCCTTGACCACTGGACCGCGGAGGCGCATTACACTGTCGCATTTATTACTCTTTAATTTATGCCCCAAATTACGATCGTCCTTTGTTCTACAGGCGCAATTCAATTAATAAGTAATTCGCTGAAATATCATACGAATAAAAACGTTATTTGCATATAATTTACCCCTCTGGGACTCGGAGCGAAGCGCGCGATTATTTCATTCGATTTGTAATTGAGGCGTTATTGAATTTACTTACGAACGATCGTCAAAAAGCAAATTGTTTTAACATTAATGCACTTACATATACCGGGGCTAACAAAATATACTGAAACTATTTTAAGGGTGGATTTCATCCATTCAATCCATGACACTGAACAATTTTCCCCAAGGAACATATATTGAATTATGAAAAATAATTTATTTAAAATAATTATCAAGTTGACAGATCAGCTGAACCGAATTTGTATGGAAAACCAAAAAATATTTTTTATATTTAGATGTATGAATGTTTGATGATGGATATTTTTTATATTAAGATATATTATAAATATCCTGTGATAATAAATATATTTTGAATTGAATTGAATTGAATATGTTCCTTGAGGAAATTTGTTCAGTATTAGCCCTTAAAATAGTTTCAGTATTAGACGATATATTTATTTTTATTTAACAACTGGGTGGTGCCCGCGACTTCGTCCGCGTGAAATTCAGTTTCATTGAGCATGTGTAAGAGCGTTTGAAAAATAAAAGAATCATAATTTACAGTCCTAATTTTTATAGCGATGAACACATAAATTATGATATATCTTTATAACATAATTCACAGATTTTTTTTCTTCTTCTGGGTCTAATGTAATGTAAATAACAGCATCACTTACTCGCGAACAAGCTACCAACAGCTGCTCATGTGAAATTATTTTTCAATTCTAATTTGTTTGAAAATCTACATAAACTGAGAAGTTTGAGCATGAAGATCTTGAATAAAAAGAAGAAAAAAGAAAAGAAAATATTTGACTCAAACCCCTACAAGTTTAAATTGACTGTATGTTTACATCCTGTTTCAACAATGATTTACTATGGCTTACATTATTAAAAAACAGATTTACAAAGTGGTAGAAGTGTAAACTCAATGCTCACGACAACTTACCCTAACCAGTGTAAAATGGTAAATGCTTATTATTTATTAAAAACAAACTTCATGAAAACCACCTTTCCAAGTTCAATATTGCAGATATAAGTTTTAATTACAATTCTAGGAACACCTTTTGTGGTTCTATTTTTGTCATGAAATAGCGAAAATAACTACAAACATCGATCAAATATTACTGAAGTAATATTTGATCTATGCTACAATATACAAAAGACCTGTAGGAAAACTTGTACTTGAAATAGACGGCTGAGAATTTTCTTAAAAAATGCCTTGTAAATTCTTATTCTTAACTTTGTTTCGAATGACTTAAAAAATGTGGGCGGCCATATTAGATTCAAAATCTGATTCCAGTTTCGAGTTCCGCGGGGTGCTTTACCTCAGCATACAAAATTTCAGACCCCTTCTATGTAGGACGTTATGAACGAATTAAGTTAAAACTATAATTCACTGCCATTCACAACACAATCAAAAAGACGGAAAGATATTGTTTGCGCAAAAAATGTACATACAAAACACAACTTCTCCAATAGACTTAATAAAAAATTTGATTTTTATCCCTTTTCTTATATTGCAACTAAAAAAATTGTACAAGAAATAGAGGAATATTAATATTAATAATTATAAAATAATAAATTATTTATTTTAATTTGTAATTTAATTTTTGAGTGTAATTGTTTATTATGTTTATAGTAAGGCTAACTAGGCCTTGTAACGCCTGAAATACAGGATGATTTTCAACCTAGCTCAGGTACCATTAATTTATATTACATACCTCTAAATTATTGGAATAAAGATTATTATTATTATAAAATCCAGACGCAATCTTGGATTCCAAAAAAAATTACAAATTTGGATTCAGCGATCCAAAAAACCCTTGCATAGGTACTGAATTTCAATCAAATCGGAAGCAGTAGACTAATTATGTTTTTGGTGAATATGATGAGGGAATTCGTCAGAGTAATTTTAAGTCACGACAGTACAAACTTAGGTTCGAATTTCACTGGTGAAGAAATTTAATTTCATTGCATATTTCAATTTATATGTAATAGATCAGCATCATAGACTAGCTATTTGTGTACTTAAAAATAATTGTTGTGTTCAAGCTATTGCTTGAAAATAAAAACAAATGAGAGCGAGGTTACCTACGCAGGAAATTTATGTGCAAAGAAATTTTTAAAACTTTTTATTCTTTACAATACCTACCTTAATAACACCCAAGCGACCTTTACAGGAAGTGGCCAACTGACATAAAATATCCAATATCACGGAATATTAATCACTGGAAATTACTTCGGGTTACTTGGCTTACCTTTAACTTGGCCGGTATTGACCTCATCAAAGGTCATCGAGATAAGGCACTGGTTATAAATTTTTCACATGGACCATTAAGGTAAATCGCATACCGAAATATAAGTTTCATAGAAATAGAGTAATTTCACAAGTTAATTAGTTTACTAATTATTGGCTTGTTTTACCTCGGACATAATATTTGAAGGGTAGATTTTGCTTGATTGATGATACTAAGCAAGTGAGACGTGGTTACCTTAACTTTAGGGACGGTCTTTACCTTATACTTTTCCATACAAACGTTATAACTTTTATATTGTCGGACCTTTGAATGAAATCCGTGGAATGACTTGAATACTTTATTTTTAGTAAACTAGTTATAATTATCACGATAATTATTTTAATGAACAGATTATTTAAAGATCTTGGATAGGGGTCAATCCAAAGAAGCAGTAACAGATGTCACATTTGATATTTATGTTTTTAATTTCAAAAACATTGAGTGGTTATAACACACGAAGCGGAATATCAGCCCGAGCCGAAGGCGAGGGCGTTAGGAGCTGAGTGTGTTTAATCAATATACGCACGTATATCGTACGACGTTTTTCAACATACTTGCGAGGAAAAATACCTAATAAACTGATATTTTTGATTTAAAATAAACTCAACCATAAAACTGTGATGCACACTGTTACTTTCCCGCCGTTTTACTTTTTAAAATGAGCACGGCGCGCGGCCTACTGGACGGGGCGCCGCGCGGCATGCGAATTCGTAATATGAAAAAAAAAAACACTTTGAAGCATACTGGCTAAAAGGCAGATGCTAAACGCCGTAAAAAAATAAAAAATAATAATATGTAAGATACAAAGATAAATATTGAAACAACGTTGACGTTCGATGTCTGATTTATTATTTTTCTTTGTCTAACCTTCACCTTATTTTATCTAACTATCTCGCTCACACACAACTGTCAAACTTTCTTACTCTCTCATTCATACTGGATTTACCATTAACTCTGTCCCTTTCTTTCGCAATAGCAAATCGTGAGTTATAGAAATATTACTTCCCTATTTTCGTTTCTAACACACGCGTGTTTTATGGGCTGCTTTTTATATCTACAACCGGTGAAATTAGATCCATTTTACGAGCAAGGGTGTTGAAAAAACTATTACAAGATTGTGCCGAAATCTGAAATCGAACTCTTTCGAAAATCGAAAAGCTGTAATGGAACTCGTTTGTAGAAAAAAATCTACGGCAAGAGCGTCCTCAAAGTAGCCCAACGAGCCCTGGAACGCTCAAATCCCAGCAATGGTCAAGGAAAAATTGTTCATACTGTCAGGCTAAATCAAACCTTCAAGTATTTGCCGATGATACATTAACACCCGTTAAACTACTGATATATCTAAACACATTATCTTTCTATTGCCTCCTATTACACAATGATCGTAACTAATACGGCATAATGGAGCTCATTATAACAGTACACGTATAAGCACTGGGAGAGCTTCTTTGAACAATACTTAATTAATATTGGAAATGTGAGCCTGAACAATGATATTAAAGGTCTGTATGCATAATGTTAAGTGTAATAAATTAAAATATTAAACTTGAGCACGTTAAACATATAATTTATGTACATTATTATTTATTTCTAGAACCTAAAATTTCAAATAATAAATAAATGGAAAAAGACAATTCAAATTAATAGAGCTAGCTTCAAAGTAAATTTAAACTTGTATTATGGGATACTAACTCAATAATACTATAGGTATTTTTAATCACTACATAGTATAAAACAAAGTCGCTTCCCGCTGTCTGTCCCTATGTATGCTTAGAACTTTAAAACTACGCAACGGATTTTGATGCGGTTTTTTTTAATAGATAAAGTGATTCATGAGAAAGGTTTATATGTATAATATATACCCGTGCGAAGCCGGGGCGGGCCGCTAGTAATATATATTTATAGACAAACACCCACTCTCTCAGACCCAACTAGAACCAGATGATGTAAAAGAAGGTCATGAATTTGAAAATTAAATTTGAAATAAAATGATGAAAAAACAAGTTTCTAAGCATTGACAGGATGAGATAATAATATAATCGAGTAGGTGTCTACATTTCCTATCAATAATATTCGTAACTATGTAATAATAAAGTTCATTATAACACTGTAAGTACTGAGCGGGCTTCTTTAAACGGTAATTAATATTGGAAACATGAACCTCAACAAATGCGGGGGGAAATAAGGTGGGATAATATTATAATGTTATTAGGACAAGATTCGCTCTCTCTTATCTGATACTGTTGAATGAAATGCAAAAGCTAAAAGTACATGTAAATAAATATAAATATATATAGGGACAAATCACACTGATCGAGCTAGCCCCAAAGTAAGTTTTAAACTTGTGTTATGGGATACTAACTCAACGATACTATATTTTATAATAAATACATATATATAGATAAACACCCAATGTATATGACTCAACATAAAGAAGGAAAGCAAGAAGCCTTTTCCCAACAGTGGGACTCTTCACTTAAAGCTAGCTCATCATTATATAACAGTCGCTAAGCTGTATCAGATGAAAAACTGTTATTAATGCAGTTGGCCACTAATGGCATCTTCTTATTTTGTCAGTCCATATCAACCCACTGCTGGGCATGGCTTCCTTTTTTCGCGCCATTTTCTACGGTCTCGTGTCACTCTCATTAACTGCTTTCCCGTCAACCTCACAATGTCATAGATAAATTAGGTATATGTATTTGTTGTGTAATATTACGTAATAATGTTGTATTGTAATAGTGCTAAAACTTGCACCCCTTCTACCAACTTCTCGATGTGTCCCAAAGGCAAACTGCTAGATAATGCATAGCGTTAAGTTTGACCCATTGTAATCAATCAAATATGAGATTGTGTGCAATAAACTTAAGGTGGAGGTATAGGCAAATGACCTTGAAGTGGCGCCCTCATTTGAAATAAATTATTAACTCGTAAATATGGAGATAATTTCCATATTGCTCTTCGTCATGCACTAGATAGCCCTTTAAATTATTTTATGAACCACCGTTGAAAGCATTTACATTAGTCCATCTAGCTTTAAAACTTGCTTCCGCCAAAAGTGGCCACGGCAAGTTTTAAAGCTAGACGGATCACCAATAATAGTTTCAACGGCAGTTCATAAAATAATTTAAAGGGCTATCTAGTGCATGACGAAGAGCAATATGGAAATTATTACCATATTTACGAGTTAACAATTTATTTCACATTTCAAGGCCATTTGCCTATATCTTCGCCTTAAATAAATAAAATAAATGTCAAATCGATCTCTGTGTTTAAAAGACGAGTAAAAGATTATTATTTATCGGAATCATCTTAGTTGTAGTTTATATATTTATATATTAAGTATATTTATTTTTAATTGACATATGTATTTATTTAAGTATGTATGTAACATATATATATGTATGTTTATCTGTAGTTTCATAGTATGTTAATTTCTTCTTCTTCCTTTATTTAACGAACACGCCTGTATGCCTTTCATATATGAACAACTCCTCTCACGGGCCTACTGGAAGAGATCTCTTTTGAGATAAGTAGTGCCTTTGTACAACTTTTTGTTTATGTATTCTCTGTATATATTGTCCGTGTACATAAATTGGTAAATAAATAAATAAATTAGTGATCTGACCAACGAGTCGGTGGTTTCCCTACTAGTCTGTTCCCTTGGGTCGGCTACCACTCAGTTAAAGCTCTGGTCCGTCGACCATCTTCTTTTAAATATGACCACTAATAAATAAATAAATAGTTAAGCAAAAAACACACTGATTGAGCTGGCACCAAAGTAAGTTTAAAATTATATTATGGGATACTAACTCAACGATACTATATTTTATAATAAATACATATATAGATAAACACTCAAGACCCAGGACAACTTGAAAAAGGCCATTTTCCATCATGCACTGGCTGGGGATCGAACCCAGAACCTCCGGATTGGCGGACTAGTGTATTGACCATTACACCACGGAGGCCGTCAAATAATAAATAAGTAACTTCTTCCATGTTGGTCTGGGATAAAATAAAAAACATAGAATGTACCAGCTGCTTCTCTTCCCGCGCAAATCGTAAAAGCCGATCGAGGGAATGGGCAAGAATCTGAATCATATCAATAGGCGATGCGGTTAGCAACCCATCACTATTATGATTTCTTTTTTCCACCTTCATGCCCACCATCACGCTAAAAGTGGCCTGGGCCTTGCCGCCCTAGGCTCTGTCTGCCCCGTTAGGGATAAAGACGTGATAGTGTATCAGTATCAGTATAAACGCACAAAAAATATATTACAATACAAACTTAGAGCTATAACCCCTTATAGTAAGTAGAAAAGACACTTACATAAAAGCCAGTTTATTTTAAAATACAAAGAGTATCAAAATAACCAAATTGTCCAAAAAGGTCGTATTTAACATTTTTACATGGCAAAGTGTACGGAGCGCCAATTTGATAATTATACCCTCGATAAGCAAATTACACGTGGATTCCATCCCACCCGTAAGCGCGCTGATTACGCTTCCAAACAGAAAGAAGGCTACAGAAACCGGCCTGCGTAAACTAAATTAAATATATGTGATGAAAATTTTCGAGTGATTTTCAAAGACTCAGTAGGAAAATAATTGTAAGTGCACTCTTGGTAAAGATGTGAGGGGCGTGAGTTCTAATCTCACTTGTGGCAAAAAAATGTCATATACTTATATCTATATATATTGTTATTTAAAACGTAGTACTTTAGGCACCTCGGTATAGAGTGGGTTTAGTTTTTATAAAGTAAATAAATTTTACTTGGTACTTAGTCTTAGAGTCTAAAAAATATTTTGGTGGGCATTTAAATTGTACCCTTTTGTTAATTGTGTATTGTTCCGAGCATTCTAATTCTATTAAAGTCAATAATTAGCCTACGTAAAGTAAGCTATGAAAAATAACTTCAAAATTAAATAACTGTGTGAACCAGGCATTCCCAACGATTTAAATTCTGCAGGTGTCTTAAAAAGTATGTATTTAATTTTTTGTACCATCTTTTGGTTTGCCATTTTTATGGTGCAAAACACAAAAAAAAATTCCTTAGTACATACATTAGAAATTAACAAATATTTTAAAGCAAAAAACGTTCCTCGCCATAATAAAATCATCCATATATTAATGATATTGTATAGTAAAATAAGTGCTAAAAGTGATGGATAGCAGAATTTTAATTATGTAGTATTATTATATTTATATTTATATATTATTATTTTCAAATTAAGGACTGGATTATGTTTTTCGCCTTACATAGGTCGCCAGTACAGTTCGGGGCAAACTACTAGTTACAGACAAAGGAATTACATTTTGCTTTGCTTTCTATAATACTGATTATATTAAATATTTTATCTACACCCATGCTATAAATCCTCTATAAAAGTTTCTGAAACAGTTAGCTTATTGCTAAAATTATAACAACCAGTGTCATAGTAACCATAATATATTTATTTTATACGATATTTATGTATGATCATTTAAAAGTACTTATTATTTCTGGATTGTTTCTATCTATTTTAGACGCCATTCTATCTTCTAAAGGTTGACAGGGAGAGAATGCTTTAGCATTAAGTCTACCTATTGTAGCTTTTAGCACAATAAAGTTTAAATAAATAAATAAATAAAGTATTGTATTACTCAAGTGATAAACCCACATTCGTGTTTTAATGCCCCTTATTATATCACAGTTGCATAAATAACTATTAAAATGTATGGCAAAATACCAAAAACTTTTCAAGCGTAGATTTGTTCAAAACTTCAATGCCGTACTCATTTTAATTTGCACCAGCGCCATGTTGTGACGTGACGTCAACCTCGGAAATTAAACCGACGTAGATTTCAGATACCACGTCTGACAGACCTATTTTTAATTACCCGACTGCAAAACGGGAGTGTGAATTTTTTATAACTTTATTTGCATTTGTTCTTTTATTTACCATTATGTGACTCGTGATTTGTATTAGGTTTTTTATATAAAAACATAGTAAAGTTAGGGTGTATGTTATATATAACTATACAGTTAGAAAGCCAAAATCCTGTATTATTTCTATTTTCTAGATGTCACTAGTATCTCGCCCGCTAGTCATATAATGGATGCTGCGTATTAAGGCTGAAGTGATGGTATCTACAAAAAATCACGCTTGTTGTTCGTAGAAAATGAACGCTAGTACCGCCATCTATCCGAAATGAAGCGGCACCACTACAAAACTATCTTCTTTTGAACTAGTAGCACCATCTAGCTACAATATTTAAACTGAAAATCGAATTACGCTGCAAAGTTAGGTTGTCAGTTCCATATGCGCCGGCAGAAATAATTTCCAGGTGGTGCAGATTTTAGTTTTCTTACAATCTTCCACAGGTCCACAACAGGTGACGAGCGACTGTCTGGATTATGCTTGTTAAGTTTCCACCGAGGCAAGATAACCAAAGACAATAAAGATAACTTTATAGAAAACGTCATTAATAAGTTCGGTCAAAAACCCCGCCGGCTGCAGTTGCTTATCAAAAGAGAATTGTGTAATTACTGCCTACTAATTATTGTGAATAAAAAAAATATTTCCAACAGACGGCTTTTTATTTCAATAATTCCTCGAGATTCCCAAGGGGTGCAAGTGCACCCCCTGGCACCCTCTGCCGGCGCCCATGGTCAGTTCTCTATTATCGTTCGTCCATGATAATATAGAAAAAAATACGAACCATTTTTCACCTACTTGCTGATGTTGCTTCTGAAATTTAGCATAATTTGCAACCTTGGTGACAATGCAATAGGTATTGAGGTATCCAGCTGATCTGAAGATGGGACCGTTAATTGAGACTAGACCTCCGGCTTAGTATAAAATAACTAATAAAATAATTTACGTTTTGTTATTACAAGTACGTGAGGCCTATTCCCAGCAGTGGGATGCGGATGGTTATCGTCATGATGATAATAATATCATGGGATCTTAAGATGGATCCAAAATTTTGCCACTCCTACCCGATAAAAACGGCCAAAAGTCTTAAAACTATTTTAAATATACTATTACACTAAAAATTAAAGAAAAAAACTTTTGTAGTGAATTTCGGAAGGAAAATTCAAAGGGCTGCAAAAGTTTTAATCGTATTTTTTAATTATACATGCCGTTCTGAACTAGCACGAAGTTGGTGGTTAACGTTGGCCCGTGTTTATGCAAACGCTACTAACTTTTGTTTTAATAAAGGCTTCATCACACTAACGGATCGAAAATACCGACGAATAAATTGCATAGTTGCATACGTTAGTGCGAAATACGTCCGGTCTCTTCATCACCATGGACGAACTAATAGGTATGAAAGGACTAACAACCTTCATACTTTGAAGCGTAATTCGATTTTAAAAGTTTCAATTTTGTAGCTAGATGGAGCTACTAGTTCTAAAGAAGGTAGTTTCGTAGTCGTACCGCCTACTTTCGGAAAGATGGCGGTATAATCTTTCATTTTCTACGGACAAACAAGCGCCATTTCTGATTTTTCGTGGATACCGTCAGCCTAAGTACCAAGCATCCATTATATAACTAGCTACTATCTTAAGTAGCGACATCTAGAAATAATACAGGATTTTGGCTTTCTAACAGAGTACGCTATTTTGTATTTGATTGTCAGACGTTTTTTTATTTTCCGTCCAAGCTATCATCTAGTAACAACAGTTCGATTGAAGTTTAGCTGGGCGAAGTGGATTCCAGCTATGCATGACTAGGCCAATCGCAATGGTATGAATCTTCGAATTTTTTTTACAACTTGAATCTGACAGATTCTGCTGCTGGTGATTTAATAACAATAAAAGGTTTGCCCGTAGTGGTGGCGAGTCAAACTCGATGAAACGAAGCAACCCGTTTTATTACAGGGTTCTTATAGGTACCTTCCGGCTCCTTCATCAGATCATCTCGTTACAGTGATATTATATTGTTATCTGATTTACGTTAGCATTCAAAATTTCATCTCAATAAAACCGAAAAATAGCTCAAAAACTTGCAAGATTTGACCCAAATAAATACGACAACAAACAGGACAAGCTAAACTTGCACACACTGCAAAAATATGTACATATATCTACTACCCACGTCACGACTAACCTCAAAATCTACCAGTAGAAAGTAGTTATATCTATGAAAAATTTTATTTTCCTGGAGCCACATCTATGAAAACTGCTACACTTTTATGCTGCTACTAAACCGCGTTTAGTACCTGCGGTGCCCATAAAAGTTTCAGATTAATAAAAGACGGAATTTTGAACTTGTTTAAGAGGATCTTGTCCAAACTCGAAATAGTTACGATAACACCAAGTTCACATTGGTATAGTTGATAATCTGATGAGGAACAAGGATAACGGGGTAGTTGTGGAGGAAGAGTTAAGAGAGAATAGAAGACCTCACGAGCTCTTATAACCATGCTATAACTAATGCTTTCCCCTTTTCCTGGCTTAGAAAAGCCATTTCAAGAAATCCGTCCATATACAGGCTGACTTTTTATCTACCAGCAAATTTTTGGAGCAATTTCAGTCCATGATACTGAACTACTTTTTATCATATAAATCAGCGGATTCAGGATCAGGATTTTGTATGGGAGGACAAAAAATTTTTAATAACTTTTTTTATAGAAAGTAGTTCAGTATCGTGGACTAAACTTGCTCCAAAAATTTTGCCGGTGGATAAAAAGTCGCTCGCCTAGTCAATTTTAACATGTTAACACAAATAGCACATGTTTTGCTAATATAGATAGCATGCCAATTATTCTAACAGGTATTTGACACTATGTATATTCATTTTTATTTTAGGTAAGTATTGGATACTGATAGGTATAGATGCAACAATTCCCGCGTGTGGTTCCGGGTTAGAATAGGGCCACTCTATCTCTTCCTGTGGATGTCGTAAGAGGCGACTAAAGGACTAAGCACAAACATCTCGTGCTACAATTGCATTCCCAAGGAAGGTTAACGTCGGGCGGCGGCCGGTTGTAAAACTTTTCGCACAAATACATTGCCAAAAAGGTTGACGTCAGGCAGGCGGCCGATCGTAAAACTATAGCCAAATCTTTAAGCTCTTCCGGCTATTTCTTCTCCACGCAAGGTCTTTAGCATCCTTGGGTGACCATTGACATGCATATTTGGAGAAGAAAAAGCGGGTAAGCGCACCCCGGACTCCGAAGCAGCACAGCTGAGGATGCAACCAATAGATAGAACAATGAGAGTTTAAAAAAAGTATTAATCTTTATTTTCATCACAACGATACAATCACACTACTACTTCATTTTACTGTTATACCGACCACTCGCTACTCCTCTCGCCTAATAGACTTGACCACTATAAAACTATTCAAGGAGCAAACCCGGAAATTTAGCAATTCAGTCCTTGAAGTTCTAAGCGCCTTAGGCTTTATCGGCGATAAGGTCTATTCTAATTTATTGTAATCCTCGCCGATAACGAGGTTTTGGTGATTACACGGATTTCGGCTTTCCAAGATATAATTATACAGGGTCTAACAAAATATACTGAAACTATTTTAAGGGTGGATTCAGTCCATGATACTGAACAACTTTCCCCAAGGTACATATACCGAAATACGAAAAATAATTTTTGACCTCCCATACAAGTTGACCGATCAGCTGATCCGAGTTTGTAGGGAAAGCCAAAAATTATTTTTCATATTTCGACATATGTTCTTTGGGGAAAGTTGTTCAGTATCACGGACTGAATCCACCCTTAAAATAGTTTCAGTATATTTTGTTAGACGTTATATACTATCTCGACTAGTCTCGCAGTATATACCTACATATTTCATATAGTTTTAACCCTCGACAAAAAGGGGTGTTATATGTTTGACGCTAATGTCTATCGGTCTGTCTGTATGTCTGTGGCATCGTAGCGCTCGAACGGATGGACCGATTTCGATGCGTTTTTTTTTTTCGTGAAAGCAAGTTCCCTTGCGGTGGTTCTTAGCTATGTTTGATGAAAATCAGCTGAGCCGTTTAAAAGTAATTGGGAGTTAACGCTTGAAAGTCAGGGCTTTCTCTAGCAAATATATAGATGGCGCTGCGGATATAAAGTCGTATCGGTAGTTCCGGTAATCATCACTAGATGACGTTCTTGACAATCGGGGGTTTTTTTTTAATATGCCTAGCAAATAAACTTGTTTGGGTCAAATCTTGCAAGTTAAATTTAAGCCACCGACCATGCAGTTTCTGATTGAGATGATCTTTGTATGCTAGTGTAAATCAGATGCAATATTATTATGACAAGAAGAACTGATCTAATGATGGAGCTGGAAAGTGTCTATAATAACCATGTAATAAAACGACGCAACCCCATCTAGTTTCGGCTTATTACATTTGAACTTACACTTTAGTCATTATAACGACTTGAGTGCTCGTAAAAATAAATTGCAAAAAATACATAACTCAGTCATTAGAATAAGAAAATGCATTAGAATGGGTATTTCATTCGTGTGTTGCCATCACGCTAAATTGTACAGCTGTGTCCACATTAGTTATTATAAAGTCGTCTCAAGGTTTTCAAAGGAGCGTGAATCTTTCTTATAATAAAAAAACGCATTAGAATAAGCATTATTTGCGTGTGTTGACATCATGCTTAATGGTAAGGCTGTGTCTACTTTAGTTATTGTAAAGCCATCTCATGAAACTTTGTTATAAGAAAATGCAATAGAAAGGGCATTTGATTCGCATGTATTGCCATCACGCTAAATTTAACAGCTGTGTCCACATAGTCAAAATAAAATCGTCTCACGGTATTATTAAGAGCGTGAATTTTTCTTTAGTTCAAATTTGACCAATTATCATCAAATATTGCATTAAAAAATATATTTCATAGACTTTCTGAATATTTTCTTGCTCTTTATATACAATTATACATTTAAGGCCCATTTACACGGTGCAAGTTTCTTGCCTGTTGCATACAATTTTATTGAAGCAATAGAAAACTTGCATGGTCTGAACAGAACGTCAGCCATACAAATCATTTATTGCTTCAATAAAATTGTATGCAACAGGGAAGAAACTTGCACTATGTAAATGGGCTTTTATTCTTGACTGTAAACTAATACATGCAGGTGTTTCTTTTATCTGTTCAATATTTTTTGTTATTTTTTTTACATTTTACTAAAATACCACCTTTATTTATAATCATAACTTTATTGCATCACAATTATAGAATCTATATAACTAACAATTAATAAAAAACTAATAATACAAATCAATTTAAAATTACAGCCTATACTGCAATATCTATTACCTAAATAAGTTTCAATTACTGCAAATTAAAACTAACGAAATTAAAGTTATATTGATTATAATATAAACTAAAAACTAATTTTTTAGGGTTCCGTACCCGATGGTTGCAAACGGGACCCTATTACTGAGACTCCGCTGTCTGTCCGTCTGTCACAGGGCTCTATATCTTGAACCGTAATAGCTAGACACTTGAAATTTTCACCGATTATGTATTATTGTGGCCGCTATAACAACAAATACTGAAAATAAAAAAGTAAAAAAAAAACACGTTTTTTGTATGGCGACCCCCTCGCCTACTAAACACGTGTTTTTTTTTTAGCGTTTAAAAACATTGTACGGAGGCACGGAACCCTTCATGTACGTTTATTTATATTTTAATCCTATATTGGAAAGTTTAAAACAATGTATTTTGTTGAAACTCGTTATGACTTATTGCGAACTGATTATAAAATTATATTTAAATCAAACAACAAAAGAAATATATACTTAGGTCCAATATTTTACAGTATGACTCCATCTATAAGGATTTACAATACAAGTTGCTTGCCGCATCGCTTATAACAGTAATGTGCCGTCCCTAGAAACTTCGGGAATATTCCTGTAGGTAAACATTCCCAGCAATATTAATAATAAACCGGCCAAGTGCGAGTTAAACTCGCGTAGAGAGGGTTTCGTACAATTAATTGAATTCTTATAGGTTTTCCTGTAATCTACAAGCAATGAACTATATTTTGTATTTTATTCAAAATTTTAAGCTCTGTAGTTTCGGAGATCAGGGGGGGGGGAATGATCAATGTTCGTCTTCTTTCATGAATAAAATCAAAACTATTCATATAACAAAAATATATTTGAGATCCTCATAACGAGCCCTTTCATTTGATATATGACACAGTAAGGTTTGCAAAACTTTTTTTTAAATTTCCTAATTTGTCCCCCGAAAATGACCCTTATTTAAAAAAAAATATTTACTTTTCACATATGTGTTTGGGTCATAGGATTACAACATTCAAACAAATTTCACCGGATTCGGTCCAGTAGATTCGGAGCAAATTGGCTGTGACAGACGGACGGACAGACAGACGCACGAGTGATCCTATAAGGGTTCCGTTTTTTCATTTTTTGTACGGAACCCTAAAAATGGAAATTTAGGGAAATATTTACGGAAATATTGGGAATATTCCCGTAAATTTAGAATGGGAAAATTCTCGTAAATTTAGAATATTTCCAGCGGCACATCACTTATTATAAACATGAATTAGATTTATGGCCCTGCCTTCGATCTGATTTTACTCTCCGCGTAGAAAGAGAAGCAGTTGACACATGCCATTTCTTTTTTCCAGTCCAGCATGGAACCAACTCAATCTTTAGCCTAGCCACATAAATCTAAGATTGAAATGTGTCAGATAAAAATTCGTACGGTGATAAATCGTACAACATGTAAGAAATACCTAGTGTTTGTGTTACCAAAGGCTGACTCTGTGTTCCTAATGTGAACAGTGCCTTAGATTAAAAAGCCATCGAATATGCAGTGCAAGTAATGGATTTTTAATGTACCATTCCAGCCCATTCTCCCCAATACCAAGACGTTAGCATTCTATGCAAATGGCTACGTTATAAACTATTTCTAAAATATTTTTTTGGACAAGTAAATTTCAGAATCGATTTTTTTTTTTGAAAAGGCTTTTTATTTATCGTTTCTCTTTATTTTTGGCATGTCAAATACTTTTGCTTTTTACGTTACAACAACTTCAGACAGTAATAAAAATCGCAATAAAATTACATCAAGCTTATTAGTTCTACTTATTTAAATACAATCAAATACTAACCTGTTTTGATCCAGAATAAAAATAAAATTGATCATATTATTTGAAATACCACCGATTCATAAACCTTGATCTGAGAAAATTCGTTTTTGTCGATTCAATGTTCTATCTGTTTGCAAGATATTACTACTCTAGAGCAGTAATATGTAATATCCAAAGAGATTTCGAAGCGATGTCTGCGGGTCGTTTCCCTGCGTCTAGGAATTTACGGCCAAATCGTGATTTGTCGGCGTAAGCAGATCGGCTGCCTTAAGCGCAGGCCACACTGCCAGCTAGCGAGCGAGAGAGCGTGCTGGCGCGCGAAGCGAGGCAAGGGAAACTTCACAAACTAAGCTAAGTTTAAGTAAGCTAAGCTATGTGATGTGGAATCACATCGAAAACTACGGACGGGACAGCGAGCGGGCGAAAGAGCGAAGGAAACGTTTCGTCCTTCATTGTCATTGTTTCATCGTTTCACCTCTTTTCATACTTTGATTCACACTGTGAAGTATAAAGCTAAGCAACGCTAATGAGGTGAACAAATAGCTTCGTTGAAATCGTCGGATATTTCGTTCGCATCGTTGATTCGCTGACGTAGCTTATCTCTGTAGTTCGCGGTGTGAACCGAAGTATGAAAAGAGGTGAAACGCTGCTCGCCCGGATCTCGCTTGTCAGCTGGTAGTGTGGCCTGCGCTTTATGGCTCTTCACACACAAGGCGGTGAACCCTCTGCACTGCGCACCGTCGCGGAGCGCGGTCCGACACACTGACGCACCCGCGCGTTGACGCGTTTTCAGTGTGTTGGACTAGGCGTGTTTTCTATACAAACTGATGTACTTGTGTACAATGTTAAAATTTGCCGCTCCGCGCTCCGCGACGGTGCGCGGTGCAATGTGATCACCACCTAATTGTACTACGCCATCCACCGAACTAATACTAATAGTTATACGTAGTATATTATTACTCTGTGCTAATAGCGATGTTCCCCGCTGCGGCACCGAGCCATAATATGTATACGCTTGTAGGCCTTGCTGAGGGGCGAGAGCGGGCGAACACACACGCATGGCGCACGCGGGCGCATAAGAACGGGGGAGAGATGCGAGGACGGGGAACGGGGACGCATATTGCGCAGGACCTTAGGAGATTCCGTTCTGTATACTCTTACTGTATTCTGTGGCTAAGGAAGCTACCCTAGTTGCTATCGAATCGAAAACATTGACTTTGCACTATCATGTCTTTATTCCTAATGGGTCAGACAGAGCATTTTTGGTCTCGCCGCTCTAAGCAGATAGAGCCCAGTTACGCAAGACTCAAAGGCCACTTTAAACGTGATGGTGGGCGAGAAAGTGGAAAAAGAAATCAAAATGGTGATGGGTTGCTAGCCGCAACGTGTATCGCGTTTTCGCCCATTCCCTCAATCCGTTTTTACGATCTGCGCGGAAAGAGAAGCAGATGAACATTCAAAACAATTTTTTTTTATTATTTAAAAATGTATGTTACCTATTTAATAAGTATATAGCTACTTGGTATAGCTATTACAAAATGATTATGAAAAGAAAATGTTTAATGAATAGACACTTAAAAAGTAACAAAAGTCACTTTTTCGACTTTATTTGAAAACCATTTTGAAAGCCAAGTGTAAAGAGCCTTATTCAATATGAAAATTATATGACCTTAAAACGACATGAAAATATTTTCCACTACATATACGAGTAGGTACGCAATGTAACAATTTCACTTATAAATTTAAAAAATCGTTAATAACTAATTGCTTCATAACATTAACTTTACGACCGTTTTAACAGAACATTATTAAAATTTGTAATAAATATTATTTTTATAAAATCCAGCCCAGTAAACTGAGCGTGGTAATTTTACCTCGTAAAGTAAGGAAAATGCCGGAAAATACATGTGGTGTTTGTAATAACACTAAGTGTATAGTGGTCGAGTAGAATTGATTGGCCGTGGGGTGATTAATAAAAAATGTCAAGCTAAATTGAGCTGACTTTAAAAACTCTTCCGCCTTTACTTGCACAATTTGGCTTTGTTAATATACAGATAAATTATCACGTCTTTATCCCTAACGGGGTAGACAGAAAAAAGGGCAGTCAGAACCAAGCTTTTTTTCAACGTTTGGCGTGATGGCGGTGATTCGACGATATCTATGATAGTATCTGTAATTTGACAACCTCCGTGGTGTAATGGTCAACACGCTAGTCCGCCAATCCGGAGGTTCTGGGTTCAATCCCCAGCCAGGGCAAGTTGGAAAATGGCCTTTTTCAAATTGTCCTGGGTCTTGGGTGTTTATCTATATTATACGCATGAAGACAGAAAAATTATTTTTGTCCCATCGGTTAGATTATTAAAAAATATTGTATACTTATTTTTATTTTCTCTCAGAAACAATAAATAACGAAGATACAGCGCATTTAAATTTCGCATGACGTCACGCTTTCGTACGATTTTTACACATCGGTGACGTCACAAGCCCTCACTCTGGAACTTTGATACTCTGTATCAAATATCAAATATCTATACCGCCCATTGTACATTTTAATGTTTTTTTTTTATTCTTATTGTATGTTTTTTATTC
This sequence comes from Acrobasis repandana, assembly GCA_963576875.1. Classification (NCBI taxonomy): domain Eukaryota; kingdom Metazoa; phylum Arthropoda; class Insecta; order Lepidoptera; family Pyralidae; genus Acrobasis; species Acrobasis repandana. The sequence continues at coordinate 16,969,076 of OY756232.1, read as the reverse complement.
TTGATGTACAATAAAGTACTACTTACTTACTTATCTTTATGAATTTTTACTTTTTTGGTAAACTGAAAAATATGGGTACATTATTTGCACGGTGCTCGAATGAAGTGAAAATTTCACTTTTTCGGGTATATTGCACATCTTTTTATACATGTAGCCTATGGGCTACTTTCACCCGAAAATCGTATAGCGCCCTCCGCGTCCAATATAATAACGCATTTAGGGTGCTGATGGGGTTACCTAAGTGCTGCAGTGCTTCGGGAATGTTTGCAGAAGCGCGAGTAGATTGCTTTTACGCTACTATGCGTAAGAGGTGCGCTTCCCTAGTACGCAGAGTACGGGCCAGCCCCAACAGCATTCTAAAAATGGTGGCCAGCAGACTGGACTGCGCATACATTAATCGCTGCTGTGCAGTTTCACACGGAATTGTACGGCGGCTTAGATTAGATTTGTAGTTTTTCTTAGGTTATAGGTACTAACATTAGGTTAATGATATCTATGTTACTAACAATAAATGTACAATTGTCTGATTAAATAAATTTTATTATTATTATATATTATTATTATTTTTGGATAATCTAACTAACGGACTAATTAGAATAATACTTTTCTGACCCAGAAAAGTATTATTCTAATTTGATGACCATCATCCCAATTATGTATTTATTGTAAAATATAGTATCGTTGAGTTAGTATCCCATAACATAAGTTTTAAACTTACTTTGGGGTTAGCTCAATCAGTGTGATATGTCCTTAAATATTTATTCTATTATCTGTGACTGGAAGTTCTAGGAATTTCGTGGGCGAAGACGAGATGAAAAGAGCCAAATCGGTCAAGGGATTGATATGAGATGGTAAAAGGGGCCGCGAGTTCACAACCAGGGTTGAACTCGGCCCAGTGAACTTGCCCAATATAATATATACTTGCATAACAAGTGCGCGTGTAGTCATTGCATGCAGCACCTAAATGCATGATTTATAAATACCAAAACACCTAATTTTTGGCTAGCCGGTCATTCTCACTTACGTGCCATAAAAATAGGTAATAGTTGTTTAAACAGTTTTAATTTTAATAAAAGCGGCCAAGTGCGAGTCGGACTCGCCCATGAAGGGTTCCGTAGCAGCAAGTAACATAATATAAAAGTTCTAAAGGTAAATTGCGGTTTACGATTTATGACGTATTAAAAAATAACTATCTATGATACCGAGACCGCTATAGTTTTAATTGAAAGTACATACTTTGAGGTATATACCACATTTGTTTTCAGAATTATTTTAATAATATTTCAAAAGTAACGGTGGGGGGACACCTCAAATTTTAAATTTGTTTAGATTATCTCAAGACTGGGGGGGTTTGATCTACATCGTTTCAAAGCAGCTTTTGTTGCATTTTAAAAGACCCGCTGCTTCGAAGCCCGGGGTGCGCTTTCCCGCTTTTTCTTCTCCAAATATAACAAACATGCATGTCAATGGTCACCCAAGGTTGACAAAGACCTTGCGAAATGGAGGAAAAATAGCCGGAACAAACAGTTTAAATGATTTGGCTATAGTTTTACGACCGGCCGGCTGCCTGACGTCACTTCCTTGACGTCCTTTAGTCGCCTTTTACGACATCCATAGGAAGAGAGGGAGTGGTCCTATTTTAACCCGGAACCATACGGGTATGAAAATATATATCACTATCACGTCTTTATCCCTAATGGGGCAGACAGAACATTTTGGGTCTTGCTGCTCTAAGCAGACAGAGCCCAGGACCACACGACCCAAAAGCCACTTTTAGCGTTCCTAGTTGCATCACATTAACATAATTTGCATTTTCGCCCATTCCCTTGATCGACGTTTACGAACTACGCGGAAAAAGAATCAGCTGTTTTTTCATTGTACTCGTATTAAATTATATAAAAATCACAAAATGACTAAAATAGATTTTAAAATTCCAAAATTAATTAAAACTCTGATAAATATAAGGTCTAACAAAATATACTGAAACTATTTTAAGGGTAGGTTCAGTCCGTGAATTTGAACAACTTTCTCCAAGGAACATATAGCAAAATATAAAAAATATTTTTTTCATATATCACCCACCTTTCACCGTCACTGCTATGTAGGTATCTCGCCGCCCGGCCGAAACGCTTAGCTGATTGCCGTGGCTGAAGGCATAAGACGTCTACACACTCTACGTTTACAGTCATTCACAAAATCACAAACAAGCACATGAAAGTTTAATTTCAGTATATTTTGTTAGACCTTATATATAGAATTTAATTAAAGTGTCATTTTTCTCAAGTTCACTAGTTAGAGGCACGTTTTCAAGGCATTTGAATGAAATCTAAAAAAAAACCTTGCACCTAAAATAACCTTTTTTCACCCGCGACCTCCAGAAAGAGATTTCAATCCAATTAAAACGTAAGCACGCGTACACACATGCGACGGTAAATTTTGCATTTTTATACTTTAGTTCTACGTAACGGAACGTACCCTTGACCCTTAAGACGATACACGGTGTCCAGTGCTGCATTTGAAATAAATTATTTGTAAGGAAACGGAGATATCATTTTAAATTTTAAGCTACTAAAACCTATTGGTGTTAACCAAGTGGCCGTTTTTCGCAAAAATGCAACTAAAGCTTAACGTTCTCACTTTAAACTGTAAACAGTGGTTCATAAAATAGTTTGATTATCTAAGTTTTAGTAGCTTAAAATTTTAAATGATATCTCCGTTTTCTTACAAATAATTTATTTAAAATGGGGGTAGCACTGGACACCGTGTATCGTCTTAAGGCAGAGACCCTTTGGATGTAAAAACTTAACTTTTTAAAAAGCTTTCATTGGCTGCGAAATAGGTGTATATATTTAAAATATCTAACTTGTCAGGGAGGACCGAGCGATTTTGTATTGTGACGTCACTGTGCAATATACAGGGTGACTTTTTAATCATCAGCCAAATTTTTTGAGCAAGTTCAGTCTATGATATGAACTACTATCCATAAAAATAATTAAAGAAAAACAAAAAAAACACCACACTTGATAAGAAAAAAGATTATATCCTTTATGTTACCTTTTAAATCTACTTCAAAAAAGGAGTAGTTTATGTATGTGCATATATAGTTAGGTATGTCTTCCCCAATTATGAACTGATTTTGATATTATTTTCTTAATTATTTATTTGACTAACTAGGTCCCATATAGATTTGATAATATGATGACGAACTTTGGAGCTATGGAAGAAACTCCACATACCTAGATATAGTCGGTTTTTTTTTTCATTTAATAACTTCAAAAACTATTTTTCCTGCTTTTTCTCCTCCATTTTGCAAGGTCTTTGGCATCCTTGACCATTGACATGCATGTTATATTTGGCTTAGAGAAGAAAAAGCGGAAAGCGCACTCCGAGCTCCGAAGCAGCACAGCTGAGGATGCAACCGGGAACGCGCTTAGACGAAGAACTTCAGGAAGTATTATCGTTATATAAAAAAAATGTTAGGTTCAAATCAGTCAAATACCAAATAAATGTGGGTCATTAGTTTAAGAAAAATGTTAAGTTCAAATCAGTCAAATACCTAATTAATATAGGTCATTAACGTAAGCGGTCAATATATCAAGATTTCCATCATAATTAGCGTGGTATTTCAACGACCCCTCAGACTTATTATACTTGTGTGGCGACTATCGCCAAGGGCACTAGTATTCTGCCCTTGGTGATCGCCCCCCTGAAGGTTGTAAAGCCTTAAAGAGCAACATTTGAAGGTTGTCACATTCCAGTGGGCTTGTGGCTTATAATTCGACGACCTCTGTGGCGTAATGGTTAACACGCTAGACCGCTAATCCGGAGGTTCTGGGTTCGATCCCCAGCCAGGGCAAGTTGGAAAATGGTCTTTTTCAAATTGTCCTGGGTCTTGGGTGTTTATCTATCTGCATATGTATTTATCATAAAATATAGTATCGTTGAGTTAGTATCCCTACAAGTTTAAAACTTACTTTGGGGCTAGCTTAATCAGTGTGATGTCCCTATACATATATAAAAAGAAAAACAAAAAAAAGCGTCTTCATTGTCTTTGAACAGTTTCTTCTATATCTCCAGTTTTACATCATATCTTCACCAAATTGATATGGGACCAACGAGGTAGTACGAGTAAAGGTTTCGAATAAAAAAATTATCATCAAAAATATATAAGTAGTTCTAGAGCAAATTGACTGTGACAAACGGAGGGACAGGAAGATCCTGTATCACGAAGAACCTATAAGGGTTCCGTTTTTTCCTGTTGAGGTACGAAACCGTGAACGATAAAATTAAAACGGTAAACGATACTTTTTTGAAATGTAAATTTTTCATTGTCAAATTAACCTACAAAATTAAATTGCCACCATCTTTATCCCCGACTCTTACTTTACTCCCGGCGGAATTACTGTCTCGAAAAATGGTGACGTCCAATATCTGCCAGTCATCTGGGGGACTCCACAAAGCGTTAAACAGGTGGCTTCTGAAGGAGTGAAAGACTTTTTTGGGAATAAAGACTTTTTGTTGTGCTTGTGTTTCATTTAAATATTAATTTGTATGTCCAAACTTACAAATTCTGTCTTTTATGAATATTTAAAATGTAAATTCAATTATCTTTCAGACACTTATGATCGACAACTACTCGTACGTTCCAATGAGACACGTCAACTCTTTATCCCTCTTTTCCGGACAAATTTTATGTCTAACTCCTTTTCTTTCCAAGCTTCACGGCTCTGGAATGCTTTACCCGTTGACATCAGAGAAATTTCTACCAAATTCTCTTTTAAAAGGAAAGTTCACGCTCATCTTTTGAACTCCCTTCCTCCTTAAAGTCATCATCATTCAGTTCTCAAATTTATATGTGTAGGTATAATATAATGGTACGTATTGTATATAGATATTTATTCTGATATATATTGTATAGTATGTAATAATTAATATGTTATATGAAGTATTTATTGAATCGGTAGTCATAATAATAATAATAAAATTGGTCAGACAGACTATAAACACCGCCACGATCAAGTTGCTTCAATCATCCATCAACACCTTGCTTCAAAATATAACTTCATCAATAAAATGGTTCCATATTATAAATATAAACCAGAGACGGTACTGGAAAATAGTCAACACAAAATCTATTGGAACAGGACAATACTTACAGACAGGACAGTTCATTATAATAGACCGGATATTACAGTTTATGATAAAGACGCAGGCACAGACCTCATCGACATTGCAATCCAAAATTCACACAACATTCAAAAAACGATCTCAGAAAAGCTTAGTAAATATCAGGATCTTGCCATAGAACTTAAAACACAATGGAGAGCTCACACAGTACACATTGTCCCAATCGTTATATCATCAACTGGTATTATTCGCAAATCTCTCACACAAAGTCTAAATACCTTATATATGCCATTGTAAATCTTTTATCTGCTTCAAAAAGCTACTATACTCAATACTTGCCGCATTACCCGAAAGTTTTTAACCTCATCTAGCGTTTCTAGCTCCTTCACCATTTAGTGACATTTTTCTTGCTCCTATCGCTTGGTCACGGCCCGCGGTAGTTGCTAAATTTACCCTCATCCGAGGAGAAAAATATTTAAGAAGTTAATAATAATAATAATCCGTCCCGGCGTCGGACGTGACGACCCCATCGCCCACTGGATATCCAGTGTAGTCAGTCAACGCAGGGCAGCTTGTGGCGAGCTGATGGTGAGTGGCGACACCACGGACCCTACCTCCAGGGGGACCATACACACATGCGCTTACACACACACATACACACAGTTACACACCCCCCGCCTCTGCCTTGCCTTAACCGGCCGGCCAGAGTGGAGTCGCAAGAGCAGAACATACGCTCCAGGGTGGAAGTGTATTGCACGTAATGGCGTAATAATGGGGAAACCCGCTCTCGGTGGTAAGCCCCGTGATGGTGAAACCGGAGCCGCACCTCTCGACACCCTCAGCTGCTCACATTGTGTTGCGCTCTGGCCGCATCTTCGTGGCTAGTTAGTGTGCCCACAGGCAGTGTAGCCAACGAGCAGCAAGTCACCATCTACCAGGCTTAAATTGTTGTGAGAGATTTTTAGGTAGATGTCCATATCTCACTCCATAACCCAGTTATCCGGTCCACTAACATCCCATCCACATAGCCCAAACCAAGTAAATCCCTCCCTTGCAATAGTTCAGCAGCTATGGTGGACTGTCCGTTAGTGCATCTCAATGGTATATTAAGGGATAGACCTCCATAGATGCAGCCATCTCACTTTTTAGATAAAAAGGTACTAAAAGACCTCTTCATGTTGGCTTAGGCCCCATGAACGCCTCAAAGGACCGGGTCCCCATGGACCCGTGGCTGAAAAGCGTACCGACATAATAATAATACACTTTATTGCACCAAAACACTTGAAAAAAACTTCTATACAAAAATGAAATCAACGGTGTACAATAGGCAGCCTTATCGCCAAGGCAATCTCTTACAGGCTACCTTTGGGTGACAGGATTGGCTGAAAGGTCATAATTGATTAATTTTGCTTTTTGCGCCGAACAAATTATTTTTCTGTTTATCCTTATGGTTGACTAGGAGAAAATGCTCTTAGCATTAAGTCCGCCATTTGTTAAAAGTATGTTTTTACTTTAAAACAATAAAGAGTATTAAATTAAATTAAAAATAATCGACATTTTCTTACGAAGTTCAAACTGACGCACTTTGGTACAGACTACAGTGGTTATTAAAGAGTCACGGTATTTTTAATTCCTTTAAAAATAGGATTAAATCATTACCACCACATAGGTACTACTTCAACAAGGATGACAATCCTTAAAATACAGGGTTACTTTTAATTAACTGGCAACATTTTTGGAGCATGTTCAGTCCATGACCCTGAACTACTTTTTATAAAAAAAGATATTAAAAATCGGTAAAAAATTTTCGTCCTCCCATACAAATCAGCGCTCAGCCAAACGGATTTTGTATGGAAGGATGAAAATTTTTTATCGATTTTTAATAACTTTTTTTATAGAAAGTAATTCAGTATCATGGACTGAACTTGCTCTAAAAATGTTGCCAGTTAATAAAAAGTAAGCCTGTAAATTTATGTGTACGCCTACCACAGCGCTTAGCGTTAAGATTATACCTATTGTACATTAATTTTACAGAGCAATAAATTAAATAAATAAATACCACGAGAGATTTTTCTATTTATCCTGAAGGATGACTGGTAGAGAATGCTTTTAGCATTAAGCCCGCCTTTTGTACCATTTTGTTTTAGTAAAGTTTAAAATAAATTAATAATATGTATCAATGAATGAAATGAATATATATCATATAGAATAACTACTCGTACTTTACTGTGACGTGTGTACAATAGGCTTTTTTATAAACTGGCATATAAACAAACAATAAACGAAATTATCTTACGAAGTTCAAACTAAAATAAACTAGAAAATATTACCACTTAAAAAAAGATGACATTCTAATCAAGAACAGAATAACTCTCCGTGTCGTGTAGGTAAGTGTCAGGCTTTTGGTAGACTTGCATAAAACTGCATTTATACAAAATTATCTTACAAAGTTTAAACTAAAACTAGAAAATACGACGTTACCACTTCAACAAAGATGACAATCCTTATCGTAATAGCTGAAGTCATGAAAGCTGCATAGCATACCTATTTTGCCGTGTCGTTTAAGTGTCGGCTATTTGACAAACTTGCATAAAATGCCGGTGGTTATTATGGGACAGATAGCGGCGGTGCATTCAACCGAAGATTCAACGCGAAAGGGAAAGTTACACTTCTTGTAGTAATACTCGTATTAGGACCATATGGCTATACAGCCATTATAATCGTACGTGATATGTATTTAATTAATAAGCAAATTATATTTTGCTAATTAAGCATATCACTTACTAAACGGACGTTTAGATCTACTGTAAATATTCTAGCCTGAAGCCCTAAAGTAATTTTTTTAACTTGTGTTAATGGATACTAACTCAACGATACTATAGGTAGATATATAGTTAAACACCCAGGAACAAGAACCAGGACAATTTGAAAAAGGCCATTTTCCACCTTGCCCTGGCTAGGGACAGAGGTCGAAATATGTTTTTAGAAAATATCTTCTAACAGCAAAAATATCAAAATCGTCACGAAAACGGCTCCTAAAATATACATCTGGATGTTGCATTATATGGCTGCGAGGCATGGACTTTACGCGTACAAATAAAGCTCATTTTTCCAATAGCGGCGAACTACTCGTATTGACCAAATACTCATCAATTGAAATTGATTGATTGATTGTAGAACACGAAAATAATTAATCCGGCCTCGAACTTTACATCAATACCGATCGGGTCGTTCCCTATTAATATTGGATAAATTTTCTATCAATACAAAACTATGTGGCGTAGCAAATTTGCCGTGTGGTTCCCGGCAGAGTAAAACGCGACTTAGGAAACAAAGCTAAACAAAGCTTATAAACATCAATGAGACCTTTCCAACCAGTCTGGCCAGCGTGGAGAGTGAAGGCCATTAAAACCGGTTCCGAGCCCAGGTTTGTACTCATATTCGGTAAGTTTCAACTACCACCACTTACTTCCGGTGGAGGAAAAAACTTGAGGAAACCTGCACACTAGTTTACTAGTGTGTAATAATAATTGTTGTCACTAGGTGTGAGACATTGAGCTACGTGAGATGCCTTTAGGCAGCTTGAAAAATAACCGACTCGATAAAAAAGAAAGAAGGTGCGGTTTTCTGTCTTTCTTGCACGATTTTAATTCGATCGAGTTCATAAATTTAAAAAACTTCTCAACATGTCCCAAAGGCAAACTGGTAGATGATGCATTAGGGTTAAGTTTGACCCATTGTAATCAATCAAATATAAGATTGTGCAATAAACTTAAATAAATAAATAAAAATTGACGATTCTTTAAATAAATTCATGAATATTTTAAAACCTATCAAATACTTAATAGCAGACATTCTTAATAAAATAAAATAGTCAAGAATTCAAATAAATATTTACTAGTAGTATTTATTCCTTTCAGTTGATCATAACAAAGCAATGTTTATTTAATTCTAGACCATACTTAAGTCTTCATTTGTCATTTATTTAACTGTGATTTCTGAATCAAATAATACTGTAAATCCATTTCAAAGATAATCGAATGAAAACTGATGGTTTATTCTGAACAATGTAAGTATTACCAGGCCTGTGTCACTCCCCGTTTAGGTATCGAAAATGTACCTACGTAAATTCAGTTATACGAATCGTTTGTCCTGAGTAATAAGAATGAAATTGGCTTGCAATGGAAGTCCTGGTATCTATACGAAAAGTTGCTGAATTCTGACGTGAGCTAAATTAAACCATATCGCTAGCCACATTGAGTAGATATTTCTTTGAATTTCTTACCTCAGTGAGACTTCTGTACGTTAGTATTATTTGTTCTGTGGTATTTAAACAAATCATTTTATATTGTACTTACATAAATATTTATTGACAGAGCAAGCGAAGCGTCTCAGTTTCGCTGAGATCGTTTTTGTCCATCTGCCTGATCTCGCATACAGGTTGCATTTTACAACCGATTTTGACGAAAATTGGCACACAAGTTCTTTGATTAATTCGATTTTTTCAGCCGATCGCTTTCTCGATCGATCTTTAATTGGGGGAGAAATAGGAGGAAAATAAATAAATATATAGGGACAAATCACACTGATTAAGCTAGCCCCAAAGTAAGTTTTTTTTTTAAACTTGTGTTATCGGATACTAACTCAACGATACTATATTTTATGATAAATACATATGTAGATAAACATCCAAGACCCAGGACAATTTGAAAAAGGCCATTTTCCAATTTGCCCTGGCTGGGGATCGAACCCAGAACCTCGGTCTTGGATGTTTATCTATATATGTATTTATTATAAAATATAGTTTCGTTGAGTTATACCATAACACAAGTTTAAAACTTACTTTGGGGCTAGCTCAATCAGTGTGATTTGTCCGTATATATTTATATATTTAGTATTATTAATTATACTTCTCAAAAAAATCATTTTTTTAATTTCGACTAAATATTTTAATGTGTCTGAATAATGTATCCATATATTTTTTTCTATTTAAACGAGGTTACCTGTAAGAAATTGCTCAGGGATAAGGCCGCCTTTTGCGCATTTCCTAGTTTTTAAGATAATTTTGTCCTGTTTTTTACTTTTGTGCAATAAAGGGTATTGTATTCTATTGTATTGTTTTGTATCCAGAATCAGTCTGCAGAGAATTTTCAGCAAAGAAAACGGAGACGTCATTTAAAATTTTGCTACCACCAACTCCTAGATAACCCTTTAAAGTATTTTATGAACTACTGTTTACAGTTTAAAGTGAGAACGTTAAGCTTTACTACGCACATTTGCGAAAAACGGCCACTTTTGGCTAATGTGCGTAGTAAAGCTTAACGTTCTCATTATAAACTGTAAACAGTAGTTCATAAAATACTTTGAAGGGTTCTAGTCTAGAAAATCTAGGATTTGATAGTAGCAAAATTTTAAATAATGTCTCCGTTTTCTTTTAAATGGGGGCAGCACTGGACCCCGGAAAATTTAGGTACGGCCTTAAATACGACCTCATGTCTGGGTCGAGTGAAATACATTTTATTTATATTATTCTTAAATTGTAGCTGTACATGTTTTTGATATAACTTTGTACTATTTACAAATGTGAGAAAATATATAAATTAAGTTAATTAAATATAATTTACAAAAGTATATTTCTGTCTCTCTTTACTCTTAAGTAAAGAAAAAAATTTACAAGCTGCTTCTCCTCCCGCGCTGATCGTAGAAGCCGATCGAAGGAATGGCGACAATACGACTCATGTTAACCCATTCCCGTGAGTCCGTGAATAAAGAACAATAAAACAATTCATTTGTTCATATGTGATGCATGGGACTGTAACCTGTGAATCTAATCCCCATCACAGCTATGTATGTATAGGTTCTTTTTGTAAAGCTGAGGATGCAACAGGGCGCTTAGACGAAGAAGAAGAAGAATACACAAAATAAGAACGAAAGAAACATTAAAATGGCCACGTAGATTAGGTAACGCTTTACTTGTAGAGCCCAGGGTCCGCTACCTACCCTAGTTGATTTGACGAGGTTACTGGTTTTTACACAGAGCGACTGCCGTGTGACCTCAACCCAAAGGGTAGACCAGAACCAATCCTAGGATAGGTACAAACGCTAGATGGCGTTCGGGACCAACGGCTTTACGTGCCTTCCGAAGCACGGAATCATCTTTCTTTTCGGATAAACAGGTGATTCAAGCCTGCAATATCCTAACCAGACTGGAAACAACTTTTCACAAAGTATACTTCCCAGTGGGATTTGAACCCATGACCTCCGGATCACAAGGCAAACGCCTTGAGTACTGGACCGCGGAGGCAGTCGCTATTTTAAAACACAGATGTCTGTCTGTACTTTAATTAAAATTATACAAAAAGCTCTGAGCTTTGAAGCTGAGAGCTTAAACAATCTGCATGATGTTTTAGTTTAATTAGAAAAATAGAAGTAGGTACGTGTAATTAGTACAATATTTTAATTTAAAAAATGCATATATACCATACTCTCACGTCTTTATCCCTAATGGGGCAGACAGAGCATTTTAGGTCTTGTAGACAAATCCCAGGGCCGCAAGACCCAAATGCCACTTTTAGCATAGAATATAAATATATAGGGACAAATCACACTGATTGAGCTAACCCCAAAGTAAGTTTTTAAACTTGTGTTATGGGATACTAACTCAACGATACTATATTTTATGATAAATACATATATAGATAGACATCCAAGACCCAGGACAATTTGAAAAAGACCCTTTTCGAACTTGCCCTGGCTGGGGATCGAACCCAGAACCTCCAAATTAGCGGTCTAGCGTGTTAACCATTACGCCATGGAGATCGTCAAAAGGTGGGCGAGAAGGTGAAAAAAGAAATCAAAATAGTGATAGGTTAGTTAGGTAGCTGCATTGTCGTCCATTCCCCTGATCGGCTTTTACGCTCTGCGCGGTAAGAGAAGCAACTGGTAGGAACATTCTAATTTTTTTCTGTTCTCCCAGACCAGCATGGAAGTGTTATTAGTAAAATATTTTAATTAAAAAATGCAATGAAAAATTAAACGTACCTACAGGTAACCGTCGTGTCTAATGTAATCAGTTTTATGGACTGAACTGGTTGTAAGAGTTTGCGTACTGAATAAAAAATCTCCTAGCACCTTAGTTCTATTAGTATAAACTTATTAACTTAATTAAATAAACACCCCCTCTTTTTTTGTGGGTTAAAAACAGAAACGTTGATCCCATGGCCATTTAGGATTTGTAGGAGAGATTCCACAGTGTTGGTGCCAATGGTTTTCGTGTTTATGTGCTACTTAATTACTGTAATTACCTTCGATCTACAATACAACTAGATAACGCATTACGTACAAAATCAGAACAATTTTTTTTCCGCTTGAATATCACATAACATTATATGTAAGGACAACCTTATAACACTACGTAGGTCGCTTGAATATCAAATAATATTATCAGTAAGGACTACCTTCTAACACTACGAAGGTATAAAGTGTTTTTCTTCTAGTCTATACTAAATAAGAGCTCATCGCTGGGAGTGCGCTCTTATTTGACGAGCCGTTTTTTTTGCGCCGATCTAATATCTAGTTGTATTGTTGATCGATGGTAATTACATAAGTGACACAATGTGACCAAGAACAAAAATCACTTGCCCTTGTGATTATATCTTGGGATTGTTATATTGCGTGATTAACTCTTTTACAGATTGCAATTGCTGATAATAAGCTGGCATCGATACACTTGATCGTGTTTCAAAAGGCTTTTTTTTTAAATCGGGTAGACACTAAATAAATCATTGACTCTCCATTTCAAAAGTAGGGTAACAGAGCCACATCTACTGTTTTCTTTATCAGAGGTCGAATCAGAAATATCGTGCCCCGACGACCTTTCAGATTTAGCAAATCTAGGTCTATCACTATTTTAGGCGTGTAACGGAGATTGCAAAACTGTTTAAAATTTAATACTTACATTTTTATTTTTATTCCAGGGTTGAAGTCGCTCTAATAAATTACTTACTATATCTTTTTTAAGAAAGACAGTTCGTTTATTTTATAGAAATAATTTTAATGAGTAAGACATTTTTTTGTTTTTGTTTACATTTTGTTTTTGTTGATTTATTTTTGTTTCTATTATAACCTTATCCAGGTTATAATAGAGAACGAAGAAGCGCTTGCTAGAGGTAATTTATCTCTAGCTTGTATACTACGAGCTATTTATACTGCGCCAACCGCCAACGTCTATTCAAATTTATATTTACCCAAAGGTTGACTGGAAGGAATCGCTTTAGTGATAAAGTACCTCTTTTTACCTACTTATATTTTAGTTATAAGAAAATAAATCACTCTGATTAAGTTAGTCCTAAGTAAGTTGAAACTTGTATTATGGGATACTAACTTAACCATACTATTATATTCTTAATAACAAATACATACGGCAAGCCACCACCTGCCACAAAAATAGTCAGTTATCATGATTATGGCAGGTGCCGTTATTTCTATTGCAATAGCCCAGCTTCCTTCCATAACCCATAAACCTTTACCTTTTCTTGCAATAGATCCTTCTCCTGCCTAAACCTATTCATTGGTATATCCAAGAATAGGTTTTGGCGGGAGTGCCACATTACATCAACTTCTCCAAAGGGCCTCTACGTGTTGGATCTGTATCTCCACACAAGCCTCCCAAAGGACCGGGGTGAAAAGACCCGTGAATCCAAATGAAATACATATACCTATAGCTAAACACCCAAGACCCAGGGCAATTTGAAAAAGGCCATTTTCCAACTTACCCTGGCTGAGGATCGAACCAAGAACCTAGTTGTTGTAGTTATAGTTGATGCTATAAAGAAGTTTATTTATTTACAAGCTTGTGATCGTTAGGTCATTTATTATTTCATTGAATGTTTACATCAGATTTTTCAAATATCAAACATGAACCAACAGCTTTACGATTATGTGCACTCAAGATAAATACAACTAGCAAACGAATTATGGGATTAAAATATCTTTATGTTACCAATTAAGTTGCAAGCACCTAGTTTACCCTAATTTAGTTGCCTTTCCTAGAGTTTCCTTACCATTTTGTAAGGTATAATGAAGCAACAAGGCAGCATCGTGAACACACGAACACGTCTCGTTTAATATATGCAAAAGTCCGAAAGACGCCGATGTTATTTTAGCCGGTGGTCTAAAGTTAAACTCGAAGAAGTGATAAAAATTGGGTAGTTTCCTGGGTCAAAAATGAATTATTTGATACTGTTAGGAGAATAAAATGTCACAAAATAATATCACTTGTCATTGATCACATCCATTTAGAGCGAGATTTTATATTTATAAATGCAGCAAAACGGATATTAAGAGCGCTATTTGACTCCTAAAATCTATGACGTCACAGTCCGATATTTCATACAAATCCCATAGAAAATGTTTGTTTTGACGTTTAGAAAAAGTGTCTGATTTGACTTGTTGGAAACTAGCGGATTGAACGTCATTCCGCTTTGTGGGCAGATAAATAAAAAATCAAGAAAAGATGACTGCAAGAGAGGCGTTTCGGGAAATAAGGAAATTAAAGTGATAATGTGTGTTATGTAGGTATGTGAAATGAAATTTAAAAAGTGACGAAAAGTTTGGACAAAGTCTTTTAAAATGAGAAAGATGAATAAATGTTTGACGATAATATTTAAGAAGGCAATGGCAAACCACTTCATTATATCAGCCAAAAATAGTGATTGTACGTCTTTTTTCACGTAATGACACCGACAAGTGCTTGGTTTTTAAATGTAGAAAGACATAATAGGAGTTCTGTTGGTAACAGAACTTTTTGAGCAGGCGTATTATGAGGCCTATAAAATTTTTATGTTAGAACATGAGCCGAATCGGCAAGGGAGTGGCTAAGATATGAGATTCATATTCAGTTCGTTGATTAAGCGTCCAATCAAACATCAGAGTGTCGTTTAGGAATTCTTTCGATGTTCAGTTCATCAACTAAGTGTCCAATCGAACACCAGTGTGTCGTTTAAGAATTCTTTCGATGTTCAGTCCATCGATCGAATGTATTTCGCGAATGGGTATTTTGAAGAACTCTTGCAAGAAGGGTAAGTAACGCACCTCTAACTAAATAGTCGCAACTACTTAGTTAGGGGTTCACTACTAGAAAATGTATAAAGGCTTAACTTAGAGCGAATGGCATAATTTAATGATAAACAATGCAACAACGCAAGCATACAAAATACGGATAGGCCTTTTGTTCAAAATCTCCTTCATCCTGTATCTTAAGCCGCGAGTAAACTTTGCTCAATGGAATTTCTCAGCTGGATTTGCAGGATGGTGGCTCGAACGCGATTATTTAAATTTAAACCTTTTGTTGGAGGTATAAAGTTTGAATTCCTTCCCCGTCTCGGTAAGAACGTGACAACGTCCTGGTAAATTGAGATGTTTATGAAATATCGTCGAAATGCGAGGAATTTAAAATTATATTTGTATTCAACGCAGCGGAACGCCCGGCGTCACTTTATTCGCGGAAGGGTTATTGAAAAAGGAAGAATTTTTGGGTTTTAATAAAAGCTGGATGTTTTATTTAATATTGTAAGAATGTGTCTTGGTTTTCTCAACTGACTTATCCACCTCTTTCTTTTAACTTAAGAGCTTGCTCTTGTCGGTGGAGTTAAGTGGAGATGCCTCTATTTCTCTCTTTTCTCTGCAATCTTTTTAATGTCTTGGTAGGAAGACCAAGGATGGAGTTTTTCCAACAAGTTAAGGAAGGGTAAGGAGTAAAGTTCTACCAAGACTTATCCATCAAGATCCAACATTTCAAGAGTCGATCTTATTAGACATAGATTTAGGTAGACAAACGATTGCTTGCTCTGACTTAAAGCCTTGTGTATTTGACACAAGGCAAATTGATTGACTACTATATCAATGTCACTCAAGAATGCCAAAGACCTAGCAAAGTGGAGAAACAAAATGTCGAAACAGTTTAAATGATTTGGCTATAGTTTTACGACCGGATGCCTGCCCGAAGTCAACCTTCTTTGCAAATGCATTGCTACTTGGGAATGCAGTCGAAGCACTAGATGTTTGTGCTTATTCTAGGTCGGAAGCCTTACATTACGTCTGTTTACTGATAAAAACGTGATAAGATAATGTATGTGATTGTATCCAGTTTGACAAAGATCTTTCCCTGCTGACTCTTGGTGCTACTTTCTAAGACTTTGTAACTTCTGGACAACTTCCCTTAGTAAATATATATTGAAACATGTATTTTTATCCCAAACAATTCATGTCAGTATATTCATAAGTCCTACAAAAATTCCGAATGTTGAATTTTATTCCGGTACGAATTACAATCTCAAATGAATCGGTCTCTTTTGCGAAGTGATAAAAATTACTGTTTACGAGATCTATCTTCTTACCTTTAAATCCCTGGAATGCCGCAGCTCCTGCCTCCTCGGCGGCTGACCAGGCAGGTCGGAGTACACCAGATTCCTCACGGACCCTCTAAACTTGGGCTCGAAGATCACTGACGGCAGCGCTAGAGTTGTCAGCTTTGTGTTATATCTGGAACAATTGAAATAAACATTAAAATTAGTAAAAATAGGTGTGGTTCTGGTCTACCCTTTGGGTTGCGGAGGTCATGCGGCAGTCGCTCTGTATAAAAACCAGTAACCACGTCAAATCACTAGGGTAGGTAGCGGACCCTGGGCTCTCAAGCGTTACCACTGAAGATGCAACCGGGAATACGCTTGGATGATGATGATTAAAATTAGTAAAAACCATTAACCTCATCAAATCACCAAGGTTAGTAAGCGGAACCCGAGCTCTGAAGCGTTACCGCTGAGGATGCAACCGGGAATACGCTCGGATGATGATGACGATGAATTGAAATAAACATTACTTTACTCGAGCAACAACTTTGTTCAAACTGTCAATATAGATATAGATATATGTTAATATTGTCTAGTCTAACAATATACCACTTTCTTTACTCTAAAATCTCAAGGCTGTTATATACAGGTATATACAGGAAATAATCCTGACGACCATTATAATAAACTATTTAGTACTGTTTCCTCTGAGTATTCTAAAACATTAAAACAAAAAAGAGTAGTAGTTCATAGTAAATCACAGTTTAGTAAATGGGCTACTACCGGCATCTACATAAGTAGAAACAGGTTATATGATCTATATGCCCAAAAACAATATAACTTTAATCCTTCTTTTATAGAATATGTTAGAAATTATTCTAAAATATTTAAAAAAGTTTGTAGACGAGCCAAGTCGAATAGTATTAGCAAAAAAATAAATAATGCTCCTAATAAAATTAAAGAAACATGGAGTGTCATAAATAAGGAAACAGGTAAAAATAAAACCAAAGAAAATATTTGGCGAATCAAATGTAATGGTAAAAATACTTCAAAAACTGAAGAAATAGTAAATATATTTGATGATTATTTTACTAACATTCCTTTGGAACTCACTTCTAATGTGAGTTCTAGCGCCCAGCGTGCTGAGGCTTTGCTTAAGAGTAATGTTAGCCCTTGTGATTCTAAATTTAATTTTAAGCATGTTAGCCCTAGCGATATAATAGATGCTTTTAAACAGTTAAATTTAAAAAAATCAGAAGATCACTGGGGCATGTCAGTAGCCGTAGTAAGTCATATAATACACATAATTGCTGCCGATTTAGCTTTTATATTTAACGAATGTATTGATGAAGGCATATTCCCTAACTTAATGAAATGTAGTAAACTAATCCCCTTATTCAAAAAAGGAGAAAAAACAGACCCTGGCAACTACAGACCTATCTCTATTCTGCCAGTTTTGAGTAAGGTGTTCGAAAAGATAATGCTCAATCAAATGCTACTTCACTTTAAAACCAATAATCTTTTCCATAGCCAACAATACGGCTTTACTGCTGGAAAATCGACCACCGATGCAGGAGTAGCACTTATTACTAATATCTACGACGCGTGGGAAAACAGAGATGATGCAATTGGATCATTTTGCGATCTTTCTAAAGCATTTGATTGCGTTGATCATCCAACACTTGCTCAAATTTCGTCAATACGGTTTTGATGATAAGTCAATTAAATTAATAGAATCTTACTTAACTGATAGGTTTCAAACTGTTGATATAAACGGCGTAAAATCACACGGGTCTAATGTGAAAATGGGCGTACCCCAAGGTTCAATTCTAGGACCGTTCCTTTTCTTAGTTTATGTCAATGACTTGCCTTACATGGTTGAGAAAGAGGCTGACATGGTGCTGTTTGCTGATGACACCTCGCTAATATTTAAAATAGATCGACATAACAGTGATGCTAGCGCGGTGAACAGCACCTTATCTTTAATTTCTGATTGGTTTTCGGCCAATAACCTCATGTTAAATGCGAACAAGACCCAATGCATTCGATTCTCTCTTCCTAATGTGAATCAAGCCTGTGTTGATATACTAATTAATGGTCAGAAACTCGATCTGGTTGAAAGTACTACCTTTTTAGGAATCACAATTGATTCGAAACTTCAATGGGGCGCTCATATAACTAAACTTTCTAATAGGCTTAGCTCTGCGGCTTACGCTGTTAGGAGAATAAGACAATTGACAGATGTAGCAACTGCTAGACAAGTGTACTTTAGTTACTTTCACAGTCTAATGTCTTACGGGATACTTCTATGGGGGAGTGCAGCGGACATTCAGACTATTTTTCTTTTACAAAAAAGAGCAATTCGTGCTATTTACGGTTTAGGATCGAGAGACTCACTGAGGGAATTATTCAAGGAAATAGGTATACTTACTTTTGCATCACAATTCATATTTGAAAATATAATGTATGTAAGGAAAAATATTTCCATGTTCAATAAAGTAAGTGATTTTACAGATAGAAATTTACGTAATAAGAATGACTTAGTTAGCCCGTATTACAGGCTAAATACAGTCAGTAAGTCTTTTATGGGGAAGTGTATACTTTTTTATAATAAATTGTCAGAATCAGTCCTTGATATGCCAGACAGAAAATTCAAAGCTTATGTAAAGAAAGTACTTTGTGAGAAGGCTTATTATAGGACCGATGACTATCTTAAAGACAAAAAGGTCTGGCTTGAGCTTGGCGCGGGTCCCTCTTAAAGGTTTGTATACTTAGACATGTCATAATTTAGGTACATTGGTACATACTAAATTTACAAATTGACATTATTTTAAATTTCGTAATTCTTATAATTCAATTTAATTATGACATAATAAACAATGTAATCTCTGTCCATCTATATAACTAATTTTAAGTTTTTAGTTTGTTAGTTGACGTCTTTGGAGAAAACGTGCAGTGCAGTTTGTTGCCGCTTCTTCTGCACTTGCGCCTAGGAAGCGGCGTAAACTTAGCTTTAAGTAACGATTTGACGTCAACATTTGTGCAAAACAAAACAAAGTGACTATTATTAAGAGATATTATAAATATCCTATGATAATAAAGATATTTTGAATTTGAATTGAATTTGAATTTGTTAAAGAAAAGGAAGAATATCAATACTCAACGTCTCACGTCATGTAAAGACTTACCCTAGTACGATTATTTACAAAAAATAACGAACGCTTGTTATTTTTATTAGTACTAAGAATGCCTAGGATTCTATGTTTAAAAAAATGTGATTTACTGTGCTTTACAAAGCCCTTACTTAAGGTGAATATAGAAGCAAATGGCCTTGAAGTGTGTAATAAATTGTAAACTCGTAAATATGGTGATAATTTCCATATTGCTAATCGTCAGGCATTAGATAGCCCTTTAAATGATTTGATGAACTGCCGTTAAAACTATTATTGATGATCCGTCTAGCTTTAAAACTTGCCGTGGCCACTTTTGGCGGAAGCTAGTTTTAAAGCTAGACGGACTAATATAAATACTTTCAACGGTGGCTCATAAAATAATTTAAAGGACTATCTAGTGCCTGACGATTAGCAATATGGAAATTATCACCATATTTACGAGTTAACAATTTATTTCAAATAAGGGCGCCACTTCAAGGCCATTTGCTTCTATATTCACCCTAATATCTCAATTAATGTTTTTAAAAGTAATCGATAGACAAGTTTATTTGCCATACAAATTAAAAAATCCCCGACTTTCAAGCGTTAACCCCAAATAAATTTTTAATGGCTATACCGATTTTTATTAAACATAGCTAAGAACCATCTCGACAGACAATATTTCAATTTAAAAAAAACCGCATTGATCTATTCGTTTAGTGATGCCACAGACAGACACACAGATACATAAAGACACAGACACGTGAAACTCATAACATCTGTCTTTTTCGTTGGTCGGGTAATAAAATAACATGTGAAAAACCTCTATTAACTAACGACGCCTATAAATAAATTCCATAGCCAAGATTTTTTCCAACAATCCGTCAAATCTTAAACATTTTCAATTTTGCGTGCATTCATCTCAACGCCCCACAACAATTTATCTCCCTGCTTTTCTATTAAAGCGAGCCAGCAATATTTCAGTAGTTGACACGTCTCGAAATGATGTTCCATACTTTAAAATTGCTTTGGTGACATATTTCTGGCGCATTTGTGTGCTTTTGAGAAATAGCTGTATTAGGAGTTTTATAAGAAAAGTTTTGAACATTGATAATCTTTAAATTCAGGACTTTTATATAAATAAACATAGAAATAAGCTGATCCACGTTTAAGTTTCTAGTAGTCCTTTATACGTGTCCATTGACTTCAGGATTATATGAAGATGTAAATACGTGTTTAATTTAAGACTAAATTACAAACAAACTAGGCCTAGCAATTTCAATTTCAAACTAGGTTCATATTTGCAATGATAATCTAATTGTAAATAAAATAAAATAGTACATTAAAGAATACAAAATAGCGTAAAAACCAGGTTTTATATGGGTAGTTCAGTTAACCTACTCAAACATTTCACTAACTATTCTATGTAAATTAAATAATGAAATAAGAAATGGTAAAAAAATACCACATGGGCAGGACAATAGTGGGTAGTAGTGTAGAAGCAAGCCTAATGCGTGTAGGAATATCAAAAGGTGGCGAAATTCGGCTTGCGGAGTTGAACACGTGATGGCTCATATGGTAAGAGCATAGTCATATTGAGACTACGGTCGCGGACTCAAGTCCTGCTCACGTGGTATTTTTTCACCATTTCTTATTTCATTATTTAATTTGAGTACTTTAGTACTGCATCTTGAATGCCTAAAAAACCCTATAAAAATATTCTATGTAACTTCTTAACTAAGCAACGATAGCCAAGTTTAAAATGAAAGTAGTTTCAGTAATAGCTTGGGACAGGTCAGGTGCATTATTGATCACATCTTAGAACTATCTAGACTGATTTATAGCCTGAAATTAAGATGTTACTTGGCAGACACGCTTAAAACATTCATCGGTTAAGAGCCCGTATGACCCTAAGGGTTAGATCTCATCTGTCAGCACGGAACAGGACTTTCTTATGCTGCTATCCTTTTCTGTTGCTCAAAAGCGTCATTTGCTAGAGCGAGAGAGGGCGACGGAACGCTCCGGCACCGGCCGTGCTGCCGTGCGGCCGTTCCGTCGCTCTCTCGGAAAAGGAAAGTGCTGTTCCAAGAGATCCAACCCTAATAGTAATTAGAGCGATCTTAAATATTATCAATAGTAACGAAATACTCACTTTGAAATAAAAACACAGCAAAGTTCAAGACTAACTATATACATTATATTTGTACGTAGTATATTATTAGGCGATTCTCATTGCCCCGCACTACGCAGCGTAGCGCGTGAATGAGTGTGTAGAATCTCCGTTTGTATAGAAAACACGCACAATCCAACACACAGAAAATGCATTCAGAAAACGCAACATGCAGCGTGATGCGTGGCAGTGTGATAATCGCCTAACTATGTGTTTATATGTTTCGAAAACACGATTGCTTAAAATTTTCTCGATACAAAAACATTGCGAAGTTGCCTCCAAATCACCTCAGAATTATACTAAAACGGAAAGTATTCAAGAAATACAATAAATTAGCCCTTGTAACTTTGGATTATAATTGTATTAAACATAAGGCAGTCATCATATGTCTTACTTTTTAAATAACTCTTAAATATTCTTTGAAAAACTAAAAGAACTTCAAAAACCAGAAACGCATAAACCAGCCTCATTGACCCGCCGTGATTCTTCCGTCCCCGCATGGCTCGCTGTCTCGCTTTGGCTAAAATAAATTTGAGTGCGTGGAAATGGTAGCAAAATTTAGATTATCAGCATCAGACGCCCTATGAATGCCCGAACTTTAGCAGAATAAAATAGTAAGTATTATGAGATGGAATGGAGATCGCTTGAAAAAATACCGCCCTGTGTCTATACCTACAGTGTTACAAATTCCTTTTCGGAATCAACTATGAACTCTTTATACAGGGTTACTTTTGAAACACCGGCAACATTTTTGAAGCAAGTTCAGTCCGTGATACTGAACCACTTTCCATAAAACAAACAAAAAAATCGGCTTCCCATACAAATCGGCGCTCAGCCAAATGGATTTTGTATGGGAGGACGAAAGTTTTTTATCGATTTTCGATAATTGTTTTTATGGAAAGTAGTTCAGTACATATTACGGACTGAACTTGCTCAAGAAACGTTTGTTTGTTTGTAATAACTTTATTGTACCAAATCATGCAAATAAAAAACAAAGTTCGAAAGAGCAAATATACAATGGCGGACTTATCCCATTTATGGATCTCTTCCAGTCAACCTGCGATATATTGAGTGGATATTTTACGTACTTGCTTCTAGCAAGTACGTAAAAAAATTATACTTTCATAGCTACATTTTTACATACACAAATACTTAACGTTGCCGGTGTTTAAAAAGTAAAGCAATAACTGGGCTACAAGTTCGCGCCAGTCCGGAGGCTGCTATAAAGGTGCCTGACATCTTCCAGAGCGTACTCAAAAATACTGTAATTTCTACAAATTACCCAAAAAGTAAACTATGGAGTTTACAGATCATGAAGTTTCAGTGATTAGTATTCTGTAAGCATTTATGAGTGGTATAGAAAGTTAAAATAATCTTCACGAAATGAGAGAAACTTGGATTTTAGTAGTCAAACTTTTGCAAGTTGAAGTAACTGCGTGTCTAATCTGTTTATATCAATCCCATATACGGTATCTAGAAAATTTTGCTTGAAAAAGTCATAATAGGTCTGTGTTATTTAGTAAATTATACCCAGTAGATTATTAGCAAAACACAGCGATCGCCAGGCTATGTTATTCTTCATGCCAGGTTCCTCATTTTTTTAATTTACGGGGTAATGAGTAAATCATAGGTCGCCGACAATGCCACTGAGCCCTGACTGCTAATGGTATAGTCTGACCGAATGGACGATTCTGACACCGCTGTACCGCGCCTGAAGTATGCGCGGGGAGGCAGGCAGGGGAGCAGCAGGCACAAGAGATTCATACTGATAGATCTTAAGATATCGAAGTATAATATTTTGACGCTTTATACATATTATATCCAATTGTTGTTATGGTTCAATACCATTTTTAAGCACAAATAAAA
This sequence comes from Acrobasis repandana, assembly GCA_963576875.1. NCBI lineage: Eukaryota > Metazoa > Arthropoda > Insecta > Lepidoptera > Pyralidae > Acrobasis > Acrobasis repandana. The sequence continues at coordinate 16,945,413 of OY756232.1, read as the reverse complement.
AAACCAATATACTTAAGTGAAATTAATGTGTAATTATTGGAAAAATAAAACATTCCGAGAATCACTTTTATATTCAAAACTATCTTTGTCTGCCTTTCCTAAAATATTCGGCCACTTTGAAAGCAACAGCCTTGACATCTCGAGATAAAGCATGACAGGACCCATCTTTGAATATTCTATCTCATGTGCGTCTGACATAAACAGACCCCGTCTCGCCGCTCGCATACCTCAGACGCGGTACAGCGGTGCTGGTCAGACTATAGCACATAGTGTGATTGTCATTTCTGTACCGTCCTTGTTTTATAAACCAACTAAAACATTAAACTAATGAAATTCTAGAATTTTCTCCAGCTCGAACGCGTGTTTCTTAGTAATTAAGAAATAGTATACCTTTAGAAATTGCTTGAAATAAATGTTGCTTGCATTGTACTCGTACTGTACTGTTGGAGCAAATTCTTTTTGACAAAGTATCTGTTCGTGAGGTCGAGTAACATAATTGTGTGAGGGTCAGGGTTGGCAGATGTGAAATCGTTTTATCGTAAGGGCAAATGTCAAACTGTATTTATACCAAAGAAAATTAAGAATGGAGTAAGTAAATGGAAGTATATCAGTACATTTGTACGTCCATACGCAAGAACAGTAAGCAATTAAGTGATTCAATTTTTACAAAGTGTAAAATAACTACCTAAGTTTTCTTTTGTTAGGCCATGGACTAACAAATACTAGAGGACTTAAAACATGGGGTTGTGAAACCCCATTAAAAAAAACGACGTCTGCTACAATGCCAAAATCCTGTATTATATCTAGATGCCCGCTATTCTTAGACTGACGGTATCCAAGAAAAATCAGAGATGGCGCTGTTTTGTTCGTATAAAATGAACGCTTATACCGCCATCTATTCGAAATTAAGCGGCACTACTACGAAACTACCTTCTTTCGAGCTAGTAGATCCATCTAGTAGCTAGTAGGTCAACCTACAACATTTTAACTAAAAATTGAATAATAATAACGAGACGCGTATTTTTGCCATTGCAATGTTCCATTTCTAATACTTCTACACAATTTTCTTTCTCCTTTATCATAACTACTACGGACGACATCTGTCCTACAGGGATCCACGTTCAACTCCCAGTGGTGCGCTACAGAAGCAATATTGTACGCTGAATTTAAATTATATGCTGCCATATTTAGGGTTGCCAAGTATAAATTCTTCTTCAAGAATTATTCACCAGTTGGTTTTTGTCTTCTTTCTTATCGACTGTGTGACTAACAATGGTGTCAGACTTTTAGAGTCGAGGTTTTTGAAAAATAAACTGTAGTAGTTTAATTAAAGCATTTTTTTAAATACTTACAGTACTGTAAGGTCTAAACTCACAGCGCCTTAAAGGCATCTGACGTAGCTCAATGACAGTCATCTAGCGATAACACAACATTCAGTCATCCTTCTTCTTCATCTAAGCACGTTCCCGGTTGCATCTTCAGCTGTGCTGCTTCGGAGCCCGGGGTGCGCTTTCCCGCTTTTTCTTCTCCAAATATATCATGCATGTCAATGGTCGACCAAGGATACCAAAGACCTTGCGAAGTGTATAAGAAATAGCCGGAACAGTTAAAACGGTTTGGTTATAGTTTTACGACCGGACCGCCTGCCTGACGTTAACCCTCTTTGGGAATGTATTTGTGCGAAAAGTTTTACAACTATAGGAAATATACACGCCTCCTCCTTGCATCCTATATTGGCTATCAAAAAGGCAAATGAAACATCTATTAGCAGGCAAACGGCAAATTGTCAAACGATAGTTTGCCGTTATCCTGCATAAAGATGTAAGAAATGTGTGTCAGCCCGATATTTCTTGAAATAGTTTGTTTAAAAATCATATCTGCTCTATCTATAGTTCGTTCTCTGAAATGGTGTGTATACTGTCGGCGAGACACAAAGCCTGCCGCCTCTTTGAAAATTCCGATGCCGCCGCCACCATTTGAACGAATGGACTGTACTGTACCGAGTGTTTAAAATTCATCCGCAGTCGTTAATATTCTTCATGTCTGTATCCAGAAGAGTGGCAACCCTATCACCGTTTAACCTGATTTCGTATGACGTCATCAAATCCTCGGTGGAAGCGAGATTTCTTACGACTGGATTACGAATGGATTATTTTTCAAGCGACTTTAAAAAGGATTAGATTAGATTATCAATTCGTCTGTACCTATTTTTTAATGTTTGTTACCTCAGATCTCCGTTGTTTATACACTGATTTCATTTGATTTTTGTTTCAAAGGATATACTTCTCGATTAGTCCCATATCAAATTTTATCAAAATGTATTCTGTTTGGTTTTTAAACCAAAATAACTGGAAAGAATAGTTGCGTATTGACCTTTTCTGTAACTGGCACTGGCATAAAAGTCATCTCTTTTTTTTAGAAAAGTATCCAAACATACCGAGTGTAAATATTCAGTCGACCTAGACTTGCATGGTGTCTCAGCCCGACAGTATGAACAACTTTTCTTATCAAACCAACGCTGTGTTCTCGGAAAAAAATATTATAATATTTTCATTACATACATTCTATTCATACTAGTAGTTCACACTGAACATAATATGAACTAGCAAACTAGTTGCATCCTCACATCTCAACAACCCCTTGGCAAATCTGGCCATGTTTGAAAGGCTTCTGCCAATCGCTCTACACGTGCAATCTATGGGTCAATTATACGAGAGGGGTTACAACGCTCCGAGTACAATACAACAATGCCTTCAGAGTGATGCTGGGGTTCCCGCGATTCTGTAGTGCATTGAATATGTTTGCGCAAGCGCACGTCAAGGGTTTTCACGCCGTACAACGTAAGCGAATCGCGTCGCGTATTACACTAAGTACGCGGGAACACCAATACTATTCTGAAGGTAAGGGTCATTAGTGACAAACCACACTGCCTAATAATGTGGACTTTGTACAAAAAAATATTACTTTATTAGTACTTGATCGTGACGTCATATGAAATATTCAGCGCTATATCTTCGTCATTATTTTCTATATATAATATTCGAATGAGTCACATTTTCTGACCTATGTAATAATTCAAAGAAATTCGGTTTCATAAATGAAATGAATTCCAAGAAGCTTGTTGTTTAGCCCCAGTCAGAGCATAATACGCCTAATTCACCGCAAGACCGCAACATTACATAATTCCTTAGGCGTCGACTCAGAAATAACGAAATTAATAAACAGAGAAACGCTCGCGGCTGCTTTACTCTAATTAGTTAAACCGACTTTGTTCAGGTTATCGAATGTTCATGACTTTATGAGGTCTCGAAGTATGTTTCCGTCTCTAGGGGCGCAAATGGCGTGTTATGCTACGCGCATGCATTAATGGCACAAGCAATCTGTCGACCAACAGTTTATCGTAACTACGATATTTTGAACTACAATTTTGTATTTCGAAGTTCAGTTACGCTCTCTCTTCCTCTGGAGTGCGTAACTGAACTTCAAAATACAAACGTGCAAACAAATATGGTTTAAAGAATTATGGTTCGAAAAAAGGCGAGATGCCACTTTCTGACCAGAGGAAGACATAAAAATGAGATAGCAATCAGCCAAAAACATTCTAAAAATGTTAAATTCAGCATTATATAGGTAATTTTCCGAATAATATATTGTGGCTGAAAATTCAGAAAGGAACAATATTCATTTGAAAATTGGCGTTTCAACCACATAAAATTAAGGTTGTTACGCCACCTGCTTGCCACCTGCATGCTGCATGTTCGTTTTCATCTCATTTCTCCATCTCGTCCAATTTCATCCCCTAATTCTATTTTCGAATTATTCACACATCCGTTTCATTTGACTCATTCCCACTTCCACCTCTCTTTCTGAACGGCATTTAGGAATACCTACCTACTTATTACTTGCAACGTCTAATTATATTTTTTTTTAGTTTTAGTTTAGCCATCTACATCGGCTTGCGTACACCAACTCTGTACATACTTCTCATGTGGGAACTCACCTAGTCAGGTGAAAACTAGACCTTGAGGTCTAGTTTCCACCTGACTAGGTGAGTTATTGTGGCCACAAGGTATTGTGGCCCAAACCTCATGTTGAAACTTCAAGGTGATAATTTAGCTAGGTAGCCGTAAAAGTAAAGCCAAAATGACATTTACTTATAAAAGTATACAACAAAGTTTATTTTAAAAGATCTGATTTTCAAAGAGCATTCCGTTTTACTTTAACAAAAGTAAATCTGATTGTGAATGCAAAGAGCATGTCTGTTGCATGACCATACACACAATCTCAGTGGTGCAATGATGCATGTTCAACTAGACACTCCATTCAGCTGTTCAGCGTCATGAATAACAAAAAGGACAGGGCACTGAACCCACTGTCACATTGTATTTTAAATTTAAGTTGTAGAGGGATACTACGGATAATAAGTGATTCTCATTGTAGTGTAGTCTCGTACATGAAAGGTTCCGTACCTCCGTACAATGTTTTAAAACGCTGAAAAAAACACTTTTCTTGTATGACGACTACCCTTAACTTTTTAACTTTATCTTATACGGCCACAGTACTACATAATCAGTAAAAGTTTCAAATGTCTAGCAATTACGGTTCAAGAGATAGAGCCCTGTGACAGACGGATGGACAGACGGACAGAGAGCGGAGTCTCAGTCCTGTTCTTTGGGTACGGAACGCTAACACATTTGACCACATCCTTGGGTGACCAGTGACGTGCATGTTATATTTGGAGAAGAAAAAGCGGAAAGCGCACCCCGGGCTCCGAAACAGCACAGCTAAGGATGCACCCGGAAACGCGCTTAGATGAAGAAGAAGTGTATAAAGCATAAGTCTTCTTAGACGTTATAATGTGTGTAAGTTTTATCAGTCCAGCTTCATTTGACTGCTTATGAATAACAAAAAGGAGCGAGGCGCCGACCCCGAATTGTATTCTTTTCAAATGCACTCAGGCTTGGAGTTTAGTATTTGAGAGATTTTTGACTCGATATAGTTTATCCTTTGATCTTTTAAATAGGGTGGACAGTTACTATATGACGCTATAAACATGGATTTATGATACCAACAATATTTTTGAAGCCTTTAGACAATTTTTTTTTTTTCATTTATTAAATTGGACCACAAACAAGTTCACAGTAAAATATGTATTTAAAAGAACTAAAACTAAATAACTATAACAGTGAACTCAGCGATTCTGGCCACGATTTAAATCAAAAGATATTACAAATTGTGAAGCAATAAATACATCAAAGCAGAACAAACAGAAATACAGAATGAAAGTGCTAAATCAAAAATAAGTGATAAGTGCGCTCATTTGATTATTATTTACGTACATATATTAAACTAGCTGTGCCCGCGACTTCGTTCGCGTGGTTGTCGGAACGTAATGTTATATAGCCTAAAGCCTTCCTCTATAAATGGACTACCCAACAAAAAAAGAATTTTTCAAATCGGACCATTAGTTCCTGAGATTAGCGCGTTTAAACAAACAAACAAACAAACAAACAAACAAACAAACAAACAAACAAACAAACAAACAAACAAACAAACAAACAAACAAACTCTTCCGCTTTATAATATTAGTATAGATGAGAGAATTATTATAATATATATTATATTATTATAATACTTCAATGAAACAGAGTCGAATTAAACATAAAACAATCCATCTAAACATAAAACAAATTATTAATAATTGATAATGAAGTATACTTTAATAACAAATAAATTTTAAAAAAACCGGCCAAGTGCGAGTCGGACTCGCGCACCGAGGGTTCCGTAAAATATATTATGTGATGTAACTAAAAATTTATGGTTTTCGTAATTTTTCCTTTATCTATGCTATAAGACGTTGCTTCGTACCAAATTTCAAGATTCTGAGTTCACGGGAAGCACCCTGTAGGTTTTGATTCCCTTGCAAGTGTCGAAAATTTGCGGCATAAACGGCTGTATCTTTTGATTGCGTTGGCTTAGAAGTTTGATTTTTTCACAGCTTCAAGGGACAGTAGACCTGAGTAATTGATATAAATTTCAGCTTCATACCTCCACGCGTTCCTGAGAAAAAGGGTCTTGACAGACGGACGGACGGACGGACAGACGGACAACAAAGTGATCCTATAAGGATTCCGTTTTTTCCTTTTGAGGTACGGAACCCTAAAAATCGGGTGTATTATTACATTTTTAATTACAGATTTTTAAATGTTTTGGCCAAATAAAAAGGCATTTTTTTCTCATACTTACTTTAGACGATTATTAATCTTCTAAGTTTTATAAAAATCGGAATATTTCCGTAATAAAAAACATAAATTTCCATCCTAAATCCAGCTGCAGCAGGCACGCTGACCTCATTTTCAGCTCCACCCCCAGCCCTTACAGACCAAGAGAATTTGTCTGCAACATAACTTTCACAAAGTGATATTTCAGACTATCTCGAAAACCCATTTTTCGTTGGAACATGTATTCGTACCAAGATGGCTGCTCGTAAGTTATAGAATTTAACAGAAGTAGAGCGTATTCTTCTATACTGGTCTGGGAGAAAAGAAAAATCTTAGTATGTACCAGCTGCTTTTCTTCCCGCGCAGATCTTAAAAGCCGATTGAGGGAGCTCGGTGGCCCGGTGGGAGTACGCATTGCTAGCGTTTCCACAAGTTAAGCAACCCCGGGCGTGGTCCGTACTTGGATGGGTGACCACAAGTGGCACAAAAATTTCTCGAGCTCCTCCGTGCTTCGCAAGGCACGTAAAAGCCGTTGGTCCCGGCTGTCATTGTATAGCAGCCGTCAAGCTATGTCAGATGCCTTTAGGCAGCTTGAAAAATCTGACACCAGTGTTGGGAATGGGGGAGGGAATGGGGGAAAATCTGAACTATGGCGATGCGCATAGTAACACATAACTGTTTTGACTCCCTTTTTCCATCTTAGCGTGGCCTTTGATTCTTACAGCCCTTTGCTCTGCCTACCCCGTTAAGGATGAAGACGTGATAATGTATCTGTACTTTGTACTTGTACTTATACACGAAAGAATAATAAATAAATAAATATATAGGGAGAAATCACACTGATTAAGCTAGCCCCAAAGTAAGTTTTATACTTGTGTTATGGTATGGGATACTAACTCAACGATACTATATTTTATGATAAATACATATATCTATACATATATATACATATATCATAAAATATCTTTTTTAACTTGCCCTGGCTGGGGATCAAGCCCAGAACCACAGAATACATAAGAGTACAGTAGCCAGAACCTGCGGATTAGCGGTCTTGCGTGTGAACCATTACACCACGAAGGTCGTCAGATATAAGGAATAATAAAGAATAAGAAATAATAGGTACTTTATTTTAATTTAGGTACAAACACTCACGTTTTTATCCGTAACGGGGCAGACTTACGAGTCTAAGGTGGCAAGGCCCAGGCCACTTTTAGCGTGATAGTGGGCATGAAGGTGGGAAAAGGAAATCAAAATAGTGATGGGTTGCTGACCGCATCGCCTTTTGATGATTTAGATTCTTGCCCATTCCCTCGATCGGCTTTTACAATCTGCGCGGGAAGAGAAGCAGCTGGTACGTTCTATTTTTTTTTCTCCCGGACCAGCATGGAGTAATAATAATAAATAAATAAATATATAGGGACAAAATCACACTGATTGAGCGAGCCCCAAAGTAAGTTTTAAACTTGTGTTATGGGATACTAACTCAACGATACTATATTTTATAATAAATACATATATAGATAAACACCCAAGACCCAGGACAATTTGAAAAAGGCCATTTTCCAACTTGCCCTGGCTGGGGATCGAACCCAGAACCTCCAGATTGGCGGACTAGCGTGTTGACCATTACACCACGGAGGTCGTCATATACATACATATATATATACATTATTATATAATTTAGGTACATGGAATATAATAATATAAATAGGTAATTAAATTATTATGAAAGTTGTGTGGTGGTGAATTGAAGTCAACAATAATAATATAATTTAAAATTCAGAAAAATATATTTTCAGGGTAATAATAGTTAATGATTTTGAATAAAGTGAATGAAATAACAAGCCAAAAATAGTTACAGATACGAGTACAAGTGAAAGTAGCCGTTTTAAAACCAAGAGATTAACTGTATAACTAAAGTTATCAAGGCATGATGTCTGAAAAAATATTTTAGGCCCATCGGTTGGGTTAGGTATTCAAAAATATTGACCACATATCTTTTCTATGAGCATTTAAATTTCGCATGATGTCACGCTTTCTTACGATTTTTACACATCGATGAAGTCACAAGCCCCCACTCTGAAACTTAGATACTCTCCCCCTTTATCATCATCATCATTGGCAGCCTTCTATATCCCACTGTTGGGAATAGGCCTCCTTCAATGTATGTTAACTCTCCCCCTTATTCATAAAAAAAAACCGGCCAAGTGCGAGTCGGACTCGCGCACCGAGGGTTCCGTACAAACCTGCAAGGTTTAGTATTTGGTATGAATTTCAATTTAATACCTCTACGCGTTTATGAGGAAATGGGTAGTAAGTTTAAAATTATTAAAAAAAAATATATTATGTGATGTAACTAAAAATTTATGGTTTTCGTAATTTTTCCTTTATCTATGCTATAAGACGTTGCTTCGTACCAAATTTCAAGATTCTGAGTTCACGGGAAGCACCCTGTAGGTTTTGATTCCCTTGCAAGTGTCGAAAATTTGCGGCATAAACGGCTGTATCTTTTGATTGCGTTGGCTTAGAAGTTTGATTTTTTCACAGCTTCAAGGGACAGTAGACCTGAGTAATTGATATAAATTTCAGCTTCATACCTCCACGCGTTCCTGAGAAAAAGGGTCTTGACATACGGACGGACGGACGGACAGACGGACAACAAAGTGATCCTATAAGGGTTCCGTTTTTTTCCTTTTGAGGTATGGAACCCTAAAAATAAGTATGTTTACTAAACCTGTTTTAATTAAAATGTGATTCAGTTGGCTTGCTGTAGCTTGTGCGTTTCCATGAGCTGACTGGGCGATGACGACTTCTTCGGTTGATTGGCTACTTCCCATATTGAACGGTCGATGATGGTCTCTGATTATGAATGTGCCAACGAAGATAGACCATGTGGTCTAAGAAAACATCAAACCTATCAAAATATATGTATATTTTGATAGGTGTGATGTTTTCTTCAGTCTCTTGAAAATACTTCTTACTTCATTTTCTTGAGTCTTCTTAAAATTTTCTTGAAATTTTTCGGCAGGGTCGCCATTAGTATCTTGAGGGTGCAAGGTGGAGAATAATTAAAATCCATGATTAAGATCCTCAATCATCTAAATTTTGCTCCCGCTTCCACGCACACAAATTTACTCTAGCCGAAACTAGACAGCGCGCCATGCGAGGCATCGGGAATCGCGGTGGGTCAATGATTTGACGTTTTTTTCGTTTCACAATGAATATTTAAGAGTTATTTTAAAAGCAAGACTTATGTTTAATATAATTATAATCCAAAGTTACAAGTGCTAATTTATTGTATTTCTTTAAAACTTTTTGTTTTAGTATAATTCTGAGGTGATTTGGAGGCAACTTCGCAATGTTTTTCTATCGAGAAAATTTTAAGCAATCGTGTTTTCGAAACTTTATGGTTAGAGTTAGTCCTAAACTTTGCTGTGTTTTTATTTCAAAGTGAGTATTTCGTTAATATTGAAAATATTTAAGATCGCTCTAAGAACTTTAGGGTAGTACGGGCTCTTTAACCATCTAGTTTATTGGCGTTCTTCAATATATGTGTTGAAGATATGGAAAGAACAAACTTAACTTAGTTACACCAAATTTATAACTATAATATAGCTAACTCAGCAAAACAAACATAATGTTGCAGTGCGTAAAGGCATGTCGCGGTAATGTGTTAAGTTAGACATGTAGCACAATGTCAAACATTGAAAAGAGTGATAGGGACAAAACATATTTTAACTAAAATAGGTTTAGCAAACGTTTGTAATTTTTATGAATAAGTCTTTATAGGTGAATTTTTACTTTTTTGATAAACTGAAAAATATGGGTACATTATTTTGGATAATCTAACTAACGGACTAATTAGAATAAGTAATACTTTTCTGACCCAGTCATCATCCCTATTATGAGAATAAATATTTGTTAACATAATATTTTTTTCTGCTGGTACATTCTTCGTTTCTTTTTTCACCAACATGCCAGTAAACTAATTATCAATAACGACAGTAGACTGTAAATATTCGACTCCCAAGCTAGTTTTATCGCGCAAGGATTAATTAAGCCTTATTTTCCTGTAGTTTCTGAATTTCTGTATGCATCCCACATTATCAAGGCAGAAAAATCAGGGTGGAAACAAGTAAATATTAAATCCGAACCGCTCCCATCGGGGTAAATAGGACAAACCATAAAATGTTGGCAATTTTTTGTTTTAGATTTTTACGCATGTTATAATGATTTTAATAATCACCGCTTTAATGTAGGTATATATTTTTACTAATTCAATGTATATTTCTCCAATTTATCGTTGAGGTAATTCATATTTTCTCAATTACAATAAGATACGATAGGTTCTTTTCTTTTTCAGGCCTTGTTTTTAGGGCAATGTATTCCAGTGACTCCTACAACCTATTTTCTCTCTCATGCCTAGACACGATGTATTCTGTATATTTTTGGCATCTTTTATATTAAGATAAATAGAACTAGGGGTAAAACGAGTAACGAAATAGGACGTAACGGTAAAGAGGTCATTTATATCGGAATAATGAAACCGAGTCTAGACAGCATGGCGCCTGCTGCCTACCGCGAGGTGTGTGTGTTTTAATCCGTTAGATGACAAGAAGTCAAATCAGATACTTTTTAGGGTTCGGTACCCAAAGGGTGCAAACGAGACCCTATTACTGAGACTCCGCTGTCTGTCCGGCTGTCTGTCCGTCTATCACAGGGCTCTATCTCTTGAACCGTAATAGCTAGACACTTGAAATTTTCACCGATTATGTTTTACTGTGGCCGCTATAACAACAAATACTAAAAATAAAAAAGTTAATGAATAAAGGGGGTCGTCATACAAAAAACGTGTTTTTCAGCGTTTTTAACTAGATCTTTATTAACTAGATACTTGAATTTTTCACCGATTATGTATTACTGTGACTACTATAATAAAAAATACTAAAAATAAGATTAAGTATAGATAAATAGTTAATAAGATAAAGTTAAAAATTAAAGGGGGTCGTCATACAATAAACGCGTTTCTTCAGCGTTTTAAAACATTGTCCGGTGGTACGGAACCCTTCATGTACGAGTCCGACTGAAGAAACACGTTTCTTGTATGACGACCCCCTTTAATTTTTAACTTTATTTTATTTTTAGTATTTGTTGTTATTGTGGTCATAGTAATACATAATTGGTGAAAATTTCAAGTATCTAGTTAATGCCATCATGAAGATCAAGTTAAAAACGCTGAAAAAAACACGTTTCTTGTATGACGACCCCCTTTAATTTTTAACTATTTTTTATTTTTAGTATTTTTTGTTTTATCCGCCGCAGTAATACATAATCGGTGAAAATTTCAAGTGTCTAGCTATTACGGTTCAAGAGATAGAGCCCTGTGACTGACAGACGGACAGACAGACGGACAGACAGACAGACAGACAGACAGACGGACAGACAGCGGAGTCTCAGTAATAGGGTCCCGTTTGCACCCTTCGGATACGGAACCCTAAAAGCTGACAACGAAATACGAGTATGTTACTGAAGCGAGCTCATCCACATCTAGCCTGACAAATGTGTCCCAACTCTAAGACTTCTTTAAGGGGCTTAGATGACCTAAACGAGAGTTTTATTTTGCATAAAACTATAAGTTTCACTAAATTGAAAAAAATAATAGTTATTTATGCAACTGTGGTATAATAAGGGGTACAAACACGAATGTGGGTATTAAAACACTCATGTGATAATAGTATCACATGAGTGTTTTAATACCTAATTATGAACAGTTGCATACAATACTTTATCTACACCCATGATATGAATCCTCTATAAAAGATATATATAGCCTTCTGCTTTACGTTTTAGCAAGGCAATTCATTTTGAATATTTTAAGATATCCACGTTGTGATTAATACTCAGCGTACTTTTGAGCATTGAATAGAAGGTCCATAGGGATGAAGATTTTAATTTTTCGGATAATTCTTGAAAATATACCTACTAATAACACATCTTCAGAAAATGATGTACTACTTCTTTGATATTTTCCAATAAATAAAATCTTGGCACGCCTTTTCATATTGTTTTCTCGACTTTTCTGGTAATAATTGATTAGAAATGTCCTTTGCTGCATTAGAAATATCTGGTGGTTAAGGTATTATCAAAGCTTGTATCACTCATTTTTGTAAACAACAAAGTAATATTTTTTTGAAATGCTATTAACAATCAAAAATGGCAGGATCGACGTAAATTCAAATAACATTTTTTTTTTATTTCGAGTCTGTGGTACCTAGTGAAACGCGCGTGCGGAGTCACTAATCGAACGTTTTTTTGTAAGGAAAAATCATACGTACGTTACGTGAATCCGCGTTTCAAAAATGGCACTTATGGTTCTTTTTTTTTAATTCATAAAGATAGAGGGATCAAGTTTGCGTTGCATAATGAAATTTATTAGAACATGATATGATATCACGCGTTTGGATGATATTATGGTTACTATGACACTGGTTGTTATAATGGTGGCAATACGCTAACTGTTTCAGAAACTTTTATAAAGGATTTATAGATAAAAATGGGTGTAGATAAAAAAATATATATGATATTCTTCAGGATATATGCTACCGAAGTACTGCTCTCAAAACATGATGGTATTAATTTGACTCGATAGAAAAAAATCACGAATATACATCTAATTTTTGTCTGTTTCGGCATGTGTCATATTTTTATAAATAGGACAAGGGGTAAAACGGCCAACGAAATACGATAAAAGAGCGAGCTCATCTAAATACAAGGGCTAATGAAATCGAGTCTAGACGGCTTCGCGAGTCAACGCTACGCCCACGTGTTAACCAAGAGATGTGCTTTGTTTGTGTGCAACCTTACACGCAAAGCATCGCTAAACAATTAATATAAGTAATAACAAACAGAACGAAAACTCGCAGCGTCCCCCGCAAAATAGCGTCCCCGCACCTCTCCCCTGTTCTCTGCAGAGTTTGATGGCTTTGAACACTAAAAGTCACGCATTGATGTGCACACGGGTGTGCACGGATTTATAGTTTCGTTTGTAGTAGTAGTAGACATATCTAAATTAAAAATATGTGATGAAAAATTTCACCACATTACATTTACATTCACACCACATTTGTACTGTGAGTGCACTTCAAATTGTGCTCATCATCATCATCAACAGCCTTCAAGTACCCACTGCTGGGCATAAGCCTCCTTTTGTCTGCGCCACCCTGCACTATCACTGGCCATCGCAATCCAGTTCCTCCCAGCAACCTGCCTGACGTCATCAACCCACCTAGCCGCCGGACGTCCTACACTACGTTTCCCATTTCTAGGATACCATTCGGTGACGGCCTTACTCCACCTTCCATCGTTCCTTCGAGCCAAGTGCCAAATTGTGCTACCAACTTACAATTGTGTTTGGCTTATTCCACCTTTGATTATAGAAATTGACTCCCACGGACAAAACTTGGGTCTTTGTCCACGTTTACTAGTTCTGTCAAAAGCAGAAACTATGTCTTCTTCTTCATCCAAGCGCGGTCCAGGATGCATCCTCAGCTGAGCTGCTTAGGAGCCCGGGGTGCGTAGTCTCGCTTTTTCTTGTCTAAATATTACATGCATGTCAATAGTCACCCAAAGATGCCAAAGACATTACGTTAGAGAATAAATAGCCGAAAAGTTTAAAGATTTGGCTAGGTATAGTTTTACGAACGGCCGCCTGCCTGACGTCAACCCTCCTTGGGAATGCAATCGTAGCACGAGATGTTTGTGCTTAATCCTTTAGTCGCCTCTTACGACATCTACAGGAAGAGATGGAGTTGTCCTATTCTAACACGGTGTGACCGCAGGAACTATGTACCTATCGTGTTTTTGGAATCTCTCATAATTGGGTTAATAGCGTAATAGTAAAAACTTCAGGGTAACACGGCCAACTAAATAATGTAACTGGAGCGTGCTCATCTACGTCGGCATAATGAAATCGAGTGTCGAGACAGCTTGGCGCCAGCCTGTTCTCACGATAATCATAATAATATCCCACGTGCTAACCACCTCATGTGCTATGTTTGCGTGTCAGCCTAGCTTACGAGCAAAGCGCCTCTTGAGAAGAAGTGAAATGTGTGTACTTAATGTGTAAAATAAACGCTCTTAGATTGATTTAGTTACACTGAGTTTTTATTACGCTAATGTATCTACTGCCACTTTTCAGTATAGAAAAAAAATCAACCGGGCAAGTTTGAGTCGGCCTCGTACATTAAGGGTTCCATACCTCCGTACAATGTTTATAAACACTAAAAAAATAACTTTTCTTGTATGACGTCCCCTTTAATTTTTAACTTTGTTATACATAATCGGAGAAAACTTCAAGTGTATAGCTATTACGGTTCAAGAGATAGATTCCTGTGACAGACGGACAATTTGTTGTTATAGCGGCCTCAGTAACAAAATCGGGGAAAATTTCAAGTGTCTAGACGGACAGACAGACGGACAGACAGCGGAGTCTCAGTAATAGGGTCCCATTTTCACCCTATAGGTACGGAACCCTAACAACGTGAAGAAACCTGCACAGTTTACTAGTGTGTGACATGGATAAGGCAATGGCAATCCACTCCATTATCTCCGCCAAAATCGTCATTATGCGTATCTATTTCCATGGTAATCACACCGCCTTTTAACATGATCCCCATTCTCACCTATTCCCTTGATCAGTTTTACGGTTTTCGCAGAAACTGAAGCAGCATTCTACTCTTTTATGTTTATGTAAATATTCTCCTATTGAGTCTTATTTGAGTAGGTAGATAAATTACAACATTTTAATTTTTATTTACGCTTTGGTATATTTTCCATAGACAGAGAAACATAGATAGAGCATTCATACTCCACCGATAAGAGCCTGGCTCTTAAATGTAGATGGTCACAACTCTTTCTTGAGTGATTCCTCGTCTCAATAAAATCCAAAGCCCACTGGTTCGGATAAACCTCCAAATGAACCTTAAAATGCTCTTTAAAATGATAAAGAAATTATAGATATCTTTGAATTTCCCCCTCGATGGTCTGATTAACCGCCTTTGATCCGTCCGGCGTTCGGGATTAACATAATAAGCTATTTTTATTCCACAAACACTCTCCGGGGATGAGTCAAACTGGCTGACATGAGACGCAACGATAAATATGAAATTTCATGAAAATTCTAACGCCAATTCCTGGAAGATCAATTCGGGGTTCTCTTGAGGAAAATGTTTTTGTGTAATGTTTTTTCATAACAGACTCTTGTTTCTTAATTTTTAACAAATTGAATAAAATATAATACTTTTCTTATGTAATACTGTTGCGAACTGCTTTTCATAAAAATCTTTTTTATTGTATTTTAAATTATTTTTTGATATTACTTTTGTTTTTGAGTGTCATGGCTAGTTTCTCTTTCACGAACCTAGCGCAATAATATCGATTGGTAATAATAATTATATTTGTAGTTTTTTAGGTTGCCTTTTAAGATGCCTTTCTATACCAATCAGAATACGCAGTCCTCATTTCCTTCACAAGGCGAACCCAAGGGTAAGCCTATTGAAAAATTAAAGCACCTGAAATTCGGTTTAAAATTGGACTTCTTTGTTAATTTTGTTAACCATGAAGTACTATATAGTTAACCATTGCTGGAAAGTTGTTCGTAACACTCAAATACTAATAAAAAAATCGGACTAACACAACAATTAACACACAAAAATTCATTAGAATAACACAGTTTTTAAAAAGGAATCCAAATGAATTAAAAAGCGACTGGAACGCGAAATAAAGAGAGCGTAGAAGAATAACATATTCTAATTTTATTACTAGTGACTCTGTAAGCTGACGTCGCGAATCTGGCTTTGCAGCCCCTCACATACTGACCTCTTGAATTTTTTCGGATGAAAAAGTTGCGTCATAATAAGGGTAAGAAAAAAGTTTTTTATGACATTTTTAAATATTTTTCAAAATATTCAAAAATATATATGATATTTTTTACGTTTTCAACCCCCATATTTACGCTATTATAAATATCAAAAAACTGGCAAGACAAAAAAAAACTACATAATTATCGAACCTGCTCACAAAATTTCACAAGAATCGGTTGAGATGCGACGTAGGCGAGAACAGCCGGAAAACTGGAATTCGGATAATCGATACTTGTACATGCTATGTCTACTGGGCAGAGCCGATTGACTAAGCTGAAGACGGAGGGCGGAAACGTTGTGTCGACGGGGGAGGGGGTTCTGGAAGAGATCGAGAGGTTCTATGGGCAGTTATATACATCCGTTGCAAAACCTAACATAAATACGGCAAAAGATCCAAGAGCCAAGTTAACCCGACACCATACCGAAGATATCCCGGACATCAGTCTGTACGAGATTAGGATGGCTCTCAAACAGCTTAAAAACAACAAGGCGCCGGGCGAGGACGGAATCACAGCAGAGCTTTTGAAAGCGGGCGGAACGCCGGTACTGAAAGTCCTTCAAAGGCTCTTTAATTCCGTTCTACTCGAGGGAGTGACGCCAGAGGCGTGGAACGGGGGTGTGGTGGTTCTGTTCTTCAAAAAGGGTGATAACACTCTCTTGAAGAACTATAGGCCCATCACACTTCTGAGCCATGTCTATAAGTTGTTTTCGAGAGTCATCACGAACCGTCTCGCTAACAGATTTGATGCCTTCCAACCTCCCGAACAAGCCGGGTTCCGAAAAGGCTATAGTACCATGGACCACATCCATACGCTGCGGCAGGTTATAGAGAAGACGAGGGAGTATAACCAGCCGTTATGCTTGGGGTTCGTGGACTATGAGAAAGCCTTCGATTCGATCGAAACATGGGCCGTGCTTCAGTCTCTCCAGCGGTGCCGTATTGACTATCGGTATATCGAGGTGTTGAAGTGTTTATACAACAAAGCCACTATGTCGGTCCGAGTACAGGAGCTCAGTACGAAGGCTATTCCATTGCAAAGAGGCGTGAGACAGGGAGATGTCATATCTCCAAAACTGTTCACCGCTGCTCTGGAAGATGCCTTCAAGCTTCTAGAATGGAAAGGACTGGGCATTAACATCAATGGCGAGTATATCACTCACCTTCGATTTGCCGACGATATCGTTGTCATGGCAGAATCGATGGAGGACTTAAGTACGATGCTTGAAGACCTAAATCGAGTTTCCCAACAGGTTGGCCTGAAAATGAACATTGACAAGACGAAGGTCATGTCGAATATGCACGTAACGCCTTTACCTGTTTCTGTTGGGAGCTCCACCCTCGAAGTTGTAGACCAGTATATCTACCTGGGTCAATTGATCCAGGCAGGAAGTTCCAGCTTCGAGGAAGAGGTCTTTCGACGAATCCGACTCGGCTGGGCAGCGTTCGGGAAGTTACGCAGTGTCTTCTCGTCCAAAATACCCCAGTGCCTCAAGACGAAAGTGCTCAATCAATGTGTGTTACCAGTGATGACTTATGGCTCTGAAACGTGGTCCCTTACTATGGGTCTCATAAGAAGGCTCAAGGTCGCTCAGCGGGCTATGGAGAGGGCTATGCTAGGTGTTTCTTTACGTGATCGAATCAGAAATGAGGAGATTCGTAGAAGAACTAAGGTCACAGACATAGCCCAGCGGATTAGCTCATTGAAGTGGCAGTGGGCGGGGCACATAGCGCGAAGAACCGATGGCCGATGGGGCAGAAAGGTTCTCGAATGGCGACCGCGTACCGGCAAGCGCAGCGTAGGACACCCACCTGCTAGGTGGTCAGATGACCTGAGCAAGGTTGCAGGAAAACGCTGGATGCAGGCCGCTTACGATCGGTCGTTTTGGAAATCCTTGGGGGAGGCCTATGTCCAGCAGTGGACTTCCTGTGGCTGATATGATGAACTCTGTCTACCAAGTAAGGCATAAAAAAGTGATACTCAAAGAAATTGTATAAAATCTAGAATGCTAACGAAGTGGCAACGTTCCCAAAAAACCTACCTAAAATTATAGATCCGCCTTTATACTTTATTGCACTGGCAATTTGCGGGAAAGGGACGCTTATAACTTTAGGTAAATTTTATGGGAACGTTAGGTATTTAAACACAAGCATTATAAAAATTTGAGCTTTATGTACGTGGCATTAAGTTTAATTTTTAATGTTGTTTTTTTTGAGATCATTAGGTACTTGTAGTTATTCTAGGTTGTATTATAATTTCTTTGGTGAAAGCATATGAGTATCACTACAGAAAAATGGTTGTAAATTTTTCAGAACTTACCACGTATAAAACTAGATTTTTAAAATTCCACGCACAGGGTTGCTTCAACGCAAATTGTGTGAAGTGAAAATTCTATATTCTCAGTAATTTGCAGAGTACGTGACTGCAGACGCTGTAACGAGCCAAGCCGGGACCAGTTCGAACTGGGTCGTCCCAAACACTAGTTACGAGTAACACTTCTAACTAGTTTTTCCCAGATTCGACTCGCTTGGCATATGTATTGGGGATGAACTTCAAGTTCAGAAATTAAGGCACGTTTCTAATATTTATATTCGACGATAGGTATACTTTCAACTGCCCCGTGTGGTTTCGGGTTAGAATAGGACCATCTCTTCCAGTGTATGTCGTAAGAGGATTTAGCAAAAACATCTCGTGCTATAATTGCATTCTCAAGGAGGGTTAACGTCGGGCGGCGGCCGGTTGTAAAATTTTTCGCCCAAATACATTTCCAAAGAAGGTTGACGTCAGGCAGGCGGCCGGTTGTAAAACTATAGCCAAATCATTTAAAATGTTCCGGCTATTCCTTCTCCAATGCAAGGTCTTTAGCATTCTTGGGTGACCATTTGACATGCATGTTTATTTGGAGAAGAAAAAGCGTGAAAGCGCACCCCGGGCTCCAAAGCAGCATAGCTGAGAATGCAACCGGGACCACTCTTGGATGAAGAAGAAGAGATAGGTATACTTTCAACTCTACAATAGAACTGACGTAGGTACAAAACATTAGTCATTCATTGCCAACTTGCTGGCAGTTCGGCTACTGGAGTGATATTTTTAAAATAGGGAGTTACACAACGAATGATGAGTTTTTCCAAACGGACGCATTTTTTAATTGATCAAATCATAATTGATCAAAGGATTTGCATGAGTAGTCTTGACCACTTTGTATTATTGTCATTTTTAGCGTACAAATGTGTATTTACTCCCACAAATTGAAATAATCATAATCAATGGAGGAGAGTTCATTTTTGGGCTAGAGGATGTGAGTTATTCCGGTCTGATCCCTAAAATCTGATACCCTAGTGGATCCGTTTTATTTTAATTATTTTCTATTCCGTTCTGATCCCTCGTCCAGGGGATCAGAATAAATAATTAAAAATTGTATTCCGGTCGGATCCCCAAGATATTTTTGGTACAGTCAGTAACAAAATATTTGTACTTGAAAATATTTTTTGATTTGGTATAATAAATTGTTGGCTACCTTAAGGTTATAATCTTCATTAGAATTTTTTATACCTGGAAAACCGTGGGAAGTGATATACAATAGAAAATCACAGGACATGTTTTATTATGTGAAATTCTTAGGTACTGTAATAAGCGTCTAAAGAAGGTTTTTTGTTAAGTATTAGATTTTTCGTTGGTTAATTATTTGCAATTTTATTTTATGTTATCTAAATCAAAGGTGCAAATTTATGATTATCTGTGATTGATTATAATTAATAAAAACTGATTATTTTTTCATCAACAGCTGTTTTTTTCTTGACTGTACTAAACAGGTTGGGGACCAGACCGGACTAATCAATTTTAGAGTGGATCAGACCGGACAAAAGTACTAATAATAATGAAGAGTAGATCCGTTTGGTGTATCAGACCGGAATAACTCGACGATGTATAAGTATACGCATCTGAAAGGTGAAACCTGTAGAGTTTCATATACATCGACCTCATCACTCAAGTGGCAAAACGTCTGCTTTGCATATTATTGTCTCCTTACTCAGACGTGTTATGAAAAATGTGGTGCTCTCAGCCTTGCGACGATTTCGATTTGAAGCGGTGTTGGCCAATGGTTTAGGCACTGGCTGTGAGTCTGTTCGATCCTCACTAGGCGTGACGTGTACCTGTAAGTTTGTACATGAAACCATTTGCCTACCTCTCTTCTGATCTATATCACAGTAGGTCCAACTAATTATATGTCTACTTCGCATTATGAGTGATATCGCGACTTTGTTCATCTAAGCATTAGGTACACCGATTTCAAAGGGCTCATGTTCACTACAATCTGACTGAAAATGACTGTTGTCACTAAATGACAATCATTGAGCTACGTCAGATGTCTTTGGCAGCTCGAAAAATCTGACATCAGTGTTAGCTAATAACACACTAGATAAGCAAGAAGGAAGACGATGGAGTTTTTGGCGGGAAGTCAAAGTCGGTTGGGGTTTTCTATTATTTTGCAAATTGATTTTAGTGGACTTTACAATATGAACTTGGTGTTGTTTGGTGTTATAAATGCACACGCTCATAAACAATATGTGAAGTTATAGTACGGCTGTAAGTAGTGATATTTATTTTGCGGACTGTGTGGGGGTCTTCGGGCGTCGGCTGCCACTCAATCGGCTATGAAAACCAGTGGACTCGTATAGATTTCTCCCCAGAAGCTTAAAACAATCAAAGGCCTACACCAACCTTTGATTGTAACTTGTTAGAAATAAAGAATTCCCAACGTTTTATAAACTTGTTCCAGGCAGTAGCGTCAAGACATTAAAAAATAAAAAAATAAAAGGATGACGATTTTGCAATAATTTTCTAGCATTTTATGATCAAATTACTGTAGTTATACGCATCATTCCGAATGGCAAAAACATGTGTGCACTCAATATTTTTAACCGACTTGTCAAATGCAGCCTTTGGTCATGAGATTCTATGCTAGCTTGTTTAAAATTGTCGTACCAGTCCATAAAAAATACAAAAGACAGTACCACCGTTACGAGTTAAAAAATATTTTCTTTAACATGAAAATACAACAGTTATTTAACCCATAACGCTTGCAGTGCCTCTAAAAGTAAGTATAATTTCCATAAGCCGCTATTTCGGGCAGTAGTAAAGGAAAAACGGTGGAATTTTTGGTATTAATGACGCTATATTTCGTGAAGCCATCTTGTTTTGGGGGCTTTAGTGAAATTGTAAATTAAGTTGTAAGCTATGGCGGTAAACATATTAATATAATAAATAAAAAAAATATATTGTAGACACTTTTATTTTAGGTATGTAATTTATGGATCTTTTGCGATACATTACTTTTACTGTAGACGGTAGCTTCTTTATTTTTTACCCGACTGCGCTAGAAGATGGGTTATGTTTTTCGAGTGTAATGTATATTTCTTTTGCACGCTGTCTTAACGGCTTGATTGGTTTAAGCTTAAGAGGTGTCGTTCGATTCGTCTTAATTCTGAGAGTGACGCTGGGTATATCAAAAAGAAAAAAAAAGAAAACGTTGATTTTTTGGCGCCAAAACATGTAATTTTTTTGTTTAAAATCTATCGAGTGGG
The DNA here is from genome assembly GCA_963576875.1 of Acrobasis repandana. Taxonomy (NCBI): domain Eukaryota; kingdom Metazoa; phylum Arthropoda; class Insecta; order Lepidoptera; family Pyralidae; genus Acrobasis; species Acrobasis repandana. Next base: position 16,923,688 of record OY756232.1, on the reverse strand, counting down.
TCAAAATGAAGGATTTTATTTACGGATAACAAAAAATATACAACTTACTTAGGTGTATGTTTAAATGTAATTTGAAATGAGAAATGCTAAAAACAGCATATTACCTCGTTCATCCAAATGTGTTAGGTTGTATCGTAAGCATTAGCGAGACTGTAATGGCAGCCAAGGAGGCAGCAGAACGCGAAAGAGAGGCAGTGGCTCTAGTAGAGATGCGACGTCGAAGACCGGGCAGAAGGAGGCGCATTTATGCTCAACTCCAACCACCCTGAGAATAGCCAACGGACGCCAGATACGGGGTTAAGTCTGTCGTCCACCTGGCTGGGAGTACGGACATGTGTCCCTGTTCGTCTCTCACTGTTGTGTTCAAGGTCCAATTAGCCTGGGGTAGAGTGACCTAAAAAGGTCATTGCCGTGGCTGGGAAGAGTGGATGATTGGTGGCAACTCCACCGCTCCCACCTTCCCGGTATTGGCTTGAAGGGGCATCGAGGTGTTTTTAGTGGGTCCAAGTCCCACATAACCTGTTCCACTGTCCCCGCAGCGGAACGGTATGCGATGGCATTTTCACCTCGTAAAAAAAAAAAAGGTTGTATCGTAAGCATACAGCTTATGCATCATGCAGTCGAGTTTTCTTTAAATAATTATTTCCTGACTTATTAATTAGCCAGATTTATAAATCCGTGGTAAAAATCGCTATCCGCTTATACTTTACGTCGCCGACTCGCAATGGGGACTCAATTAAAATTCCTTAGTCGTCGCTATCCCACTTTTATTACAGTAATTTTGTGAAAAAGACAACTTTCGACGTATCACGCCGCTTTCAGCTGAATGTTGACTTTGTCCGTAATTAACGATTTGATCGCATCCCATGTTTACGTAAGTTGGCTGCGGCATCTCTTTGTTTTGTGAGTGAGGAGAGAGATTATAGGATACTACGATGGCCCAGTATACAACAAGAATGCCAAACGAATGATACTCGTAATACGTTAGTTCCAAGACGACGCATGGCTGTTAGAATTTTTAATAGGCTGATAAAATGATTTTTCGGTTATAAATATTTCTTTGATTTTAGGGGTTCCCATCAGTGGCCTATTTACCAGCATGCTAAGTACGCTGGGGCCTAGAGCGGCAGATTTTAGGGGCGGAAAATTTAAGCATTTGAATACTGCAACGCACACACACTGTTATGTATATTGTATTGTAATTAATTTAGTATTTACATGCGTATTTGTTTAGTTTTAATGGCTTGTGTGTGTTGAAGTTTCAATTCAAATATGGATTTTTCTATTCTATTCATGAATGAACAGAAATATTGAAACATTTCTTTCGATAAATCTAAAAGCTACCAGCTGGATTGAAACTATAAATAGAGGAAGGTTTCATTTTGCTCGGTTATTTAAAATAGGATTCAATAAAACCGAAATTCTCGCGAGCGAAGCCGCGGGAGTAACAGCTAGTCTAATATAAAGTAGAACGTGCCCCAGTGTCAATTTTAAGCTCCAATCCAGAAGCTCATAGTTCCCTACATTAGAGGTCATAAATCAACAGTCAGCCCCGGGCAAGCCAATTAGCGAAGACTTGGAGGATATTGGAAGGCCGCTGGTAAACGTAACAAAGCTTATTATTCCGCTTCAGCCTTCAAATTGGTTTGGTTTACTGAATTAACTTACGCTCATTGCTTTATAGTTCATTTAATAATCAGAGTATGTATTTCTTCATGTCATAATTATAAATTTATGTCATTTGTAAAATTTAAAATAATATTAATTTGTAAATTTAGTATGTACCAAATGTGCCCAAATTCTGACATTTGTGAGGTATCAATTTTTAAGACGATAGCAGAAGATCTTAAATTCTAACTTGAATATCGGCTTCTCTTGAGATCATTTCTACATGTTCCATCCCATATGGCCCATCCTATTCAAAATTTAATTAAATAAGATTCGGTTCATTCTAATTCCTTATTTATTGAAAAAGCAGCTTCTAGAATACGAGTAGATAGCGTATCTACATCTATGTCCAAAATTTCTAAAGGAAAATCCTCGCCTACATATCGACTGAGGAAATTTCACCGCCTAACATATTGGGCCCACACGATTTTACTTATCCTTTTTACATACGAAAGTTGTGATTTCCATACTTATAGGAAAACATATATTGTTGACCGCCCAAACAAATCACTGAGGCAGAAATATCATATGCATGGAATGGCCAAACTTATGCGTAGAAGGAGATGAGACGGGCTAGAGTTACAACTGCATCCACGCATATAGATGAGTTGGGAAACTGAGATGTGTGATCCCGAATAGTTCACTGATTTTAATAATAAGGAGGCTTATTCGATTTCAAGTTTTCTTGTTTATTTATGACTTCTTTTTGTCGTCAAAAGGTACATTTTACATTACAATGGTTCATTCTTCATCTTATAGAGTCGAAAATGGCTAAAATTCGATCTGTATAACCAAAATTTGGCCTCATTGAGATTTGCCTTAGCGCAAAGAGTCTAGCAATTGAGACATTTCAAAAGGTGGTCTATAGACTGAGTAACCATACAGACACACAAGTTGTTGCTGGAATACCCCCATTTGGCTCAAAATTATCGGCATGTCCCAGTATCCGACCGGTTCATAATATATGTCTAGTGACTCTGATAAATTAGTTCTACTAATTTTCAGTGCTGTGGATCATCATATTTCAAGTTTCGTTAGTTACATAAAGTTATATTAATACATTTTTAGATATGCTAATTGAATTACTTATTATCATCCGAGCGTATTTAGGAATTTATATTATACAACTTAGGAAACACAAGCTAAACAAAGCTTATAAACATCAATGAGACCTCTCCAACTCGTCTCGCCAGCGTGGAGAGTGTAGGCCAAATCCTTTGACTGCTTTGGCTAATATTTGGTACTGGCAGTACAGAGAGGGTCGTACTCCTACAGTGGAGACTAAAAAAGACCTGATGATGATGATGAATCAATAAATAGATAACAAATATAACGGGTGGCCATGCATAACGTCATCATCATATCAGTCACATATAGTCCACTGCTGGACATAGGCGTCCCCCAAGGATTTCCAAAACGACCAATCGGAAGCGGCCTACATCCAGCGTTTTCCACCTTGCTCAGGTCATCCGACCACCTAGCAGGTGGGTGTACGCTGCGCTTGCCAGTACGTGGCCGCCATTTAAGAACCTTTTTGCCCCATCGGCCATCGGTCATATGAGTAACGTAATGATCGCAAAACAGAACTAACATGCAATAAAAGCGAGACATTCCGAAAACGCTGAGTGCGACAGAATCAGACTAAATTGAATTAACTCGGGCTGTCGGACCAGTCATAAATATGTAGTTCTTATAAATATTTACACCACACACCGAATTCTATTACTGGATACGCCTAGGAAAATGTTTGTTCAGCAAACTATACGATAGTAGGGGCAAATGTTGTGTGTTAGAGAGCGTAGGCCAAATCCTTTCCTGACTACTCTGGAATATATGATGTCTGGAATGTATTATTTCCATAGTGTCCTATGTCATGATGTCGTATGGAATATATAATTATTAAATTATTTATTAGAAAAATCGACAGGGTGATTTGTGAATATGGCTCTGTTTGTTGAGCACTCAAGACTTGAAGAGTTCGAATCCCACTCGTGTTAAACTCAGTTTTCAAACAAAATAATACTCGTACTTTCTTTTCAATCCCAAAGTACAACTGCAAGAGGACGCTAAGGCTCGCGCTACACTGAATCACTGAATAGAGATGTGGACTGGGTCCGAAAAATGTATTTTATTTAATCATGATCATCATCATCAGGTCTTTTTGGAGCATGACCCTCACTGTACTACCAGAGCCATACTTAATTGGCCAAAGCAGTCAGAGGATTTGGCCTACACTCTCCACGCTGGCCAGGCGGGTTGAAGAGGTCTCATTGATGTTTATAAGCTTTGTTTGTGTGTGTTTCCTAAGTCGCCTTCTACGACATCCACGGGAAGACTTGTAGTGGTCCTACACTCTGCCGGGAACCACACGGCTTATATTTTTATTTAATCCATCAGTAACATTTTCCAAAAGTAATGGACCCATATTTTTCGGTTTATCAAAGTAGTAAAAATTCACAAAGATACAGCGCGTCGAAGTTACAGAGTGGGGGTGATTGACGTCACCGTCAAGTGTAAATCGTACATGATCGTGACTTCATGTGGAATTTAAATGCGCTGTGCCTTTGTTATTAATATCCGTATTCAGTAGAATACGGATGTAGACCACAGATGAAGCACGAGCCTCAAGATCTTTCCACTACACTGGCTTAACAGATTCGTTAAAATCTTTGTACCTCGTTAAAAGAGCATCGCTTTGCCGCATCCAGAGAACTAAATCCCCATCGAGAACACTATCCGAGTAAAAACCCGTGTTTTTACAGATAACCCGAATATTTTACTAAGTTTTTGGCGTCCCGGTCCCTGTACGATAATAAGGTCGATTTCGCTTAAACGAAATGTTTTGCCTTTTGTCTAAAGTGTTTTTGTTTTTCGAGTCTGTGATAAAGAAAGGTTTTGTGATTAAACTTTGTTTGTAAAAAATGTTTAAACTTAATGCCAGTCCACGACATAACACCAGATTTGGAACGCAATTAAAAAGCGTCTTAAAATTATGTTACATAATAGTACATTACGATATAAGTGCGTTATGGTGGTTATAACACACGAAGCGGAATATCAGCCTGAGCCGAAGGCGAGGGCGTTAGGAGCTGAGTGTGTTTAACCAATATACGCTCGTATATCGTACGACGTTTTTCAACATACTTGCGAGGAAAAATACCTAATAAACTGATATTTTTGATTTAAAATAAACTCAACCATAAAACTGTGATGCACACTGTTACTTTCCCGCCGTTTTACTTTTTTAAATGAGCACGGCGCGCGGCCTACTGGACGGGGCGCCGCGCGGCATGCGAATTCGTTATATGAAAAAAAAAACAATTTGAAGCATACTGGCTAAAAGGCAGATGCTAAACGCCGTAAAAAAATTAAAAAAAATAATACCTATGTAAGATACAAAGATAAATATTGAAACAACGATTACGTTCGATGTCTTATTTATTATTTTTCTTTGTCTAACCTTCACCTTATGTTATCTAACTATCTCGCTCACACACAACTGTCAAACTTTCTTACTCTCTCATTCATACTGGATTTACCATTAACTCTGTCCCTTTCTTTCGCAATAGCAAATCGTGAGTTATAGAAATATTACTTCACTATTTTCGTTTCTAACACACGCGTGTTTTATGGGCTGCTTTATATATCTAAAACCGGTGAAGTTTGATCCATTTTACGAGCAAGGGAGTTGAAATTTTTTATTTATTTTCAAGAACAAAGTGCATGTCTTTTGTTGTTTTTTTCATTAATGCAAGATGGCTGCCGATTATCCAATGCATGCGATTTGGTATCCAGGGTTTTATTGGGAGGGGGATGCAAATATTAACTTTTTTGGAATCCAAGCTTTCGATTCTACAGTAAGGAACTTCGTTGTCACCGGGTGTACCGCGTTATCCTTTCCCCTGGATTCGATCCCCAGTCAGGGCAAGTTGGAAAAAGGTCTTTTTCAAATTGTCTCGAGTCTTATGTGTTCGTCGACAAGTAGCTATGTGCTTATCATAAAATATAGTATTGTTGAGTTAGTATCCACAAGTCTAAAACTTACTTTGAAGCTTTTCAAAGTCATAGTTAAAATCATTTATTTATCTTGGGATCTTTGTATCACTTGATATAATTGTCATTTTTTTCTTTCGTTTTTACAAGTAGTTGACGTCAAATCATTTACTTACAGCTAAGCATAGTGCCGCTTCCACGCAATTTATCCGTATCTATTTATTTATAATTATTCTTTAATAACTTTAATTTGTTCAAATATTATAAAAATTACTGTCATCAGCCAAACATCAAGCCAATCTTAATAATTCGGTCTAATCTATACGGGAAATGTATGTGTGTATTGGAATTTATGGTTAAAAAAATATTGCAAAATAGGTTGGTAAGCCAACCCTCATGAAAGCTATTTAGCATCAAGCAGGGATAAACAGATTATTTTTAATATGTACCAGTTGAAAGGGATCGGGAAGGTTGGCTATTATTATATTTCGTGATTTTCATGACGCCCACGTGTTTTATTATGAATTTAAGCGGATTTCTGTTCTATGGAAAATATATAAATACTCAAATATATAGTGACAAAACGCACTGATTGAGCTAGCCCCAAAGTAAGTTTAAATTTGTGTTATGGTATAACTCAACTGTACTATATTTTATAATAAATACATTTATAGATAAATACACAAGAACTAGAACAATTTGTAACAGGCCATTTTCCGACTTGCCCTGGCTGGGGATCGAACCCAGAACCTCTGAAGAGGCGGACTGGCGTGGACTACGCTGCGGATTGTCAAAATTAAAAAAAATCATCGAAAGATTTTTAAAGTTGTATAAAAACTGTCGTGAGATAAAATCATTATTAATATATTTTAAACTGTTTACTCGCAAAAAATAGTCAGAAAGGCCGACCAGGTTTCGCTCGATTGTGACGATCATCATCAGGGCGAGTGTTAGGAGCGGCAACCCGACGACGGTTTCGCTTTACTCGACGTGCATCTAAGAACGTACATGCAGAGAGTGCATCGAAATAGACAGGTTGCCGCCTCAGTTTTTTTCTTCTATCCAAGACCAGTATGGAAGATTTCCAGACCAGCACGGAAGATTCTAACTAATGTATAATGAAATGTCATTTAGAGTACATTGGTTGGCTATTTTATAGTACCTACTAAAACATGTTGCATATCTCTCGGTTGCACGACCACGAAGTAAGAAAGATGAAAATAGAAATATCTAGACGACCTATTTTCCACCGCAGTGGTCTATCTGACCCCGTTCCAACTGTTTTCCAGTAGATCTAAGATCGCAGGGCTGCCGACGATTTTCCAAGCGAGCTCACTAAGCTTTGTGAATAGACGGTGATTTAGACCAACAGAAAAATTATACACATATGGGGGGCAAGGGTAGCCCCGAAGTGTGGGAGCTCCTGGGCAGAGCGTCCCAGATAGATTGTGTGTATAGGGAAGTAGGAGAAACAAACAAATAGAAGATGTAAATAGCTTTTTATGTACACACAAGAGTAAAAAGAAATAAGCAAAACAGAAGGTGCACGAGCGATAAAATCAGTGGAAAATAAGGTAGAAAAATGTAGAAGTAGAATAGTCAAGACAATAGAACTGAACACAAAGTAAATATTAAATTAATTTAAATTTTTAACAGTGAAAAATGCTGTTACCACAAAAGACAAGACATGAGAGCTCTGAAGGATGGTCATTGACAGTCGACCAAAACTCAGTACTAAAAGTATGCGCGCGCAACATGACGCCGCGAGGCAACATGCGCGCGCAACGCAAAGTCCGTGGTTGACTGGTAAAGACAATCGCTTTCAATAAAGAAGTATAAATAAAAAAGTATGAATACAGATAAATAAAACTTGTCTAAATACAAGTGGGAGAAGCCCACACACACAAACATATTATGCCGGCTGTACACACTCGCTCCTGCTCTTTCTCGGGGTGTGTCGGCGAGAGTGTACAGTCGGCTTTAAACACGTCTTAAAGCATATAGGTATAAACATAAGTTGGAGTAAAAAGAAAAAGGATGGAAGTACAAATAGACGACCTATTTTACAACGCAACTGCGCAATGGTCTATCTGACCCCATTCTAACTATTTTCCAGTAGAACTAAAATCCCAGGGCTGTCGACGATTTTCCAAACGGGTTAAGAAGGTCCCAATGGCGTATTATCCAATCGGGAGCAGGTCCGAATGCATTTTTTTTTTGCATATTTTTTGGCTTTAAGTTTTAGGCATATATTCAAAGACATCATCATTCTATGACATAATATAGTTTAGTCATAATGTGTCATTTACCTAATTGAAAAGTGTGATTTAATAAGTTTTAAATACTTGATTATAACTAACGAGATAAAAATATTATTAATATTTTATTTATTGCGAGCATGAGCGTCGCTGCATCCAGTGCTCCGCATTCGCCCTGAAGATGGTCTCCTAATGAGATTGAAACTTGGTTGGCCCAAGCGGACTATATAGACTTTAAAAACCCGTTTTAAATATTTATAATGTAAATACACGTATCTTAATGACCTTATAAAGTACACGCCTCAGTCACTCGGTCTATTTTCCTTGTTTTAGTAGGGTTGTCGACGATTTTCCAAGAGGGTTGACACTGTCCCAGTGGCCTATTATTGAATCAGCGCTGATCGATGCGTGCCCGTATCTGTTTTCCTTTAATCCCGGGAAGTTGGCAAAGATATAAAGATGGTAATGATTGACTGGATGTGGCTATTTAAAACTATACAGTAGCCAAGTTTGGTATAATTTTTTTTTACTTGTTATTGGTAACTGAAATAAATGCTTAGATGATCCAAAATGTGTTATTGAAATAAGACTAATCAAAAAAATTAGATCAAATAAAACAAACAACGTAAAACCATTATGACGTTAAGAACATAGCGGAAGAAAGAGACACATGAAAATCACTCTACCGACAAGAGCGAGACTCATAAATACAAGAAGGAGGAAATATAACTATACTATAACAACAATTATTCTCTGCTTTGTCAAGTAGCAAGAAAAATAATACTCCCCCCTCTGGGGAGGGCCATGGCCAGCGGTCACTTACCATCTGGGGACCCGCTTGTTCGTTTGCTGTCCTAAGATATAAAAAAAACAAGTATAGTTTTATTCTCCATTCCATATTTAGACAAATAAAGTAAGTCTCAGCCCTATAATTCATCCAGTAAAACTCAACTCAACTCAATCCATGAGCGTACCGTGTAGGTACGCTCATGGATGGAGCTCATGGAAAGAGCAAGAATGTAGCTATATCACGAATACCTCTAGCGTAATAAACTGATTGAGCTAGCCCCAAAATAAGTTTTTAACTTGTGTAATGGGAAACTTACTTATGTATACACCATATAGATAAACACCCAAGACCCAGAACAATTTTAAAAATGCTATTTTCCAACTTGCCCTGGCTAGGGATTGAACCCAGAACCTCCGGATTAGCATACTAGCGTGTTAACCATTACGTCACGAAGGTCGTCAGATATCTGTGTTTTCCTACGGTTTATCAAACTTGTTGTGACTATGAGGAAAAAAGATAAGTTGTAAAACATATTTTTGACTGATGAAAATACATAATTTTTTATGTTTTTTACTTCATATTTTTACAAACAGGTCTGTCCCGTGGCTTATCCAGTTTCACTAATTCAACTCAATCGTATATGCGTCTGTGGTTTGTTAAGCTTGTTGTGACTATGATAGAAAAATGAATGTTTGTTTATAAAGAGAATATAGCTTAGAACATATGAATAGCTTACAAGAATTGGGTTTTCACGTGGACATCAAATGTATCTATCTCTATATCTATCTACTTATTTTAGCACTCATGCGTGACAGGAATAAAACTGGCAGTAAGTTTTTATTTTGTGTATCGTGAATTAGTTAATCAAAGATTTAAAAGTTTTGAAGTTTTGAAGATAAAAAAGCATAACTATGCTTTTGTTTTTTATTTTTCTCCCAACTTTTGGGGTATTTTCTGTTTACGCGGGCTTGTGGCCAAACGTAATTTACGAAAGGGTCCCTAAGAGTCAGAAGACAGTCGAATAGTACGACATTTATTATGAACTCAACTTAAGTCTTTTTTTTTATTTAATTTATTGCACTATAAAATTACACTTACTAAATTGCACTATAATATACAATAGGTACAATCTTAACGCTAAGCGCTGTCTACCAGAAAATACTTCTTCCGACATTTCTGAAAGCTTCTTAGTTCTGATATATCGTTACTAATATATATATATATATCTTTTCTAGTGTGGATTTAGAGGCGTTCCTCTAAACCAGACGAGCTCCCGCGGGGGGTGAGTCTCACAGTCGTACTCTATAAGTTATTACGTAACGAGGCCATTGGTACGAGGTTCAGGGCAGGAATTACGTTTATATGGACATAATATGTCTAGTGATTATGATTACTAGTACAAGTATTTCTTTATTGTCATATAGGTAATAGGGATATAAAAAAATCTCTAATCGTCATCATCATCAAAATTTAAGAGCGACGCTCTTGTCGGTGGAGTTTCTTCCATTCTGTTCTATCTTCCGCCAACCTCTTGACATCTTGGTACGACACTACTATCACCATTTCCTTGACTTGCTTCATATAGCTGAGCCTTGGCTTTCCTCTTCCCCTCCTTCCTTCTATTTTGACTTCTATTATAATTCGCATAAAATTATCATTCCGTATCAAGTATCCTAACATATTGCCTCGCCTATTTCCGAATACCTCGAGTATGTGTCTCTTTTCACCTACTCTATTTAAGACCTCTACATGTGTTACTTTATCCTTCCAATTAATCCTTTCTAACCTCCTCCAGCACCACATCTCAAATGCTTCCAACCTTCTCGTTTCCTTCTTCGATAGTGTCTCCACGTCTCACAGCCATATAGAGCAATGCTTCAAATGTTTTAATCGTCACTAATGATAATTATTAAGCAGGGCGATTGAAGAAGTACCCAAATAGGGATATAGACTGAGTCCGAAAAATTGTATTTTATCTAGTCCATCAATTAGATCATCCAAACATAATGGACCCATATTTTTCGGTTTATAAAAGTAGTGAAAATTTATACAGCGCTTCCATCGAAATATAATTCTCTAGAAATCTAACGCTCCTACATTCACCGCTTCGATTCTGATTCCATTTACGCAACAAACGAACAGTAATTACAACGAAACACTCTAACGCACACATAGAGAAAGATGCATGCGATTGATCGCTACAAGGTCACGCGTCGTCGTCGGTCGGGTGGGGCATTCAACGCAACGAGCGGTGAGGAACAACGCGCGGATGGTACCTATTATGCAGTACGCTACGCTAAAATAAATAAATTGCCTGTATGGCTTCTACACCACTTCACGGCACATGACGGCAATTTTAATTTATCGATTATCGCAAAAACACAGCAATATTCTCAAAGGAAACTTCTTGCGAGGCAACCGCACGACTCGAGTCTCAGGGCGAACTGTGGCGCCGCGCTGTTCATATTTTAAGCCCCGTAATTTAAATGCGCTGTAATTATTTACTCATCAGGAAAAATACGTATACAATATTTGTAATATTCTACCTGATGAGCTAGAATATTTTTTAGTCTACATTCGAATTATTTCTATCGTTCAGTTATCGGGGATGTTGAATCCGGTGATTGAGGTTTGTAAAAAGTGTGTGCGAGCAACAAAAAACAATTCCCGAACGGACTTTTATAGGCACACGTGAAGCGATTTATGTATTTTTAACCTATATGAATCAAATCAAATCAAATCAAATTCTTTATTTGCTTAATAAGATGAGATGAAATATTCTTATTTATTAATATATATTATATTAAAAAAATTATAAACTAAAACTTACATATTCCGACTGTTTTTATCGTAAGCAGAGAGCTCAAGAATATATTTCTGATTTTTTTCCCATACAGACTAAAATACCGTGTGTTGAAGAAGTCGGTATTTTTTTTAATTATACTTGTATTGTTCTTTACTTCCTAGATGTACTAGTTTATAGTGGTTTATAAATCAGAGAGACCAGTATCCACGCAGTCGTATTCCGCTCAAGTTTGCTCATATCACGACCACTGAGCTCAATCAACCATAATCGGTCGGAAACTAATATAAGACGAACTTATCGCGTTTTATCAAAGAATTTATAATACATTCTCAAATAACTACGATTTATAATCTGAAAAAAAAACACCATTGAAAATTAAACCTAACGCCGCGCACGTAAAGCTCATATTTTCATAAATGTTTAAATACCTAACGTTCCCAAAAAATGTACCTAAAGTTGTAGGTGTCACTTTCCCGCAAACTGTCAGTGCAATAAAGTAGAGCTATAACTTTAGGTATAATTTTTGGGAACGGCTTTGCCACTTCGTAAGCATTCTAAATTTGTATACAATTTCTTTGCTCACTCAGTCACATATCATGGTCACATACATATCGATCATAGACGAACACATACAAATACAGAGGACTGACAATCTTCATACCTTGAAGCGTAATTCTATTTTGAATTTAAATTTTGTAGCTAGATGGAGCTACTAGTTCGAACAAAGATATGGCCTCTATAACAACAAATACTAAAAATAAGATAAAATTATAAACGACCCCTTTCGTTTATAATTTTATCTTATTTTTAGTATTTGTTGTTATACAAAAAACGTGTTTTTTCCAGCGTTTTTAACTCGATCTGTATAATGACATTAACTAGATACTTAAAATTTCACCGATTATGTATTACTATGGCCGCTATAACATCAAATACTAAAAATAAGATAAAGTTAAAAATAAAAGTGGGTCGTCATACAAGAAACGTGTTTCTTCAGCGTTTTAAAACATTGTACGGAGGTACGGAACCCTTCATGTACGAGTCCGACTCGCACGTGCACGTTTATTTTTAATATTGGCTGTTATAGCGGCCATAGTAATACATAATCGGTAAAAATTTCAAGTATCTAGTTATAATGTCATTATAGGGCGAAATGCAAAAAAAGTGTACATATAACAAATAAGAAACAAAGTATATTTTTTTGTCGTGACAAATAAAATAACAAAGATGAACTGTAAGACCTAGTTCATATTGTTAATTTTAAATAAAAGGAAATAAGGGAATATTATTAATTAAACAACATTAAATTGTATGTTTTTTTATTAACGAAAGCTAATTAACTTTGCTGTACAGCCAGTTACACTTCAATTTTTATTTGAACTTAATTAATCTTACATTTTTAAACATCAAGTAGTTCTTAATTTTTATATTTCAGTTCTTTGCTAAATCAATCTTAAAAATAACTTTAAGCGTACTATCACAACTTCAGTAATAGGTAGTTTTATTACCGACATGAAGGTAACTATTATAATTTGTGTTACACATGATATTTGGTAAATCAACCTTAATTAACGTTTAACGAAATTTAAAATATTGGCTAATAATAACCAGTATTTTAAACAAGTATCAAAATATTACAATAAATTTAACTGCCATGATATTTAACAGAATCAGTCTAATAATCTAATAAGTATTAATATCACTTCAAAACAATCATCACAAATGACTCTAAGTAATAATCAATATTTTTCAAAAATCTACTCTATAATAAACTTTTGATACATTTTGTTTAACTTCAGTATTAAAACATTCAATAGCCATAGTTTGAGTTGAAACAGTTTCTACTTAAGTCAACCTTAGAAATTACTCTCAGTAATAAGTACTTAAAACTTCGAACAACCAACAAATAACATATTGTATTTTGTACTGTCTTTTTATGAAAAATATGAGTTTTATATATAACTGTTGTTCATAATCAACACATTTTGACAAATATAAATCTTAGCTAAACTCTTAAATGTCATTTGAAAGAATCACTTAATCAAATTTATAAAAAAGTAACATTTTTGTAAATTTTACTTTTCTTCATCACTACTAGTATTATAAAAACAAAATCCTTTATGTGGCTTTTGTGGCGAGACTTGTTTAACTGCTATAGGCCCATCGGTATTTGTAGGTGATTTAATTTCTCGTTTGACGTTCACATTTTTTTTTATAGGTAAGTTAGTCGTCGATGTGAAAAGCTCTCTAAAGTCTGTTTTCAAATTAGATGATGAAATATTATAGCGTGCTTTGCTAGATAACATTTTTGACCTATTGTTGCTACTAAAATCTACTTTAACATTTGACAGTACACATATTTTAGCTGCTTTGCCATCGTTTGCTTGAAGGACATTGGCCGAAGGCGATACTCTTATGAACTTGCTTTTCCCATCTTCTTTATATAATTTTGATTCAGTGCAATTTTCAGCACGATTTGTAAGTACATTGTCAGTTGTAGATGTAGTAGTAGCAATTTCTATTTTTGATGTTGAAGCAAAGTCTTTATGTTTCATGATCAGTGAAGTTTCGGTGGGTTTCTTTGATAGTGTAGAAAAAATTTCTTCATCATCAGATGAAAAGTCCTGTTTTGAAACTTCCTTATATCCGATTGTAGTTGATGAATAAGTCAAAGCTGTAACAGGTTGCTCAATCTGTCCAAGTACATTGTCAGTTGTAGATGTAGTAGTAGCAGTTTCTATTTTTGATGTTGAAGCAAAGTCTTTATGTTTCATGATCAGTGAAGTTTCGATGGGTTTCTTTGTTAGTGCAGAAAAAATTTCTTCATCATCAGATGAAAAGTCCTGTTTTGAAACTTCCTTATAACCAATTGTAGTTGATGAATAATTCAAAGCTGTAACAGGTTGCTCAATCTGTCCTGATATTACTGGAGAGAGGCGTTCTATTTCTGAGAATAAATTATTGCCAGCAATAGTTTTAATCTTCTTTGGGTAATTAAAAATATCTTGATAAGTTTCATCGTCATCCTCAGACGATGACATAATTATATTGCGCTTACGAATAGGGGTAAACTTAGTTATAGAGGCAGTAGAGTTTGGAGTATCAGAACGTGATATTAAATTATTTTGTAAAATCGATTCTTCAAATGATGAAATATTTCCATCATCAATATTACTCTTATTTGGCTTCAATAATAAACAAAAATTTTTCAGTTCAAAGCAATTACAAAATCCTCTTGTGTCGGAACTATCACAGTAACAAGTCAAAATACGATGGCAAACTTCGCCAGACTTGTTTGTAGTCTGAATTTGATGAATCTTCATGGTTTTTGGGATAGCTGTCAAATGATTTAAGGCAAACTCATTACTTTTTTTTATATAATCAATATTTTTATCGTCAATGCAGAAGAGTTTTATTCTAGTTTTGCTTTTTAACATTTCAAGCGCATTATTAGCGTTAAGTACGTCACTTCCATAAGATACCTTCTTATCCAATAACCTTTTAATAGTGCCGCCTACACCATCAGCTGCCCCTTTGCCATGATAAGATTCTGAAAAATTCCAAGTAGCTTTAAAGCCCATATCTTTGGTAATTTTACTAAACAGGTAGAAATTTTTTTTCTGTTTATATTGTGTGCTTGGTCCATCGGAATAGACATGCAAAATATCTATTTCTGGTGTGGTTTGTTTAATATCAGATAATACTGGTATTAAATGTGCCCATATTGCTACCGGAGAATGGTCCGTAGAGTCTGAAAACGTACAGTAAGATTGGGGCTTAGTATTTTTTTTATAAACGACGCTGGTATGTAAGGTAATTTGATATTGTGAAGCCCCAAAGTGAGCTGATTGAATTGCTTCGTGCATCTTACAAGTATAATTTTCAGAGAAGTCGCAATGTAGTACAACTTCATGTGATTGCAGACTATCTTTCAAATTTTTGAAGCAATTGTACTGGTGCCTTACGTTGAAAATGTGTACTTTATAAACTTTCAATTCTTCTTTAAACTTGGTGATTAAATTTGTTAAGTTTCCATTTTTTATATCTTTTTTCACTCTCTTCGATGATTTAATTTCGTTATTTTTCTGATACTCAATTTTTTTTACAACCCATTCCAACCATGTTACGTTCTCCTGTTCTTTATGTTCAGTTAAATTGTATTTTACAGATTTATTGTTGCAAGTAGGGCATTCATTAAACATACATTCTTTCAAATCAATACTGCATACTGTGTCTTTTACTACATTAACAAGTTCATTATAAACATTTAAGACAGATAATCTTTTGAGGGCCCTGAATTTGAATTCTATGTTGGAATGTATTTTACATACGCAAGTATTTCTATCTGTAAGTTGTGGGCTGATAATATAAAAAGGTTTGTGTCTTATAAAAGTTGTGTAAGAGATTTTACTACCCGTTTCTTCTCTGAATTTTTTGTGCAAATTAATCAAACTGTCCAAAAGGTACCTTTTTTGAATTTTAACCATATTCAACGTCTTTGTCTCTTTTTTGCCAGCTGAGGCACGGGATACGTCGTCTTGCAAAAAAAATGTTTGTATGTCTTCTCTCTGTTTTCTGTTAAACTGCAAACTCTTGTCTTTTTTTTTCGTAACTCTGATTCTTCCTTTTAAACCTAAACTATGTCCGATCTGAGTTCGCATTTTATATTTGCAAACCAAGTCTCTATTACAAAGGTTTTTCATAACATTTCTTTCGGTGTTATTTTGACAATCAGTGTACTGTTCTGCCAAAGCCGTACTTAATACATTTTTTTCCAATAAAACACGCTTTACTTTTTTCTTATCTTCAGCTGATACACTATTCAATGTTTGTAAAAATAAATCTGATTTAGAATTTGGTGTCAATGGTTCTATATTCTCTGCGTCCTGCTGATTATCATCATTGGAAAATTTTTGGCATTTTAGAAGCATATTCCTTCGGTACATTTTTTTTTCTAGAGATACTATCCTTCGTTTCATTTTTTTTATTTTTTTGTTCTGTTTATTTATTATTTTTCTTAATTTATTATACTTTTGATAATACTTCTTTCGAGATCCAGTTTCTTTTTTATTACTATTTGTACTAACTATGGCCGCTTGATTTTTTTTTAAATTACGCCATTTCTTTCTTCTTATATCTTGTTGGTTTTTGGGCAACAAAGATACTTTAACGTATTTACTTTTAATCCTTTCGCGATTTCGTTTTTGCATTTCTTCATATTTTTCTGGGTGATTCTGTTTAAGCCGTTCTCTGTATAGTCGTTGTCTATCTGCAGGCGACAACGGCATTTTTCTACAACAAACAAATTGCTTATTAGAGTATGTATATGGTTGAATGTCGTTGTTAAAAAAGAAAGCTAATAAGTTAGCCGAGTAGAGTGTATGAAACTGCACGTAATGAATTTTAACGGGCTATATCTTCATTTCTCGTTTCATTGAGAAAAGAAAAAATATATAATAAATCATTTTAAAAATTATTTAACTGACGGACTAATTATATTTTTTAGTCAGCATGCCTTGTAGTCGTTTTACATTCTACATTTAAAACAGTATATTTAAAATGAAAATAAAAATAATAAGACTAACTTTTAATATAATATTAATTAAAAGTTAGTTTTAATAATAAATGAATGAATGAATAAATGAATATGAATAATTTTAGGTAAGCTTTAAACTACACGGAGGAGTCTTATATTACATTTTATACCTGACAATAATTGAGATTTTGTAACAGGCAATGCTGCGGGACATATATGCTATCTTATCTTGCACTTTTCAAATGTGAATACGACTTTACTTCATATTTGTTATTTCATGTTTGTTACGTCACAAAGAAATATAACAAACTCGTCACAAATATGAAACAAAACACGACGTGTAAATAACCTACAAATTTGCAAAAACAAAATGACAATGCCTTTAAACAGAACTGTCTCTTTTTCCATATATTCGCTAAGAAACCTTTCAATACATATATAAAAAGAAAATCATGCACTTACCAGAATGTATAAAGCTATGATCATCAAGATGAAACAATTTTTGTGTATTTTCTTCGCACGATTCAGTAAAACGATTGCACTGCTAAACTGAACCCGAACAAAATGGCCGTGGTACAACACATATGTAGCACCTTCTGCCGTTGTCTATGGTGATAATGTTTCCAGCAGTAAAAAGTCGTTTTCTACCAATTTTTTCTAAACAAAGCTGAATAACAAATATGAATGAAATTACAGACGGTGGCAAAAATAATATTTAAATTAGTTTTGACTAAAGTAGTTTATTATATTTTCACAAAATATCAAAGCTCATGATATTCTTAAGACAGTTCAAAATATATGAACTGTTCCTAATAACGCTTACTCTTTATTTCCATTTCACAAAGTTGAACACGGTCGAATAGGACACTTTTAAATGTATGAAA
Source organism: Acrobasis repandana (assembly GCA_963576875.1). Lineage (NCBI taxonomy): Eukaryota > Metazoa > Arthropoda > Insecta > Lepidoptera > Pyralidae > Acrobasis > Acrobasis repandana. The sequence continues at coordinate 16,905,753 of OY756232.1, read as the reverse complement.
AAAAAACGGACGTCTATTGATAAATTAATTTTTTTCAATGTTTTTATGGAAAATATTTTTTTTTTTATATTGGGTTGTTGACTGTTTTAGTTTTTTTAAATATAAAAATATGTTTAAAAATACAAACAAATTCTAAACGGTTTTCCTAGCTTAGGACGTTCAACTTTTGTGAAATGTACATTTTTTTTGCATTTCGCCCTATAAAGATCTAGTTAAAAATGCTGAAAAAACACGTTTTTTGTATGACGACGCCCTTTAATTTTTAATTTTTTTCTTATTTTAGTATTTGTTGTTATAGCGGCTACATTCATACATAATCGGTGAAAATTTCAAGTGTCTAGCTATTACGGTTCAAGAGATAGAGCCCTGTGACAGACGGACAGACGGACGGACAGACAGCGGAGTCTCAGTAGTAGGGTCCCGTTTTCACCCTTTGGGTGCGGAACCCTAAAAAAGATGCAGTATTCAGGTGGCTTGCGGCATCGTTACACAGTGATCTCCAGACAGCCTTCGCCGCCCCAGGCAGCATATGAGTTAGCATAGCAAATACCACGTCCGCTGCAATATAGGGTTTCCACTCTAATAAGCCACTGGATCGAGTTTGCTATCTATTTCCTACCTACTCATTTCTGTCCGATATTAAACTAAAACCTCATCTCATGTCTTTATTCCTAATGGGGCTGACAGGCGCATTTTAGGTGTTGCTTTAAAGTCAAAGTCTAATTTTTTAATTCAATTTAGGTTAACTATATCACTTATTGAAATTCATTATTTTTAGTGCAAAATCTACAAATTGTTAGCGTTTCGGAACGACCACTGCTGTGAAGATATACCCCGAGAAATAAACCCAGTTCAGTATAGGCCCCTACCCAGCCTGATGGTTGCAATTAGACATGTGTAATCTCGACTCGGAGAAGTGTTTCGGCTCACTGAATCTTACTCCTTATCCGGTACCGAATCATCCTAATGATTCCTACTCCCTTATTGGCTCCAGGTCCGAGGTCCGCTAAGTTTTGCTATTGAATCTACAGAATACAGACGTCCTTTCTGGTACCGGTTTCAATACAGAATAATATTGACTCCCGAGACGCGGTGGAGCCGAAACGCGGCACGCGGCTTGCGATCTGACAGGCGCCGCCGGTTCCCGGCGGGACCAAGATCTGTACGGACTCAATAACTCGCGGAAGCCGATAACGATTACCGGAATTCAGTACGGGTATCGACTCCTATTTTAATATTCGAAGGTATTTAAATATTCGAATCCGGAGTTACCCATGTCTAGTTGCAATACCGATTTACACTTATTATTATCATATCATATACTTATATTATAGTTTACATTATAAATTTAAAGAATTTGCAACTATTCTATTCTTATAATATCAACTAATCTAAGCAGACAAAGCCCAAGTCCTTTTTAGCGCGATAATGGACTAGAAAACCTTTTGATGAAGAACATCTTGTGTCAAAAGGTTCCATTATCATCATCATCATGATCAGGCCTTTTTTAGTCTCCACTGCAGGAGCACGATCATCTCTGTACTGCCAGAGCAGTCAGATAATTTAGGTCCGTAAAACTGGCAATATAAAATCGGCGAAAATCTAAAAAAAAAATCACCAAAATTTGTTGCTTTTTAGTTGCTAATTAGTTGCCAAAACGATGATTTTTTTGCTCTAACCGATCGTGAGAAATCGGCAACAGTTCCAGCTTTACATTAAGCTACCGTGACAAAAATCGGAGAAATGTATAATAGGTTGAGTCAATGCAGGTGAATTTGTTGCCAATTTGTTGCTCCAAAAATTTGTAAAAATACTAATTTTTGTTATGGTGCCGTAAAAAATACTGGACTCGCTAGCTTAACTTCGGATTTCTGATAGTTAAATTCTATAGAATAATTTGTTGCTGCTTAGATCTTCACTTGTTACAGTGTATTGAGTCAGCAACAAAATAGAAAACGGAAGTTGAGGTAATTTTGAAATAGGTTATCCCTCAAACCGGTCACGCCAACTTAACTTCCGATTTTCAACGGCTAATTTCTTTAGAATAATTTGTTGCTGCTCATATCTTTATTTGTTACAAAGTATAGAGTCAGCAACAAAATAGAAACCGGAATTTGAGGTATTTTTGAAATCGGTTATCTTCTTCTTATCGAGTCGAAATGGTTACACTGTAGCTTCAATTTCAAATCACCTGTGACCAGTATGTGGCCACGGCGATCCCTCTGTCGTTAGCTTTATTAAGGTCCTCTATGGTACATGACGTAGGGCAGCCCGGACATGACAAAAGGTGGTCCATCGACTGAATGGCACCGCAGTCGCAAAGGTTTTTATCAGCGTGACGCCACCTAACTCGGTTTTCCCGACATCTCCCATCACCAGCCCGGAGTCTATTGAGAGACTTCCAGACTGACCAGAAAATCGGTTATCTCTCAAACCGGTCACGCCAGCTTAACTTCCGATTTCAGATAGTTAAATTCTATAGAATAATTTGTTGCTGCTTAGATCTTCACTTGTTAGTAGTAGTAGGGAGAAGTCCTATTCTACTCAGCTGGGAACCACAAGGCTTGTTGCACTAGGCACTTTCTAGTATAATCTCGCTAAACACGCGATATGGTATATAGTACATTTATTCCTCGAAAGGAACTAATGTGGCCATAAACCCAGTTCTCGCAGGTCCTAGAATGAAGTAGGATCGTAAACGCAGACAAATTAAGTTGGGTATTAAGACGAAACTGAGGGGCCGTTTTTCCATACAAACGTAGTCACCTGTTTCCTCCCTGGATAATGCCAGATTTTCCGCTTTGTTACAAACATCCAGAAAGCAAATTTGACTATATAAAAAAATTAAAACATACGAACACCGCTCAAGTCTTTGTTAATTCCTTATGAAAAAAGTACTTATATTGGTTAAGTTTTGAAGAAGAAATCAGAAAACTACGAATTGTTGATTTTCTGTTCTTTTAATAGGAATTTTCAGTCCAAGCTGCAGTATGTCTCTATCGCACTTGCTTGGTTGTTGTTCGGGCACAGCGCGACAGCAATAGATTTTATAAATACCAATTTTTCATTTCTCTAGCCCTTGATGTTTCCTCCTAACAGCTCTCAAGAAAGGTTTTCCTTTAGAGCCAGCTCACACTGAGACCCGACGAGACGTGACGCGCCCTTTTAGGTTTCACCGATTCCGCGGCGTTCCATCGAAAAACCATACTATTTTTATTCTTCAATATTTAAATTGCTATTTTCACCTACATCCGTGTGGCTTTTAGCGTAAAATAGGATCACTCAATCTCCTCCTGTAAATGTCGTAAGAAGCGACTAACGGACTGAGCACAAACAACGCCATTAGATAGTAAACTTTGACCAACACCAATGAAAATTTGAACAACATTAAGTTAGTTTAAGTTAATTTATTACATTAGAAAGTTGTTTAATATCAAATAATGTTTCTTGAATAAAATAATAAAAATTAAGATGCCAAAAAATATTTAGTAAATTTGATAAAATTCTGGTGTTTCTTAACACGAATATAAAATTTTAATTAGCTTTTCCATGTTAAATGCATCGTAAAATATTCATGGAATTTATAATAAAAAATTTAATGGTGGCGTGTAACGTGAATTTAGAATTAAATGCAAAATAAGCTGTTTCTGTACCTAACCTTAAAATATGGACGAGGTCGGCTTATTCAATTTCATATTTTACCCTTAGGGCGTAGAATTTACCGGATATTCTTAAGAGGATACATCAATTTTTGGAGTCCAGTGCTGCCCCATTTCAATCGGAGATATCATTTAAAATTTTGTTATAACCCTTTAATCTATTTTATGAACTACTTTTAATTGTATAAAGTAAATTGAAAATACTTTTAAAACCACCAAAGAGGATGCACAGCAAAATTAAATGGAGCATCATAGGCATAGGCTTAATTTATAAATATACCGAACTAAAATAAAACAGAATTTTCTAACAACTATAGCTACAACTGCAAAAAACACACCCACACACAATAAACATCAGAAAGCCTGGTAAGCCAAGGACACAATGGAGAGATAAACTCGACAGATTTGATAAATAAATAAACGGGCAAGTGCGAGTCGGACTCGTACATGAAGGGTTCCGTACCTCCGTACAATGTTTTAAAGCGCTGAAGAAACACGTTTCTTGTATGAAGACCTGTTTTCATTTTTAACTTTACCCTTTTTTTAGTATTTGTTGTTATAGTGGTCATAGTAATTCATAATCGGTGAAAATTTCAAGTATCTAGTTAATGCCATTATAAAAATCGAGTTAAAAACGCTGTAAAAAACAAGTTTCTTATATAACGACATCCCCCTTAATTTTTTACTTTATTTTTTTTTAGTATTTTTTGTTATAGCGGCCACAGTTATACATAATCAGTGAAAATTTAAAGTGTCTAGCTATTACGGTTCAAGAGATAGAGCCCTGTGACAGACGGACAGACAGCGGAGTCTCAGTAATAGTTTGGTTACGGAACCCTAAAAATGGAAAGATTTAACACAAGACAGATTAGAATGGAGAAAATGGAGGGAGGCCTTTGCCTAGCAGTGGGACACGTAATGGCTGGAAATAATAATAGCTAAAACTATCTATTGATAGAATATATAGGCTTTTAAGAGGGTAATCAACCATACAATTTCATTGGGCACGAACTGACGGATCGAATCGAATGTAGCTCAAGGTCGGAATGAAGGCTGAGCCTGAGAACTCTGGCGCGTGCTACTTGCTTTGGCGATTGAAATAAACAGCTTGGTCAACATAATAACTTTTAACCGACTTCAAAAAGGGAGGTTATCATTTTGATTGTATGTTTTTGTATGTATGTAATAATTGGAAGCGTATAAAGGAGGTTTTTGCCCAGCAGTGGGACATAGATAGCAAAAAAAAAGTCCGCGATTATTATTATTTTTATTTGAAAGCCACTGTCTAATTGGTCTCATATCATTTTGGCAAAGATATGATAAAAAGAAACAGACTTCGGTTTTTTTTCTTTAATATATTATCTCGTAAAGAACATACTCGTACATATATATATCGATCATTATGGTTTAACAGTTGACACGCTAGTACGTCACACCCGAGGTTCTAGGTTTGAACAGAACAAGGTTTATAAAAAAGAAAAAAAAACTGTCATGTTAAGATGATAAATGGAGTCCAGTGCAGCCCCCATTTGAAAAAAAAATTTAAAGGAAACGGAGATATCATTTAAAATGTCATATTAGTAAACCCTAGATAACCCCTTAAAACTATTTTATAAACTACTGTTTATAGTTTAAAGTGAGAACGTGAAACTTTTCTTCGCACACAGGAAAAACGGCCACTTTTGGCAAATGTGCGAACTAAAACATCCTGTATTTGCTACTAGCTTTTATGTACCCCATTATCTCAGTATTTGCAATACAATTTTAGTAGAACTAATACAATTCCCAGATATTTTACAGTAACGAACACATAAGTAGTGAAATCTGAGCAGACGACTATCTCAGGCATAGTTGGCGCGACTAAAGTGCCTTTTAGTCGACTATTGTGCCAACTAACGTCGTTACCGTATTCGGGTAACTTTTGGCCTTCATTATTCGATAAATTACGCTCCATATTCCACCTAGTTTCAGCACTAATATGCTTGTGTAACATGAGAATAGAACTTATTGGTGTTATTGCTCCACCACCAGCTTCTACCGATGTCGTGAAAGATTGGGTAAATTCCATAGACTTATAAATGATGTTTAAGTAAAATTATCTTTTTCTTTTTGTAAAGTATTTAGACTTACAGAAAGAACCTCGTTGCATTTATTCACTGGACAATGGCTTTTTGTTAGATTTAGTGGTATCAACTCTCAATGTATAAGAATTAGCTAGTAGTATATACGTTTTTGACGTGAAATATTTAAGTCTGTTTGTTTCTCTAAATAAATGAATTAAAATAAAAAGATGCAAAGTTGGACTTTTGGAAACATGAGTACGCCCTTCCCTGAGCCACACCTTCAATTAATTCAATCTAAATAACTGTTGTAAAACTTTTTGCTCAAATACAATCCCAAAGAGGGTTGACGTCAGGCATTCGGTCGTAAAACTATAGCCAAATTATTTAAACTGTTTTGGCAATTTTTTCTCCACTTTGCAGTCTTTGGCATCCTTGGGTACCTAACCAATGATATGTATATTATATTTTGCGAAGAAAAAGCTGGAAAAGCGCACCCCAGCACAGAAGACAGTAAGAGTAACATACAGAACGGAATCTCCTAAGGTACGCGCAATATGCGTCCCCGTTTCCAGTCCCCGCACCTCTTCCCCGTTTTTGTGACGCCACGTGCCGCCGTGCAGTGTGTGTTCGCCCGCTCTCGCCCGTCGACAAGGCGAGAACGAGGGAGAGGTGCGGGAACGGGGAACGGGGACGCATATTGCACGGGACCTTAGGAGATTCCGTTCTGTATGTTACTCTTACTGTTGTTCAACACGAGCAACATTTCACTGAGCTGTAGCCCTATTGTGCTTCTGTGGCATACATGATGCAAACTAAGATATTTAATGTAATAATTTTTCATTTGTATAATGTGTGTTGCAGACTAAAAAATCTTTTATCTATATATCACCCAGGACTCCGAAGCAGCACAGCTGAGGATGCAACCGGGAACTCACCTAGATGAAGAAGAGTAACATTGCTTCTTACCCTTCAAACGTTATAGAATTCAGCCACAACCCAGAAAACTAAATAAAGAACAAGAAATAGATTGATAGCGCGCTATAAAGTAAGGTCTAGGTTTTGTGTGTCAATAAAAATATTGGAACACGCGAGGCATGATGCTTGTAGCACAGATGAAAATGTGTGCAGAGTCCAAGCGTAGAACAATGTACATTTTTCAAGTACTAATGTTCTTACGCATCTGAACGTGATTGGTCGGCAATTGCAGTGGACAGGGACGCATGGAGGGAAATGGGAGAGACCTTTGCCCAGCAGTGGGACGAAAAAGGTTAATCTTAGGAAACACAAGCTAAACAAAGCTTATAAACATCATGAGACCTCTCCAACCCGTCTGGCCAGCGTGGAAAGTGTAGGCCAAATCCTTTGACTGTTTGGCCAAGTATAGCTCTGGCACTACAGAGGGTCGTGCTCCTGCAGTGGAGACAAAAAAAGACGAAATGAGCCGAATTAAAATAAAAAACTCGGACTGTAAATTACACACTAAGTAACTGAATTTTTCAATTTGCACAATAAAACTGAATTTCACGCGGACGAAGTCGCGGGCACCAGCTAGTACTGATATAAGATTGTTATTACCTACAATTTTAACCAAATCGCATCTTCTTCTTCTTCCTCACCTTATCCCACTTTACGTGGTGTCGGAACAGCATGTTAGTCTTTTTTTTATTAGAGATTTGAGTGCGTTTGACATCTATTTAGCCTGATGGGAATCTAAGATGAGGTCTAAGGTGTAACACGCACACTCAAAAAATGCCTATTTACTCTTGCCTTGAAAATCCGTAAATCATATGTATGGGGAAACATCGACGCAGGGAGGAAATTCCACAGTCTGTTATTGCTCTCCATGCTGAATAAAGATTTGGCTAACAATTTTGCGGTTAACCGCCGACCCTTCTTGGGAATGTTGCACAAGATGTAAGTGCTTTGTCCTTTAGTCGCATCTTACGACATCCACCGGAAGAAATGGAAATTATTACGAAAAACAATCATTTTCTCGTACTAGCTTTTATTGTGAGGCCTAAGAACTTAACAAAAAAAATTTAATAAGCCCAAACTCGATGGGATTCTGTCGTTTTATTACAGGGTTCCTATAGCCACCTTCCGGCTCCATTATCACATTAGGTTCTTATCATATTAATATTGCATTGTCATCTAATTTACATTAGCAACAACATTTCATCTCAATTAAAAACCGGGCAGTTGCTTAAATTTAACTTGCAAGATTTGATCCAGAAACAACAAACAGGGCAGGCTAAATAAAAGCTTAAAGTAAGTTTATATAAAGAAAACAATTTTTTGTTTCATAAAAAAAGATTTTATTATGAGGCAAAAGGTCTTGTCAACATAAAACAAATGAGCCCAAACTCGATGGAGTTCCGTCGTTTCATTACAGAGTATTATTACATTACGCTGGATGCAGGCCGCTTCCGATCGGTCGTTTTGGAAATCCTTGGAGGAGGCCTATGTCCAGCAGTGGACTTCCTGTGGCTGATATGATGATGATGATTACAGAGTTAGTATGGCCATCTTCCAGCTCCATCATCAGATCAGCTCCAGGTCATCATAATATTGCATTGTCACGCGATATACATATGCGCGCAATTTTAGCTGAATCAGTTGAAGATATTTGCTTTAAAATTGAGTTGCAAGATTCCACCCAAACAAACATAGTTACATACATACATTGCAAGTTGAATAAAAGCTTGTAATAAAAAAGTAAGATTGTATAAATCTTCTCTAGTTGCGTCACATTTGGGCTGAATTAAGTAATAAAGTATCTATTTTTGTATGTAAAAAGTAGTATATGTATGTAAGTTTATGAATATTAAGTATTTGTGTATGTTTATGATGATGTAGCGATGTAAGTATAATCTTAGCGAAAAGATTACCTGTTAATTGAGTAAATGTCCTCTCAATATATCGCAGGTTGATTGGAAAAGATCCCTATATGGGATAAGTCTGCCATTGTATATTTTCTCTTTTGAATTTTGTATTTTATATGCATGTTTTTAGTACAATAAAGTTATACAAACAAACAAAAAATAGATAATCATGACATAAATGTAACTTGAACTCTTTACTACATCTACTCTGAGCTCGTAGTGCGTGGTAGTCCCGAGTCACGCAACTTACCCGATTTATTTTGCTGATTTAATTATTACATGGCATTAAGTCGCATACGAGTAACTTCCATAGGAACTTACGTGTAATGTGAACTCGTATTGATAGTGTTTATGTTATCAAATGATATAAACTGTAGTTCTTGTAAGAGAAAATCGATGGACCGTATTTCCATACGAGCATAGACCCCTGATACCACGCCAGATAGTGCCTATAGAGCAGTGATTTTTTTTCCAAAAATAAATCTATGGTTTAAGCACGCTGTTTTCTTTTTTTTCAAAATAGACGAACCTTTATAAACCTGAAAAATTGGTTAGATTGTCCACTCTGTTCAAAAATCAAGCAAACAAATTTGGCGAAATAATATTATAAAAATTAAACATAGGGATGGCAGGTGGAGCAAGGCTCTGACCGAATGGTGGCCCAGAACGGTTAGAGAAGCGTCGGGCGTCCGCCTATGCGATGGGTTGACGATATAATCAAAGTCGCGGGTCGCACCTGGATGAGAGCAGCACAGGACCGAGATGCATGGCGTCGACGAAGAGAGGCCTATGCTCAGCAGTGGGCGGAAGAAGGGCTGGGATGATGATGATGATGATGAAAACATAGGGACACCTCCATAGCTTTTCTTAAATTCTAAATGGAAAAAAATATTAGTTAAGTTTTGGAGGAGAAATCAGGGGACAACGAAATGTTGATTTTGTGTACTTTTCATAGTTATTTCCGGTCCAAGCTATAGTTGTCTCTATCGCACCCACTCGGTTGTTGTTCGGGCACAGCGCGACAGGCCTAAATAGGTAGATTTTACAAATACCTATTTTTCAATTCTCTCGACCGTAGTGTTTCCTCTTAAGCACTTTACATGCTTCAGCCCTGTACGTATCTGACAGATAGGTACAGGGCTTAGAATATCGTTTAAAATCTGATAACGTTAATTCTGTCAAACGGCGGCGTTAACGTTATCAGCAAAGGTAACGTTATGCTGGGTAACGGTATTTTTCCCACTATTTACCGATAATCAGATAACGTTACCAATGATATTAACGGTAAAAAGTATTGTTAACACTGTATTTCTTTTCGATATTTGACAGAATAAATTGATGAGAGTTGGCCTAGTAAGCTACTAGAGCTATTTATATAATATTTTACAAGAAAAAAATTGTTGTTACTTATATCGTTAATTGATAACGTTATAAAATAACGTTATTTAACGTTACTTTTAGTGTGAATTTGGTATCGTTAACTAGCCCTGGATAGGTAGGCCAATTACTCTCTCGGTAAGTGGCCAGTCATGTTAAATTCAAAATTGCAAAAATTGCGGTAAACTTGATTGCGTCGGGCGACATGTCGGTAGCTTCGGAAGCTATTTCACAGAAATACATAGAAACTGCTTTGCGACACGTCGATTTAGGTACTAATAATAGGTAATAATCCAAATTAACTAAAACGGCTAGTGTTTAAGAAAATATACAATAAATAAGCCCTTGTAATTTTGGATTATAATTGTATTTAACATAAGACAATCATCATATGTCTTATTTTTTAAATAACTCTTAAATATTCTTTGTAAAACGAAAAACCTAAAAAAAACAGAAACGCGTAAACCGTAAATCCCGGCATAGCTCGCTGTCTCGCTTCGGCTAAAGTAAATTTGTGTGCGTGGAAGCGGGAGCAAAATTTAGATTATTAACATTAGGCGCCCTCTTAAGCGTATTTACCTACAATCGTCTCTGTTTGAAGTTAATTCATATCGTACTACATTCGTAGTTGTTTATTTAGCACGGTGTCGACACGCAAGTATTCAGTAAGTTAGTATGAGCTGGATCCCGTAGAACCCGTGTGTAAGGCAGACTCGAATTATTTAAATACATAATAAGGTCTTTGTGCCATCACTGGTAAAGGAAAATATTATGCAAATGCGCTCAAAAGTGCAGCCTTAAAAGTGATTGCAAAGAAGCGCACGAGTCTCTATTTTATATTTACTTTTTAGCTTTTGTACAGATTCCTTCTTTTCTTTTTCTCTGATTATACGCAACAAAGGTTGCTTGGTGAGAAATTATGTAATGTTGAATGTAACTTAAGAAATAACAGTAGGAGAACAAAAGTCACTGATATAGCCCAACGGATCAGCTCGTTGAAGTGGCAGTGGGCGGGACACATAGCGTGTCGAACCGATGGCCGATAGGGCAGAAAGGTTGGAAATGGCGACCACGTACTGGCAAGCGAAGCGTTGGACACCCACCCACAAGGTGGTCAGACGATCTGACCAAGGTCGCTGGAAATCGCTGGACGCAGGCCGCTCTAGATCGGTCATTTTGGAAATCCTTGGGGAGGCCTTTGTCCAGCAGTGGTCGTGGCCGGCTGGAATGATGATAATGATGATGATGAAATAATGGTTAAACAAAGGCTGTTAGCGGAAAATATGTAACGTTGATTTTAACAAAATAAATAATGGTAAAATAATAATAAAAATAAATTACTTTTGTGGTTTGTACCGAGTAGATCTTCTATTCGGTCGGTTAAGGGATTTTCATAGATTTTCCTCGTTGTAATGTTGAGTGATAAATACCGGGTTTAAATATACCACAACAAACTTTTTCCGCTTCCCGAAAACGTAATGACGGATTGTCGAGATTGCGAAATTTGGTTTCCTGTTGGGTAAATCTGCCGCGGAAACTAATGTAATGCTTTAAACTGCTTGTGGGGATGATGATTACACGTGGTTTTCCCGTTTTAAAAATGGAGAAACCAACCCCTTTTCGAATGCCCCTCTTCATCAAGAACGTCGACAAAATCAATGCTCTCGTTCATGAAGTCTGTCAATATGCAAAACATTTGCTAATAAATCAACTTTCAAATAGTCAGTCTGCTGATCAAGTTTGTAAGTGAATATATTTTTTCCGCTTGGCGTCGAAACTTTTGGTCCGTGAAGTCTAAGTAAAAAAAAATTTAAAAATATTCCTCGGCTCGTCGACGCCACTGGTAACAAGAGGGCTGGATTATATCTAGCGCAGAGAATTGCAGTAGCCATTCAGCGCAAGAATGCAGCCAGTATTCTTTGCACCATACCTCATGAACCTAATTTAGATTTTGACGTGACAACGTCTTATAAATTGGTTAGCCGGGTGACACTTCAAGAAACTGCGTTACGCTCCGCTCACGTTATGCGCTCACAATGAGAGCGAGTGAGAGGCACGCGTGCCTTTCACTTTTTATGTCTGTCTCTCTTGCTCTTAGGCGGGCTAACCATGCCCGAGTGGAAGTCAAGTTTGGAGTGAAGTGGAGTGAAGTCGTTGTCACGTAAAACTTTCGCCCGTATACCGACTTTACAGGCAACCAATTTTTTAATTTTGATTTTAGTTTAGTTATAGCTAGATTCTAATAGACGAAATTGTTTAAAATTAATTATAATATTACATATTACAAGGCTATTTTTAATTCAGTACAAGTATTTTAAGGTGAAGATATAGGCAAATGGCCTTGAAGTGGCGCCCTCATTTGAAATAAATTGTTAACTCGTAAATATGGAGATAATTACCATATTGCTCTTCGTCATGCACTAGATAGCCCTTTAAATTATTTTATGAACCACCGTTGAAAGTATTTACATTAGTCCGTCTAGCTTTAAAACTTGCCTCCGCCAAAAGTGGCCACGGCAAGTTTTAAAGCTAGACGGATCACCAATAATAGTTTCAACAGCAGTTCATAAAATAATTTAAAGGGCTATCTAGTGCATGACGAAGAGCAATATGGAAATTATCACTATATTTACGAGTTAACTCGTTATTTCACACTTCAAGGCCATTTGCCTACATCTTCACCTTAAGAGGTGATTCAATCCATCGTTTTGAATAACAACAATAAAAAACAGATTCTTACACAAATCGAAGCCAATGATGTAGTAGCATGTAATGTGAATTTTTTTTTTTCATATTTCGTAAAACATTTTTAGGGAAAAGTTGTTCAAAATTATGCACTGAATTACCTCTCAAAACATTTGTACTGAATTAAAATTAGACGTGTATATTCTTGACCCTCAAGGGTGTACAAACAAAGTGCTTACAAAGGATTCCTTTGTGCCTGCGCTTTGTCAGCAAAATGTGGACTTATTTTTGAAGATAAACACGTTTGCGGACTTTCTTGGAATACAAAGGCGGTGATCCCACTGCACCGCTCACCGTCGCGGAGCGCGAGGCGGCAGATTTTAACATTGTATGCAAGCATCTCAGTTTGTATAGAAAACACGCCTAGTGCCACTCACTGAAAACGTGACAACGCGCGGGAGCGTCAGTGTGTTGAACCGCACTCCGCGATGGTGCGCGGTGCAGTGGGTTCACGCCATAAAGGTAGAATAAAGACATACATAGGTGATATATTTTTAGGGTTTATATGAATTCAAGATGCAGTTCTAAAGTACTCAAATTAAATAATGAAATAAGGAATAGTGAAAAAATACCACTTGAGCCGGACTTGAACTCGCGACCTTGGTCGTCGCAGGCCACGCTGGCGCGACGCGTCTTGCGTCTGCGATGAGCGGGAAAAATAATAATACGGGTTGAACGGGGGGCGCCATGTTGGCGCGACTGGCGTGCGCGTCAGGCGACCGCGAGCAGCGGAGGGAATAGTACGAGTTCACGCGTCCTGCGTATTTATTAAATTTTGTTGAATTATCCGCGATGCAAAACATAAATACGGAGGAGTTTATTAGTGAAATAATGTCTCGGCCAGCAATCTGGTGCAGTAAGGATGATCAATATAAAAATAAATATGTAATAAAAAAAAATGGGATGAAATAAGACAAAAATTCCCAGGATCTTTATTATTTGTAATATATCCTGTGCAAAAAAAATACTTCCTTCTAAACATGAAAGTTCCAATTTAGACAAACTCATTTTAAACCCCGCGCAATAATAACAGATAAAAACCACGTGTCAAGCGGCCGCTTCAACGTGGCACACTATACGACCATACTCTAACCACTGAGCTATCATGTGATGGCTCAGTGGTTAGAGCAGCACATTATTTAATTTCAATACTTAGATGATACCGTCAGAACATGTCAACGAGAGGAGGAAACCTCAAGGGCTAGAGAAATAAAAAAATAGGTATTAGTAAAATCTATTGCTGTCGCGCTGTGCCGGAACTACAACCGAGCAAGTGCGATAGAGACATACTGCAGCTTGGACTGAAAATACCTATTAAAAGAATAGAAAATCAACGATTCTTAGTCCCCAAATTTCTTCTCCAAAACCTAACCAATGTAAGTACTTTTTTCATTACAAATTAACAAAGACTTGGGCGATGTTCTTATGTTTTAATTTTTTTATATAAACTAGTCAAATTTGTTTTCTGGATGTTTGAACACAGAGGAAAATCTGGCCATTTTTTTAGGTTTTTAAACGTTCATATCTCTTTTAATAAATAATTTATGAAAAAAAAGAAAACATAGGGACATGCTAAAGATATTCAGGAAAAAAAAATAATTCTACCGGCATTATCCAGGGAGAAAACAGGGGACTACGTTATGGAAAAATGGCCCTTCTGTATTGGGGTTAACTTGTTTTTTTTTGCAATTGAGCAAATTGATTTTATTAGACTTTGTAATGTAAAATTGGTGTAGTTTGGTGTTATAAATGCTTATACGCATGGACAATATGAAATAGTTAAAGTGGACAGTCATAGTATAGCTGTAGTGATATTTGTTAACCGGACTATGGTCTTTAGGCGCCGTCCGCCACACAATCGGCTATGAAAACCAGTTACGTATACTTAGATTTATCGCCAGAATCTCCCTTGAAGCAATCAAAGGACCAACACCACCCTTTGATTGAAACTTGTTAGGATAAGAGTTAGAAATAAAAAAACGAAAAACTAAAGATCTAAAAGCTCTAAAGGACTCGAATCCAGGGCCGTAAAATAACTTAAAAAAATCAGTATGTTGATTTAGGAACAAATATGGGTATGATATGTGGCTTCCGGCCTAGTATAGGAACACCTGTGGATGTCGTGAGATGCGACTAAAAGACTAAGAAAAAACATCTGAAAGTGGAGAAGAAATAGCTCAAATTGTTTGGCTAGTTTTATGACTGACCGCCTGTCTAACGTCAACCCTCTTTAGGAAAAAATATTCTGTGCTTATGCTCAGTTATACAAGACCGTAATAGTTAAGACGCTAGTCCGCCACTTCAGAGTTTCTGGGTTCGATACTCAGTTAGAGCAACTTGAGAAATAGACTTTTTCAAGCTTATCAGTGTCATAGAATAAAAAATTTGGCACAAAAACAAAATATATTTTAAAATTTACACACGAAATATGATAAAGTGTTAGAAACCATGGATCATTTGTTCCACAAACCTAATTCTCATTCACGCCATACTACAATTTACAAAAAAGGCTTTATAACCTTTCCATTACAAAACAAACAGGCGTTGCGGCCGATTGTGCCTCAAAATTGCAATATAATGGAACTCCGGATTAAAAGCTTAGAATTTCTGCGTTAATATTACTGACCCTGACCTCGGAAAGATCAGGACGATTAAATACTGCGATAAACCAAACGCGATACTTAAGCGAGCTATTTTGAACTTTAAAGATGAATGAGCAAGGTCTGTAATGGTTTGCTAAATAGTGCGGTACGCCGACACTGATTAATGTAATGAATAAAGTGATAAATAATTTGATAGTTTGGGTAAATATGGTAATAGGATTAATTATTATGTAGAAATCAGAACTGCTTAAGTCTTTACCTGCTTTATCCATAAAACCATAGAAGAAGTAGGGAGAAAACGGCATACTATGGTCTAGTCGAATCAGTACTTAGATACGGTATAATTTTTTGGGGAAATTCGACCAATAAAAGATTTAGCATTCAAAATGCAAAAGCGCTGTATTCGAGCAATGTTTGGACTACAAAGTACAGATAGTTGTGTGCCACTATTTAAAAAACATAATATTCTAACACTTCCGTCACTATATATACTGGAAGTAGCAATATTTGTGAAAACTAATTCTCATTTGTTTCCTAGTTTATCCGATGTAGTAATAAGAAACCGACGTAAGATATATTGTGATAACTTGTGTCTGCATTCATCTAAAACTGCTTTATTGCATGACAGTGTAGTATGTATGGCACCGAAGATATATAATAAAATACCAAAAGAATATAAAGATTTAAATTTAACTTTGTTTAAGAAAAAATTTAAGCTCTTTTTGACAGGTAAGTGTTATTATAGTATTAGGGATTTTTTATTTGATAAATTGTAAAATTTTAGGAGAAAATAGATAAATATGTATGTAAAAATTTTGCTATACCCGAAAGGGTTAATAAGAAGGACTATATTTTTAATTATAAGACAACACTGTACTCTTATAAAGCAAATAAAGAATTTGATTTGATTTGATTTGATTTGATTTGAAGACCAATTCACAAATTCACCAATTCACAAAAGTGGTAATAAAAGCAACTCTGCCAACTATAGGCCCAACTCCGTCTTAACCGCCTTGTCTAAAATACTCGAAAACTCCTTAACAAGCGTCTTATCCAGTTTTTATTAAAAAATAACATCCTATCGGATCGACAATACGGTTTTCGTACTGGTATGTCCACTGAAGACGCCGTAGCAGATCTAGTTACGTATATCACCACGAAACTAGACGAGGGACAAAAATGCTTGGGTATCTTCCTCGATCTGCAAAAAGCCTTTGACACCGTCGATGTGCCTACACTCTTATGTAAACTCCATCATCTCGGAATTCGAGGTATCAGGCATGACATCCTTCGTGACTACTTCACCAATCGCCGTCAAAGCGTTACAATTGGCGGGTATATTAGCGATGAAGAACCCATCGAATATGGCGTCCCTCAGGGGTCAATTGTAGGACCCACTTTATTTCTGGTCTCCATAAACCAACTATGCAATATTACCTTGCCAAAATGCAAAATTTTTACATATGCGGACGACATCACGACGTTCACGGTTCGGACTGGCTGGAGATCAAATCAACAGCAGAATACAACTTGATGATTATCAACAGCTGGCTGTCACAAAATCTAATGACTCCTTATCATTCTAAAACGCACATCATTCCGTTTTCAATTCGAAATAATACACAGCCACCCTTTAATTATAAGATATATATCCACTCCAACTGCAATCAGAATGATAACTGCGGATGCTCCCCTATATCACAAGTACAATATATCAAATATTTTGGCGTTTATATTGACCCTAACCTTAACTGGTATCATCATATTGATGCCCTTACTACCAGAGTAAGGCGGCTTATTCACCTATTTAAAACTCTTAGACACTCAGCCGACTCAGAAGGCGGGTATATTAGCGATGAAGAACCCATCGAATATGGCGTCCCTCAGGGGTCAATTGTAGGACCCACTTTATTTCTGGTCTCCATAAACCAACTATGCAATATTACCTTGCCAAAATGCAAAATTTTTACATATGCGGACGACATCACGACGTTCACGGTTCGGACTGGCTGGAGATCAAATCAACAGCAGAATACAACTTGATGATTATCAACAGCTGGCTGTCACAAAATCTATTGACTCCTTATCATTCTAAAACGCACATCATTCCGTTTTCAATTCGAAATAATACACAGCCACCCTTTAATTATAAGATATATATCCACTCCAACTGCAATCAGAATGATAACTGCGGATGCTCCCCTATATCACAAGTACAATCTATCAAATATTTTGGCGTTTATATTGACCCTAACCTTAACTGGTATCATCATATTGATGCCCTTACTACCAGAGTAAGGCGGCTTATTCACCTATTTAAAACTCTTAGACACTCAGCCGACTCAGAAACCTTAAACCTAGTCTACTCCGCGCTCTGTCTTTCAGTACTAACCTATTGCCTGCCAGCTTGGGGATGTGCTTCTAAAACCTATTTCATTAAGGTTGAAAGGGCAGAAAGAGCTGTGCTCAAAGTTATGTACTACAAACCCATCCGGTTTCCCACCAATCAACTTTATACTCTTGCCTCTGTGCTGACTGTGAGGCAGCTCTATGTGCTCAAAACTGTTCTTCGCAAACACACTAGACTGCCACTGCCAGACCAATTGAAAAGGATAACTCCTAGAATATGTCCCATACCCCGTCACAGAACCTTTTTCGCAACTCGATAGTTTCATATCTCCAGCTCGATTATCTACAAAACAATTAACAAAACTTTAAACATATATAAACTGAATAAGTTCGAGGTCAAGACAAAACTTACCACTTGGTTGTTAATACAAGACTATGACGACACAGAGAAGCTGCTATCTAGAAATAGGTTAAATATTGATGGGTAGCAGTTTTTGTTCTCACCTGGCACACACAAATACAGACAGACGCACTTCATAGCCACACACATTTTGTTTATTTTTGTCATTCTAGCCTTTCGTTAGTCTTTTTAGCCTAAGCACCTAAATTTGTACATTAATTATGTCCTCCCTATATAAAATACGGTCGAACACTGGTATCCAAAATACAGGCGCCAGCCTAGTTTGGAACTCAGGGTTTAAAAAAACTAATTTGTACCACCTATTACAACCTTTTTGTGTACTAACCAACTTGTAAAAAAAAACTGTACAAATCTTTAAGTTAATAAAGAATTTATTATTATTATTTATTACCAAATATAAGGAGACTGACAATTCCATACATAAAAGCGCACTCTGCCAGAAAGCCAAAATCCTGTATTATTTTTAGATGTTACTACTATCTCGCCCACTAACCATACAAAGTTTGCTGGGTTCTTAGGCTAATGGTATCCATAAAAAATTAGAGGAGAGTATGTGTAAAACACTACAGTCACTAAAAGAAACATCAAAATATGCGCGGGCGGCCATCTTGGAACCAAAACCTGATTCCAGTTTCAAGTTCTACGGGGTGCTTTAAGTAAGTAAATTCTTTATTGCACGTAAAAATTAAATGAAAACATTACAAAAACACACAAGTACAAAGGCGGACTTATCCCTGATAGGGATCTCTTCCAGTCAACCTTAAAATCAGAGGAGATATTACTCGAAATTGGGTGGACCGGTGTACAAATAATTTAACACATCACATAAACAATTGATATATACTTACACTTGAGTTGAGTTGCTTTACCGCAGCATACAAAATTTCAGACCCCTTCGATGATCCAATAGGACGTTATAATTGTTTGTTCGTAGAAAATGAACGCTTATACCGCCATCTTTCCAAAATTAAGTGGCACCACAACGAAACTACCTTCTTCCGAACTAGTAACTCCATCTAGCTACTACATTGAAACTAAAAATCGAATTACGCTTCAAAGTATGAAGGTCATAAGTCTTCTTGTATTTGCTCGTCTATAGCACAGAGTAATAATATACTACGGTCCATAGTAAAACTTATCGATACTG
Source organism: Acrobasis repandana (assembly GCA_963576875.1). Classification (NCBI taxonomy): domain Eukaryota; kingdom Metazoa; phylum Arthropoda; class Insecta; order Lepidoptera; family Pyralidae; genus Acrobasis; species Acrobasis repandana. The sequence continues at coordinate 16,886,507 of OY756232.1, read as the reverse complement.
GTGGAAATTGTATCAAGTATCAAGATTATCATGCGTAGAAGGGATCGTGCGGTCGTGCTAATTATTCCTGCTACTATTTAGACAGAGCACGCGCTGTAATGACGTTTATAGGCAAATTTTTGATACCTAGGGTAATTATTGCAATTTTCGTTGGGATCTGTAATTAAAAAAATATATATAGACTATGTCACTCGCTGATAACGTAACTTTGTACAGGTAAAATAATTTTTAAACATTACAAACAAACACACAATCAAGTACTTTCTTTTAGCCAAGTAAAAGATTGCCAACTAAAAAAATCATTTAAGTATATTATACATGTATAGGAAAATATTATCTAATTGTTACAAGTATCCTACATACCTGTGTAGGATACTTTTACCAACCTCTTCTCTAAGACAGGATAATTCAAAATAAAAGCGCGTGTGTTGACTGCCGCCGGACGCAAGACATTAACAATACAAAGATGTACACTACTCATATCGAACTATTGACAATGTTTCCCTACACATATAAGTACGTACCTACTCATATCAACTGCATTGTCAATTTCACGCTATTAATGTCACATTTTGTCACAACACTTCCTCGTTATGCCACATAATCGATTCCAACCAAACTGCACGTGAATATAATACATAATTTAATTACCCCTATTATTAAAGTTGAGAATGCCAATTTGCTACTATTCGCTACGCTAAATTGAGCTGAAAATAAAGGGGCTTAAGTTTAAATTAGCATGAAGTGCACATATCCGCTTATTTTAAATTATAACACGAATTTATTCCAGATATTACGTGTGTACAAAATGTATTTGGCAAACAGTAACATTGTTATAACAGTTTTATTCACGTTCATTTAAGTTTATATTATGCTAGTACATTTAATTTACTTTCAAACTATCCCATTTATTTATCGAATACAAAAATATTTACACTACTATACAAAAATAACACACGGGAATCAGCGCGAACGAAATCCGGAGGTCTTCCTCAGGGCGAATGTGACTTGAGACGCGCGCATGAAACCGTCCTGAACCAGTCGGCCAGTACCTGACTTTCTACGTCAAATAAGGCTTTCAGCATAAAATCCGCCATTTTATTTTGTTCTAAATATTTTAAATTAGTATTTTCATTACTCCAAAATAACTAAACAATAAACCAATCTGCTTACAAAATCCGAGACGGTAAGACTACGACTAGGAAATCCTGCGTCTTCCTGAAATGGGTCAGGAAGACGCAGGATTTTCTAGTTGTTGAGCAAAATAAATAGCGGAGCGGCAGGAAACAGGTCATGTCGAGTCTGGGATGTGGACGGCCTTTAATATCGAGTATTTTTAAGTCGTTACGGGTCCCACTGCGGGGCAAAGGCTCAGTTGTTCCTCCAGTGTTGCATTACTTCCTCAAAACCGTTATAAATTTTCAAATTTAAAGTTTTTTTTTTGCACAAAAGTAACTATTTTCTTTGCGGAGTTTCTTCCATATCTCCAAAGTTCTTCATCGTGTCTTTACTAAATTAATATGGGACCAAACTAGTAGTTAAAGGTTTCAAATAAAAAAAGAATCCTCAAAATCGGTTAACAATTGGTAAAGATATTGCGTAACTAATATCTTCACCAATTTCATTGTGTTAAAAAAATATATACGGTTCGAATTGATAACCTGCTCCTTTTTTCGGTTATAAACCAATCTAGGCAAGTATTTGTTATGTTCCAAAAAGGCTATCACATTTTTTAAAAATCAAAGCCAAAATAATAAAAAAATTACTTACGAAGTCCGAGACAGTGCGACCCGTGTGACCCATTTCACAAGGACGCAGTATTTCCTAGTGATTTAGCAAAATGAATAGCGGAACGGGAACGGGTCGTGACTGGCGGTATGCGGACTGCCTTAGTTGTTAACTGAAAGACCGCAGTCTAGGTTTATTGACGTTGAAATAACATTTGATCGTTGTCTTAATTAGAATCGAAAATGTATAAATCTTCTCAATTTGTTTCTTTTTAACCCCCGACGAAAAAAATGTGTATCTGTGTGTCTTTCAGCTGTGATGTGTTTGTTGATGGAGCGAATATGGTTGTAAGGAACCTATTAATATATTGCGAGAATGACGAAAGTGAGTCAACTTGTATATTATAATAAGTTTTTACTGTAAATTATTAGTAATGACACCCGTCGTACCAACCATGTACCAATACTAAAATATTTTAATTACATTTAGCTATAAGTTCTTTCTATATACTGTAATTGGTGAAAACCGTTGTATTTAGTTTTTACAATAAATAAATCATAGTTCAAAAAACTTCTAAATTCAAATTATCATACTAATAATAGTCACTTTGTTTTGTGCTCAAATGTTGACGTCAAATCGTTACTTACAGCTAAGTTTAGCTCTTCAACGAATAGACCGAGCTCGATGTGGTTTCTTTTAATCGAAAGCCTTGTCTGTCGACATGGTTCATAGCTGTTTGATGAAAACCGGTTTAGCTGTTCAAAAGTTAAATATATCGTCTAACAAAATATACTGAAACTATTTTAAGGGTGAACTCAGTCAATGATACTGAACAACATTCCCAAAGGAACATATATCGAAATCTGACATAGCTTGACGACATTATGACAGCCATGGCCAACGGCTTAATGTGTACGGGTGCAACACCGCAAAGCATTCATGAGTACACGTATTATACACACAGCTGTATAACAAATTGCCAAATGAACTGAGAAGCGTGTAAGAGCATAAATATATTTAAAAACAAACTAAAATCAAACGTCGCGATCAGTACTTAATGTTTTTTTTATATATGTAACTCACTGTAATATATTGTAAGTATCTCATTTAAAGTAAAATGTAAATTTCTTATGATAATAAAGTTCTTTAAGGTGAAGATATAGGCAAATGGCCTTGAAGTGGCGCCCTCATTTGAAATAAATTGTTAACTCGTAAATATGGAGATAATTTCCATATTGCTTTTCGTCATGCACTAGATAGCCCTTTAAATTATTTTATGAACCACCGTTGAAAGTATTTACTTTAGTCCGTCTAGCTTTAAAACTTGCCTCCGCCAAAAGTGGCCACGGCAAGTTTTAAAGCTAGACGGATCACCTAAAATAGTTTCAACGGCAGTTCATAAAATAATTTGAAGGGCTATCTAGTACATGACGAAGAGTAATATGGAAATTATCACCATATTTACGAGTTAACAATTTATTTCACAAATTAAGGCCATTTGCCTATATATGGACAATTCATCATTTATTTTTTAATATTTTTGAGACAAAAATTACTTAGCCCAAAGAATAAGCATTGCCATCCAGCGTGGCAATGCTGCCAGTCTTTTGGCCATACCACAGGGCAATGATCTGCGCGACGTTAATTATTTGTAAGTCTTTAATTTGATTTTTATTTTTTAAATAGTTTTGCTACTTGTGTTGTGATCAATCCAAGTGCAAACCACGGGATTGCATACTTTTTTAGGAAACCACTAGCAACGCGTACCCCCACTGGATTACCGATTACTCCTCTAACCGTATTTAGCGATAAACGGGTCAAATAGATGTGATTTCAATTAAACGATCTTACGAATGCGATACCATTTTCAGTTAACCATTAAAGGCTGCCCGCACACCACAGTCTCGAGTTCACGACCCGTTTCCACGTCGTTTCGCTCCGCTATTTATTTTGCTGAATCACAATTCACATAGTCCACCTGACCCGAAGACTATGTAAGGAGATTGTGTTTTGTTTAGTATCTGTATGTTACATAAACTTCATGCTAGTCTGGGAGAAATAAAAAAAACTTAGAATGTACCCATTGCTTCTCTTCTCGCGCAGATCGTAGAAGCCGATCGAAGGAATGGGTGAAAATGTGAAACATTTGAATACGCGATGCGGGCAATGCGGCTAGCAACCCATCACTGTATGATTCCTTTGTCCATCTTCTCGCCTACCATCACGCTATAAGTGGCCAAGTGGCCTTTGAGTCTTGCGGCCCTGGGCTCTGTCTGCTTGGGGCCGTAGGACCCGGAATTTTCTGTCTGCCCCATTAGGGACAAAGAGTGATAGTGGATGAAACATTAACTTGATTAGATGAAAATTTTTATTACTAAGACCATCTTTGGTTATAATATAAGAGCCGATATAATTAAGTACATTTTTTATAACTATTTCAACCCATGAATTTTTTTAAGCAGCCTTATGTTTAGATGAAATATTTCTATTCTAATTAAAATAACAACCAAATGTTTTTTCAATAGCGATAAACGAATGCGATCCCATTTTCAGTTAACAATTAAGGTTGCCCGCACACCGCAGTCTCGAGTTCGCGACCCTTTTCCGCGTCGTTTCGCTCCGCTATTTATTTTGCTACATCCCAAAGTCGACTTCGCACTGCTTTGTTAAGAGATTATTTTGTTCCGTATCTGTAGGTCGTTACAATAACTACATTAAAACTCCTTATAAAAAACTAACTTTGGTTACGTTAGTATTACTTTATATTTTGTACGTAAGTTAAAAAACTTACATAAGGTGGTTTTGGTTAAAAAAAATATGCCATATTTTATAGGGTTTTTAGGCATCCAAGATGCAGTACTAAATTACTGAATTAATAATTGGAATAATAAGAAATGGTGAAAAAATACCACGTGAGCAGGACTTGAATCCACGATCTTGGTCTAAATACGGTCTAACCAACTGAGCCATCACGTTTTCAACCCCGCACGCCTATTTCTTATTTGATTATTTATTTATTTTTTAACTTCCATCCCTGACACTGATCAAAAACAGCAATAAATTCACAGTAAAATATTTCGATTCTTATTTAAAAAAAACTAATTAAAAACTATTTTGCTAAATCACAAAGTCGTCCTAACACATTACTTTGTAAATTGTCTGTTGTTCTGTTTCTAATTTAAACATGGACGACCCTTCCATTTTGACTCTACATCTGCTAGGGTTTTGTGAAGAATCATCTATCTAGATTTTTTGGTGACGACCTCTGTGGCCTAGTGGTCATCATGCCAAGCTGTCACACTGGAGGCCCCAGGGTTCGATCCCCGGTCAGGTCAAGATGGAAAATAATCTTTTTCAGATTGACCTGGGTCTTGGATATTTATCTATAATTATATGTATTTGTTATAAAATATAGTATCGTTTAGTTTGTATCCCATAATATAAATTAATATTTGTCCGTATATATTTATTTTTAATTATTTATTTATTGGTCCTGTGGTAAACATTGACCATATTGACAGGCTGAGTTGCAGACTGTTGGCGTGTCGAAAATGGCGGAGTTTTTGGAGGAGCCGTTCGTCAAAAACACGGCCATTGTGCTGCGTTGACATTCTTCAAACCATTTAAGCGAAAGAACCGTATGCGATTAACCTTCTATTTACACCCTATACTACAAAATTTTCCTTCAAGAGACGAGTTTACTGTCGTCTTCTAAATTAGTATATTTTTCTTATCAACATTATCATTTATTGTAGTTGTGTATTTATTGAATTATTTATGTATATGTATTTTATATGTATAAATACGTCTTTATTATAAGTATGTATGTATTATTTGGTATGTTATTATTGGGCGCCGCAACGAATTATCTGTTTATCCATATGTTCGACTAGTAGAGAACGCTTTCAGCGTTAAGTCCGTCAGTTGTAAAACAATTTGTAAAGTGAAACAATAAATATTTGATTAATAAATAAATATACTCATGTAACATCTTCACTGAATGAAATAACTAAAATCGACTAAAATGTATACAAAGTGCCATGCTCATAAAACTACAATGTTTTATATTATCACCAACGTGCTTTACATTCAACTACTCGTACTTTACATTATAAGATCGACCTACATTAAATATTTTACCTAACCAAAGCTCGTTTTTTCACGTGTCCAAACTCACAATGTTTTTGAAAGACTCATTTCAACAACACCCACACTATGGGTTAGACGAGATTTTTTTTTCTCTACTAACTCATGGTATGGGTGTGATACCCACTTTACATGTTATACTAGCAATTTTTTTATTCCAAAAATTTTTTACCACTTTGTTCGTGATCAATATACATATACTTATGACAAATTACAGTACTAATTGCCTCTGAGTAAAACCGCGGACAGACAGACAGACATGGCGATACTATAAGGGTTCCTTGTTTACTACAGAACCCAAATAATACGAGAACAATATTTTTGATAATCCATCTAAATTCTGCTAATGACATAGGAGTAACTGTGGCCACACGGTGGTCCACACTCATGTAATAATTTCAGCCTTTCCGACTCGCTAAGAAGAAGAAGAATAATCCATCTAATAGGCCAATTAGAAATTAACCAATCTACAATGTATTGTACGTTACCTTCAAACACCAACCTTAATGAGATCGACCTACATTAAATGTTCTACGTAACCTAAGCTACTCGTAGTTCAGCTTCCCACACTTTCACCAATTAATTAAATCAACATTTGCTCGCTTACTTGGAGATAGACGTGTTTACTTTACAATATCCTATCTCGATTGCTCTCAAGTCTTTGTTTTTAGGGTTCCGTACCCAAAGGGTAAAAAGGGGACCATATTACTAAGACTCCTTATAAGTAGTTTCGTATATAATTTGTACAAATACCAACACAGTGAAATACCGTATCTCAAAACTTTTCAGTCCGATTTACTTATATCAAATTTAATTTAACGTCATAATATAAAAACTTGTAAATATCGTCATCATCAAAATTTAAGAGCGACGCTCTTGTCGGTGGAGTTTGTTCCATTCTTTTCTATCTTCTGCCAACCTCTTGACATCTTGATACGACATCACCTTTACCTTGATTTGCTTCATATAGCTGTGCCTTGGCTTTCCTCTTCCCCTCCTTCCTTCTATTATAATTCGCATAAAGATTCACAATTAAATTAAATTAAATTATATTAATTAAATTATTTACAACATGACAATTTACGGCATGACTGCTGTAAATTGTCATGTTGTAAATAATTCCACCCAAAAACCTCTACCGAAACACAGAAACATATGTTAATGGAAGCCACATTTCGTGTGGCGTACTCGGATCTTGTAAACAACAATCAAATATGCAAACTAACTCGCTTCTTACGCCTCAATGGTAATCGGGCCAATTTTGGTGTATCTGCACATGGTGGATACATACATACATACATTATGTTATCACGCCTATTTTCCTCAACGGAATAGGCAGATGGGCCTTCACTTACTACAATCCTGACAGACCTCTTTAAAGAGGTGAAGGTGAATGAAGCGAATTCGCTTCATCTTCAGGTTGATTTTGATTCCCCTAGCTATTGAACTCTTGTAATTAAAATCATTAAGAGGCTTACACCAGCTAGAAATGCTCGCACACATTGAAACCGTTTGTTTCAGTTATATTTTTTCATTACAGTAAGGAATAGCATCAGGCCTCGGCCGGTACAAATCACAAATTTACTCTAGCCGAAGCGTGCCATGCGTGGTTAAAATATGAGGCCAATGAGGCTGGTTTACGCGTTTCTGGTTTTAGAGGTTTTTTCGTTTTACAAGGAATATTTAAAAGTTATTTAAAAAATTTTACATGATACCTGCTCTGTGTTTAATATAATCCAAAATTACAAGGGCTAATTTATTGTATTTCTTGAAAAAGCATACCTGACGCAACACATTGCCCTCGCCATTCAGCGTGGCAATGCGGCTGGCGTTATGGGTACTTTTGAGCCCGGTATGCTCCGAGGTGGGCTCTTCGATTAGCATTATATTTAATATTTTTATTATTATTCCTTCTTCTGTTTTGTTTTCTTTGTTTGTTGTTTGTAATATTAGTTTTAGATTTAATTTATTATTGTTATATTTAGTTTAATTATAATTAATAAAATTTATTGAATAATCTTTCTTGAATACTTTCCGTTTTAGTATAATTCTGAGGTGATTTGGAGGCAACTTCGCAATTTTTTTCTAGAAAATTTGAAGCAATCGTGTTTTCGAAACATGTATAGAGTTAGTCCTGAAATTTGCTGTGTTTTTATTTCAAACTGAGTATTTCGTTAATATTGATAATATTTAAGATCGCTCTAAGTACTATCAGGATCATACGGGCTCTTGATAGCTCGTTCAGTGTATCTTAAATAGGTATATGCAAGGCGGAAACAGTACATTGAAGTAGCAATATATTGCGTCGGATACATCAAAGGATATGCATATAGGGGCATGTTGACGGACGTATACAACGAGATCTATGTACTTACGTATACATATAGGTACGTTCTGACCGTACTATACACTTGTATATAGTCGTGATTGCATTCCGGATTGGCTGTGGGGCCATGTCCGATATATTTTAGATTGATTTCTTTTTGGGAGCAGTGGGATGTAAAATGGAAACAGTTAGTCGCCTGAAAGGTTTTTTTGTCATTTATTCTTTTTACCCGACTAGGGCGAAGCCAAAAGGAGAGTTTGTTTGTTTGTAATAAATTTATTGTACCGAAAAGTATAAAAGACAGCATAATACAAATGAGCTAATATACAAATGCGGGCTTATCCCATGTAGGGTTCTCTTCCAGATAACCTGCGATAAATTGAGAGGACATTTACTCAGTTATAGGTTAAGGTAAAAGCCGGTACGTACAAAATTTAACTATAAGATTATACTTACATAACTACACACACACACATATATATATATATATATATATATATATATATATATACGAACATACTTACATAAATATTTATAACATTACACATATACAAACTATATATAAAATATATATCCTACATACATATATATATTAACCATATTACAGATAAGTACTTAATTCAGTCTAAGTGTAACGCAACCAGAGGGTTTGTATGTTCATCTGCTCCCTCGTATCTTCAAAGATATCCATGATACCTTGACAAATAAGGTATCGTCGGAGGCTGGTTATATATAGGCTATATGACGTCACAGTAAATCCACTGGCGTCTGCTGGCGCCCTTCATAGGCCATAAAGTAATTAAATTAAAAATAAAAGCAGCTGGTACATCCTTTTTTCTTATCTCCCAGACCAGGAAAGTATTTCAAATCTCCTAAAAAGCACTGTATCAAAACAGACCATCTGTATCCCGCGTAATATATAAAAAAAAACATCAAAAAGCTGTTCAAAACCAAAACATTTCGTGATCCCAACCGTCGGCGTTGAAACGTCATAAATCTCGTTGCACTTAAACGTTTTAATTAAAAAAATATGTTTCACGGAACGTGTTCCAAGTTTGAAAGCGGTTTAGACAGAATGAGGGAGCTTCACGGTCCGGCGATGTCGGTCCGGGAAATGCCGGGAATGCCCGTTTGGTCCGCAAATCTAGTTTCTCTTGATAATTCCGTCTGTAAGTGAAGTGAAAGGTTGTTCGACTTTGTTCTACTGAAATCTGACCAAGGACACAAAAGAGTGGACGAGGTTAGATCGATCTATAATGCAATCTGACAACGGATACAAAACGTTTATTTTTTTATCTAGGCATATCTACATATAACTTAGATATATACTATTACATCTTTACTTTAAGACGTGATAATGTATACCCTTATATATAGGTATGGCTTAGGGTCTTACGGCCCTAGGCTCTGTCTACCCTGTTAAGGAAAGAGGCGTGAATGAATCTGTATCAAATATAAAGTAAAATATATTTTTTTGCCCTGTTAAAACTAAACAACAAAAACCAATCTAGGTAAGTATTTAGTTAGGTTAAACAAAGCTGTAACATTTTTTACCATTGTACCTATGTTTCACAAATAAATTATTGTTTGATTGATTGATTGGTTGATTGACCGCTTTGTCCAAAAGTCCATTTAGTGGTTCCATTTGTAAATCGACCATTAATAGCAATGAAAGCTTGATAAATCATATAACGAACGTCGTTACACGTTATTCTTTATTTGTTGTCCTAATACTTATTGCATTGCATTACGCGTATACTATACCACAGGCCGGAATCTCCTAAGGTACGCGCAATATGCGTCCCCGTTTCCCGTCCCCGCACCTCTCCCCCGTTTTCGCGTCGATGACTCACGTTGGCCGTCAAGAACCGGGGGAGAGGTGCGGGTGCGGGAAACGGGGACGCATATTGCGCGTACCTTAGGAGATTCCGTTCTGTGTACTCTTACTGTATTCTGTGACTATACAAGAAAACATTGTTGTATATGAATGTTAGAAACTCAAACGCGCCTTGCCGCAAAGTCAATATAAACTTTTCCTTAGCCTCTCTCTGTGCTACCTTTAGTTTAAAACTTACTAGATGCTTATATAATAACTTCCTTATTATTTCGCACTTCTTGAGCGCATTTCGCAAAAACAAATAACATAATTAAAGAAAAATGGCACAAGAATTGTAGTCGCCATTTAAGGCCGTACCTGAATTTTACAGGGCCCAGTGCTGCCCCCATTTAAAATAAATGGTGTCACTGGACCCATTTAAAATAAATTATTTCAAAGAAAACGGAGACATTATTTAAAATTTTGCAACTACCAAGTCCTAGATAACCCTTCAAAGTATTTTATGAACTACTGTTTACAGTTTAAAGTGATAACGTTTAGCTTTACTACGCACATTTGCGAAAAACGGCCACTTTTAGCAAATGTGCGTAGTAAAGCTTAACGTTCTAATTATAAACTGTAAACGAAAACTTAACGTTCTAATTAAAAACTGTAAGTAGTTCATAAAATACTTTGAAGGATTATCTAGGACTTGATAGTTGCAAAATTTTAAATGATGTCTCCGTTTTCTTTGAAATGATTTGTTTTAAATGGGGGCAGCACTGGACCTCGGAAAATTCAGGTACGGCCTTAACTGGAAGAGATCTATTTTGGGGTAAGCTTACAAACGTAGATACTTTTTCATGCAATTTGAGTGAATTCGCAAAGGAAGCCTTAGCTTACATATAATTAGTTACGCAGATTAGTTTTTAGTTAGTAGTTATTTATGTATTACATATATTGTATGTATTGTGTACCCTTCAGATAAGGAATTATCTTGTAAAGTTAGTTGTGTGTATGAAATAAAGAAAAAAACAATAATGGTAATAATTTTAGTATATTTTATACTTGTAGGTATATTTTATACTTTCAACTTTGTTATTGTATGCTGTCGCACCACATGTTCATAACTTTTTTATCATAAATAGGTAGCAGTAAGAGGAATAAATCAAAGGTTTATGAGAATGTCCTCTACAAACCGGGACAAAAGATTCGTAACACTCATAAGTTTCGTAACATTGCTGTTTGAGGTCTAAATACAGCACAATGCTGAAGTTGCTGCTTTTTTATTTTTCCATCTGTATGACACACTACTGCTATTTCATTAATTTCCCTTTTAAGCCCGGTAACTCATGACAACAACAATACCGGGCCAAAAGCGAATCATAAAGGCGATGCGGCCATCAACCCATCACTATTTTGATTTCTGTTTTCATCTTCTCGCCCACTGTTATGCTAAAAGTGTAATTTAAGTCTTGCTGCCTTACGCTCTGTCTATTTAAAGCGGCAAAAGCCAAAACGCTCTATCTGCCCCATATCTGCCCCATTGGGGATCTTCTTCTTGGCATGTCAATGCTTTTTTTTCTGTCTCTTTATATTTTGTCAACCCAGTAGAGAGCCACTTCGACGGCGTTATCATTAGCCGCAATTAAATATTCCAGGGTGCAGGTGGTAAAAAAAATTTATTTTTATTTTTTTTTACCACCACCAAAAATAAAGATAAAGATGTGATAGTGCCTGTACCAAGGAACTGCCACTAGTCGTGCTGGCTTTAAGGCCTTGTTTTTCAAGCATATGCTCGCTTAGTCCAACCAAGTATATTACATTGGTAATATCCTTATGAGAAACTGTTATTTGTTAGTAGTGTATTTTATATATGAATATGTATAGTATGAATATTTATGTAGATGTTTATGTTGTTGAAGTATAGTAAGTATTAATAAAGTAGTTTATGTAGAAAGTAAATATATATCTGAATGCTTATCAATATCTCTTTCGTACCCATTTTAAGCTTTCTAACTACGGTCAAAAATTCTTAAGCTAATTTCCCATAACCAGCTGTCAACTTTCTTATCATCTAACAATATCCTTAGTTCATTTCAATCTGGCTTTCGAGCAGGTCACAGTACGGTAACTGCTTTGCTCAAAGTCACAGATGATATCCGCTGGGCTATTGATTGCAAATCTCTAACACTCCTTGTTCTTCTTGACTTTAGTAGCGCCTTTAATTCTGTTGACTTCGATATCCTTCTTGTAATCCTTCAATCTATTAACGTCTCTTCGTCTGCCTTAACGTGGTTTGATTCCTACCTTCGAGGCCGCTTGCAGTGTGTTCGCTTCGGTGAGTCTCTTTCCGAATGGTGTGATCTCAGTGCGTTTGTTCCTCAAGGCGGTGTCCTCTCTCCGTTGCTCTTCTCAATATTTATATATTCTGTAAATTTTCTTCTTTTCTGTAACCTTCAGCTTTACAGGCATTTCTCTGTATCTGATTTAGATGCAGCTATTGCTGCTATGGACGATGACTTGCGCCAGGTCAGCGAGTGGGCCCAGTCTTTTTGTCTTAAAGTTAATCCCAAGAAGTCTCAGGCTATGCTTATTGGTAGTAGTTATTATCAGAGAACCACTGACTTATGTTCATTGTCTCCTTTATATCTTGATGGCTTTCCAATTTACATTATTCACTTCACTCTCTAAAATGTCTTTAAAATTTCTTGCCATTTCAAACTAAAGTCTCCCTCTGTCATTCCCTATAACTCCCACTTCTTGACTATGCTGATGCCTGTTTCCTTGACGCTACAGAAGAGCTTCTTACTAAGCTTGAACGTTTGCAGAATTTGTGTATTCGTTTTATCTTTGGCTTAAGGAAATTGGACCACGTCTCGGACTGTCGCAAACAACTCAAGTGGCTCCCCATCCGTCTCCGCCGGAACACTAGAATCCTTTGCCTCCTCTTCAACGTCCTGTACAATCCCACATATCATCCTTATTTGCGTGAACGGTTTTCTTTCGCACGTTCTGTCGACGCTCCTTGTAGATCTGCCCGTAAATCCATCCTTCATTTCCCAACACATAGCACCACTACCTATACTCACTCCTTTTCCGTGCAGGCAGTTAGGCTATGGAATCAGCTACCACCGAACATTCAAGAGTCTAAAACCATAACGACGTTCAAGAAACGAGTAAAAGATCACTATCTGTATTTATCATCCTAATATATTTAGAAATATTAATATATGTATTTCTTATATATATGCTTTATAAATATATATTTATTTATGTATGTTTATGTAGGTATGTATCTTGTCTATTTATTTATTTATTTTTGTATGGTAGGTACACGCCAATTACCTTTTTTTTCCCTAAATACCTATGTGTATATGTTCATCTACTGAATGTGTAAATACTTAAAATGTTTAGAAAATGTTTTATTTGTACTATTTATGTTGTGTTTAGTGATGTGCGCTTCCCGTTCCCCAGATTTCCGGGAACGGTCCCGGGAATGTTCCCAAAAAATGGAAATGTCAGGGAAAGTTGTAATTTTATTTATCGGACATATTTTTATCACTTTATGTATTTTACTAACGTAAATGCATCACTTGATATGGTTATAATACAAATACATATATCCAATATTCCGTAACATTCCCTAGAAATACGGGAACGTTCCCGGGAACGGCACATCACTAGTTGTGTTACAATACAATAGTGTCGGAGAATCCTTTTAAGCATATATAAATGCCTGTGCTAGGGTTCTCCACTGTTTCGTCCATGAAGCGGACTTAATATTAGTAACATAATCCCAATCAACCCAAAGTTTTTACTGTTAGAGAATCCTTTTAGCATTAAGTCCGCCTGTTGTACTATTACATTTGTATGCGTGTACAATAAAGTGTAAATAAAATAAAATAAATATAGGTGTATTATTAAATAAATATTATTAAACAAAATTTAGTATTATAGGTACTTAAATAAATCTAATTGAAGTAAGATATCGTCGGAATGTGATATTTTCCTACATATTCTTAGCATAAATCTCTACACCGCGTGCGGGCTATGGTCTTATGGATGAGGAACGCGCGACACGTGACTACGTGACCAGTGTGAGGCAAATACGAGTAGCCGCGTTATACCTGTTTTGTGGTTGTGTTTTTTATAGCATTGATAGCATAAGATATCATGAAAATTTTATTTTATTCATATTTTTTTATTTGATCTGAACAACAACATCCAAATTCATAATTTCTGTAAAAAATCCTACACAAAATGGCCGTTATAAATCTTCTAATACAGAGGGCGAGTGAAACTCCTAATATTGGTAATTTCACTGAAAAAAAAAGGTCTCTTTTGTTCGAAGGTTACTAGGAGTCTATGAAACAGCAGCAAGTTCGATCATCTAAGATAAGAGCTTGTGCGCCTACTCATTATTATTCCATCAAATTGTAAAGACGGTCTTTTAAATATTGATGAAAAAACTCTGTAACTAAATTTCTAAAATCACGATATCGAATAAAGTCAGACAACAAAACAATCAAATTCATCATACCAATTGCAACTAAATGAGAAAATCTTACTTAAATGTACATTAAACATCTCGCATTACAGTGGGCTACTAAAAAGCTTTATCGTCGTTCTTATTTTATTAAAATACGAGTTCTTTTGATGCTCGACGTTAAGCTGAAAGTACTAAGAGCGCATGAAACAGTAGGAAGCAAAACCCATCTTAGATTAGAGGTCGTTAGACGGCTAGCTCATTATTACCCCAACAAATTGTAAAGACAGTCTTTCAAATATACTCTTAATTAATGCAAGAACTCTGTAACAAAATTCCTTAAATCACAAAATCGTCTTATATATAAAATAAAGTCTCAATATAAAATCTCAATCTGAAGTCTGAATACAACTCCTAAAGAAAACAAAACAATCAAATTCATCATACCAGTTGCCACTAAATAAGAAATCCTTACTTAAATGGACGTTAAACATCTCGTAGTACAGTGGGCTACTAAAAATCTTTATCATCTATCTTATTTCATTGTAATACGAGTTCTTTTGATGCTCAATGTTCAGCTGACGGTACTAGTAGCGCATGAAACAGTAGGAAGCAACAATCATCCAAGATTAGAGCTCGTTAGACCGGGCCTGCTCATTATTACCCCAACAAATCATAGAGACAGGCCCTCACAAATCATCTCGTAACAATATGGACCGAATTTTCAGCGGCCGTGATGTAGCATATTTTGTACTCTTTTGTTCGCAGTGATAAAAGGCGGCCAATGTTTGGCCGCTCTTGGAATGTCATGTAAAAGGTTTCGTTTTGTACTGTGCAGCCTTTGTTTCTTAAACGACAGACCTATCATCATATATTAATATTAATTTTCCAGTAGTTATGTTCATATGGATTTTGTGTATAATTTTTTTTTTTAGTTGGATGTGCGTATAAACCTTGAAGGTTTTTGCTCATCCCATTTCGATGTACAATACAATACAATACTCTTTAGTGCACAAAAGTAAAAAACAGAACATAATTATCTTAAAAATTAGGAAATGCGCAAAAGGCGGCCTTATCGCTAAGCAATTTCTTCCAGGCAACCTCGTTTATATAGAAAAAAATGATGGGAAATTAGGTAGTGCGGGGTGGTCAATATAATAAACATACTTATATACAATAATTATAATAAACATACATACACCTAATACTTAAATACATACATAAAACTTACACAAAGAAAACATAACAGGACAAAATGAAGAAACTAAGTGGAAACAAGGGAAGGAGATTACCTTTCATAAGGATAGAAAATGCGATTTTACTTGGGATTTAAAGCTGGCTAGCGTTTGGGCGCGTCGTATTAAGCATTTTATCATCATCATCATCGTCAGCCTTCAGGGACCCACTGCTGGGCATAAGTATTAAGTATTTATGTTTTTGTAAATAAATTAAAATAAAATATGCTCTGAAATCATCATCAATATAATCTTTTATTTTTAACATAAAAATCGCACAGTTATCTATTATACAAGAACATAATAAACGATGCGGATAGCAACCTATTACTATTATATACACACCATCTCGCTAAAAGTTACCATCAGTTGGACGGAAAGGAAAACCAATAAGGAAGTATTATAATACGAAATATTTATAATACTATTTAGTAGGAGAGAAAAGAAGACTGCTGGGCGAAATAGAAAATAGGAGAGGGAAAATGATTGGGGGAAGGATCGGTATTTAAAAACATACTTGAAGGAGTGATAAAAGGTAGAAGAGGTCCCGGACGACCAAGAAAGAGCTATGTAGACCAACTGAAAGAAAAATCAGGGGTTATGTCGTATCAAGCACTAAAAAGTAAGGCAGAGATCCGAGAAGTTTGGCGCATACTCCACCGACAAGAGCCACTTAGCTCTTAAATAAGAAGAAGAAGAGAAGAAGTGTATGTCATCATCATCATCAACAGGTCCTTTTTAGTCTTCACTGCAGGAGCACGACCCTGTCTGTACTACCAGATCCATACTTGGCCATAGCAGTCAGGGGATTTGGCCTACACTCTCCACGCTGGCCAGATGGGTTAAAGAGGTCTCATTGATGTTTATAAGCTTTGTTTAGCTTGTGTTTCCTAAGTCGCCTTCTACGACATCCACGGAAGACTTGTAGTGGTCCTTTTCAACTCTGCCGGGAACCACACGGCTTATATTTTTATTTAAGCCGTCAGTAAGATTATCCAAAAATAATAGATTTATTATTTTTTATTATAGTGTGTGTATTTATCGATTATACTAGCATTGTCCGCGACTCTATCGACTTAATCTCCGTTCGAAGCAGTAATAAGAATACATTACTGTTTGTTTGTCGTGTATGTGTGGTTAATACTGGTATCAGACTTTTTTAAGCTGCCTAAAGGCATCTGGTATAGCTTGACGACTGCCCACAATGATGACAGCAAGGACCATCAGCTGTTTAGCTGCTGGTTTGTGCCTTCCAAACCACGGAGGAACTTGAGACTTTTTTATGCCATTTGTGGTCACTTTTCTAAGAGCAAACCACGTATCACTGACTTGCCAAAACGCGTACCTCAGAATTAAGGCCCTGTCGTCCATACGACAGACAGAAAATTCAAAGCTTATATAAAGAAAGTTCTTTGTGAGAAGGCTTATTATAGGACCGATGACTATCTTAACGACAAAAAAGTCTGACTTGAGCTCGGCGCGGGTCCCTCTTAAAGGTTTGTATACGTAGACATGTCATAATTTAGGTAGGTACATTGGTACATACTACATTTACAAATTGACATTATTTAAAATTTCGTTATTCTTATAGTTTAATTCCAATTATGACATAAACAATGTACTCTCAGTCCATTATGTTAAGTTGTTAGTTGACGTCTTTGGATAAACCGTGCAGTGCAGTTTGTTGCCGCTTCTTCTGCACTTGCGCCTAGAAAGCGGCATAAACTTAGCTGTAAGTAACGATTTGACGTCAACATTTGTGCAAAACAAAAGAAAGTGACTATTATTAAGAGATATTATAAATATCCTATGATAATAAAGATATTTTGATTTGACTTGGGGGTTTGAGGTGCGGGGCGATCCGCAAAGCACCCCGCATGCTTTTACATATTTCGTCTGACTGTGAAGCGGTAGGCGGGGAATGAACGTGGAATGACGCGAAACGTAGATTTTTACGGATTTTAACTGTTTAAAAAAAGGGATAAAAGAATCAAAAGTGAACTCAGCGAATTTGTCTATAAATATTTAGTGGCTTTCATTAAGCACAAGAATTAAATGTAAAATATCAGTAGTTTAGTCATAATCTTGAAATGATATTACAAAAAGGAGTTACTTTGGTTTTTTTATAGAGTGAAGGTCATTGGATCGTTTAACTCTAGTATTAAATCCGTGTCATGTTTGTCAAATGTTTGGCCCAACTTTTGAAATCTGGACCAAGCTGCAGAGCTTAGTTCACGGCATGATTTACCGCCGACTCTTGAGGGACGGACTAATTTTACGCTCCTTACCACATACATATTATTTTCATAATTTGCATTAACCTTATTTCTGCTGGTCTGGGAAAAAAGAAAAAACTTGGAATGTACCAGCTGGTACCCTTCCCGCGCAAGATTGTAAATGTCGATCAAATAGGATGCGGCTATTATTACACTTTTTTATTATTATTTACAAAACGTATTTACAAAGAAAAAAGCGGATAGGTGCGAGTCGGACTCGCCCATGAAGGGTTTCGTAGCATCAAGTAACATTTTACGATTTATGACGTATTAAAAAAAAACTACTTACTAGATCTCGTTCAAACCTATTTCCGGTGGAAGTTTGCATGGTAATGTACATCATGCAGGTAAAGTACCTACTTTTAAATCACCAGCACCGGGCGTCGTCAACAAAAAGGGTTTTATAATAACACCTTAGTTGTTGTAATGCATATCATTTAGGTTTGTTTGTGGTGTAAAATATCTTAGTTTTATTATTTTTTATATAGTGTTTATAATATATATATAATCGCAAATTAACATGGCAATTTCCGATGCACGGTAAATCTCAAAAGAGATTATGATGGCATTGTAAATGGAGTAACATTAATGTATTAAATGTATTGTGTAAATAAATAAATAAATATATTTTTTTAGTTTTATCTTTCTCTGAATTTAGAAGTTACAGGGGGGGACCAACATTTTACCACTTTGGAAGTGTCAGTCGCGTAAACTATTCAGTTTAGAAAAAAAATATATTAGAAACCTCAATATCATTTTTGAAGACCTATCCATAGATACCCCATACGTTTTAATTTTTTTTTTATAAAACCCATGTTTGATAAAAAAAATTGAGTTTCAGTTCTTAGTATGGGGAACCCCCAAAATTTATTGTTTTTTTTTCTATTTCTGTGTGAAAATCTGAATGCGGTTTACGGAATACATCTACTAACCTAGTTTCAATAGTATAGTTCTTATAGTTTCTTTTCCTAACTTGTCCATTTCCTATCCCGTCACTTTTTAGGGTTTTTAGGGTACCCAAAGGGTGCCAATGGGGCCCTACTACTGAGATTCCGCTGTCTGTCCGTCCGTCTGTCACAGGGCTCTACCTTTTAAACCGTAATAGCGAAACACTTGGCCGCTATAACAACAAATAAGATTAAGTTAGAAATTAAAAGGGTCGTCATACAAGAAACGTGTTTTTTTTCAGCGTTTTAAAACATTGTATGAAGGTATGGAACCGTTCATGTACGAGTCCGACTCGCACTTGACCGGTTTATTATAACTCGTCTTCAAGCTGTAGGATAAAAAAATTACATGAAATCTTGGTGTGTGTGTGTTTTATTGGCAGTTAGGGTCAATTTATACTAGCGCAGGGTCGAAGCGCATCGAAGCGTCAACTTGAAACTTAACAAAGCAAATTCACCCTTATCTCCACAAAGTAATGCACATATTTCTTTTGAGATAAAAAAAAGACGCGCACATGCGTGTAAGCGCATCCAACAAGTTTTTTTCCTCAGAAAAAATATGTGCATTACATAATAGAGATAAGGGTGAATTTTCTATGAACGTGACGCTTCGATGCGCTTCGACTCTGCACTAGTATAAATTGACCCTAACTGCCAATAAAACACTTCAAGAAATTCAAACAGATAACAATATATAAAACTATGGAGCGAACACTCTTCGCGACCTCAATAAGCGACTATCATACTTTGAACCCAGTAAAGATTTGGCCAGACATGAGCCAATTGGGGTTTCGTTTCGACTGTTAAATGTATGTATTTGAGAAATTTTGTGATTGAATAATTTGTAATACCCTGATACTACTTACTATTTCTTGATTGCTTGATAATCTTCCGTTCTATTTTAGCAAAAGTGTTTATGAGTTATTAAAAAAAACGACATATTCGAATGAATAAGAACAGCTGAAATTTCTAATTAGATAGGCAGCATGATGATTTCATTAGAAATTTCAGCAGTTAAAATCTAGTTAGTTGCTAGTTTACGTGATTATTGCAGATTGGTGTGGTCTTTAATTTTGAATCTATATTTACATAAATAAGAAGTGTCTATTTGTTTAATTTGTATTTTAGGTTTTAGTTTAATTTATTTATGTACCTAATATTATTGTAATAGTTGTAAGTTATTAAATAAATAAATTTTTCACCTTATTAAAAAATAAACTTCTGTATCATAAAGTATAATTTGAAAACTGATAAAAGATAGATAGCATTTAATTGTACAAGAAACTGAAAAGAAATAAATAAACTTCACAAATAATTTTCTAAAATATAAATTTAAACCCAACCAAAATGTTCAAGTTCTAAAGATTTGCTCAAAATGAGTCGGTTAACTTCACTAACACCGCTAGCGGATATCTTATTTAAATCTCGATTCAGCGTCAGTCCAATCGCAGCTTTACAGCAAACGAGGCCAAAGGAAACTATCCGGTTTATCCTCCACTTCTTTTACAAAAGGGTTTCAACAGATAACGAGTAGTTCTATCTCTATCTTACTACAAGGAAATGGTATGTCTGTCTCGCTCGGCGCTACTCGTAATGGTCTTAGGATTTTGATTGATGGATAATTTATGTGTGAGATATGGATCATTTGTTTTTAATGATGTTTAGTAGTTTCCCGATAACATGTTTTGGTTTTGTGTAAATTATATGAGTTGTAAAATACAGGGTCTAAAAAGTATACCGAAATTATTTTTCATATTTATATACATGCTCCTTGGGGAAAGTTCTTTAGTATCATGGGCTGAATGTACCCTTAAAAAAGTTTCAGCATATTATATTTTGTTAGACGTTATATTAAGATATATACAAGGTGTATTTTTATAAGTAAAAATATTTTAAGAGGAGATTTAGTCCGTCATTTTGAATAATTGTTCATAATAAATGCATATCAAAATGTGAAAAAAGTTTTATGAATTTCCATTGGAAACTAGATCACATGACTACCTTAATTTGTATGAGAACCAATTTTTTTTCGATACACGTTTTTTGGAAAAAAAAATTGAAAATCATGGACTCAATCGCACCCTAAAATCATTTATCATCATTTCAGCCGCATAACATCCACTGTTGGACATAGGCCTCTACCAAGGATTTCCAAAATAACCGATCTAGGGCGGCCTGGATCCATCGCTTTCCAGCGACCTTGGTCAAGTCGTCTGACCACCTTGTGGGTGGGTGTCTTACGCTTCACTTGCCAGTGCGCGATCGCCAATCGAATCGAGAACCTTTTTGCCGAAACACCGAGCCTACCCCTGATAATCACCATCATCATCCATATCTTTTTTAGTCTCCACTGCAGAAGCACGACCCTCTCTGTACAACTAGAGCCATACTTGGCCAGAGCAGTCAGAGGATTTGGCTAACATTCTCCACGCTGGCCAGACGAGTTGGAGAAGTCTCACTGATGTTTATAAGCTTTGTTTAGCTTGTTTCCTAAGTCGCCTTCTACGACATCCACGGGAAGACTTGGAGTGGTCCTATTCTACTCTGCCGGGAACCACACAACTTAAAATATTTGTACTTCATTAAAAAACACCATGTATATAAGTTAAGTAGGTACAACTTAAACATAGACATGATAATATATTTCACATTCCCAATGTAGCTACTCATTCTGAAAAACAAAAACAGCGTTTTTAAGGGCGTGGCACGTGTTCGTGCGGACTCGGGTTCGACCCCCGGGAACATCGTTCGTATGCATAAGATGACTTGTCAGTTTGGAGCTATGCGTCATGCTCCTTTTGTTTTATGGAGCGTTCTATTGTTTTTCGGTGTTTTGGATTCAATGTTGAAATTATTGTGGTAAACAAGTGATTATTTATAAAATATTGTTTTAAAACAAGCTTTTATTGAACTAAAAAGTTTGAAGTGACGAAACAATCGAGCCCTAACTCATGGGGTTATTTATTTATTTATTTATTTATTTTACTCTTTATTGCACACAATTTAACAAATTATACATAAATAATAGAGATAAATTTTAGCATACAAAAGGCGGCCTTATCGCACAGCAATCTCTTCCAGGCAACCTTAGGGTAGTATGGATACAAAAGAAATTTAGATATGTTACAGGTGAGGTGCAATATTTCAAAGGAGATATACAAATAAAATGTTATAGAATACATATAATACATTCTTATATGAAAAATATTTACATATATATATATATATATTATATATATATATAATATAAATAAGATAGTGTACACGAAAGAAAGTAAGAACCTTAACAAGATGCGAAAGGAAAAGAGTGACTTACAAAGAAGAAAGGAAGTGTGATTTGACTTGTGATTTAAAGCTGGCTAGCGTTCGAGCCTGTCGGATGGACAGTGGCAGTGCGTTCCAAAGCCGAACAGCTTCTACAGTGAAGGACTGAGAATAAAACCGGGTGGAATGATCAGGAATGATTAGTCGCAAATTTTCGGAGCTGCGTAATTTACGAGTTGCAATTTCACTGTAAAAAACGAAAGGGTTACGAGTATGTTGTTTAATCACAGAGATGCCGTGGCCACCTTCCGGCTTCATCATCAGATCAGGTCATTGGTACCATAATATTACATTGTCACTCAACCTTCATAAGTATGTGAAGTGTCAACTCGATCGAATAATGGGAAGTAGGTTTTATTTAGGTTGCAAGATTTGATTACGGAAATACAGACAACGGGGTAGTTGAAACTAAAAAAAGCTTTTTAAAAAAATTATGAAAAAAGGGACATAAAATCAAAATTTATTTAATTAAATAAATGAGCAAAGTTTTCCACATCTGGTTGTATTGATATGTAAAAATATCATAAACATCTAGTCTCCATTGTAGGAGGACAACCTTCTCTGTAGGAACAGAGCTATACTTGGCCTGAGCAGCCAGAGGATTTTGCCTCCACTGCACGCTGGCCAGACGGGTTAGTGAGGTTTCACTGATGTCTAAGTATACTTAAGCTTTGTTTAGCTTATATTTTAAGACACCTTCTACGACATCCACGGCAAAACTTGGCGTGGTTCTGTAACGATGCTGCATGCCACCTGCATGCTGCATCTCTTCCAACCTCATTTCTTTCTCATCCTGTCCACTTTTAATTCCTCATTTCATTTCAAATTTCATTTTATTCCATTTTCAAATCATTTCTCTCTCGGTCATCACACATTCTACCATCATCTCTCTTACTGTTCACTTCTGTTCCTACGTTCTGTCTGATCTGTTATAGCTTATTATAATATATATATATATAGAAGTATAAGTCATAAGTTGTGTGACAAATAAATTTAATCTAACTGTTGTGTCTAGTCTCTGTTCTCCACTCCATCTACTTCTTTATATGTGGGAACTCGACTAAGAGCGCCGAGACAAGTCGAGGTCCCACAGTTCTATTCTATTCTGCCGGAAACCACACGGCTATGTTATAGTATGTTTGACAATAATTCGAGTATACGTAAAACTTGGTAGGTAGATAATTCCAATGTATTTTTTTGTGATCGTGAGTTTACTATTCTGAGTTTCTATGGCCATCAACTTGATTGGAACCCACAGGCACAGCCATAGGGTAGTCTTAAACGATGTCGCCCCAAACTTGGCGCCGCACCGTCATCTCGAAATCTTGGTTTCTCCTGAAGAGAAATCAAGAATTCAGCAGTTGACACATCGCGTTGACGTCGTGTTATGCCTACCCTTTGCCCCGACTGGGGGACATAGGAACCAAGAGAAAGAGACAGCCATCAAACTATAATACAAAGTTATTTCTATCTTCAAATATAACATAGAAACTTTTGTTTTTAAGAGCATTATTGTATATAGCCGTCGAATATAGTTCTCACGCAAGCGTGACGCATACAAACCACTTAGATATAACTTTGTGACTAGTCTTTTGCTGTTGGGAAATCCTCAGGATTAAAAGTTTACAGAGTATGTTTTTATTGACGTCATTACTAGTAAGAAGTTTGTGGATAGCATAAGCATTAAGTAATCAAAAATATTACTAATACGCTTAAGATATAGAAATAAGTCTACCATAGTGCTCTTCTATAGTGCAGATCGTATATTATGTTAAACGTCTGCGTTATTAATTATAGACCAAGTGCAGTGTAGGCTGTCTACGACGTAGACCGTCTACAGTGTAGTCCGCCTACAACGTAGACGACGAGATCAGTAGAACAAGTACGTAGACTGTCTACGATGTAGCCGACGAGATAAGTAGTTCAAGTACGGTGTAGAATGTC
Organism: Acrobasis repandana; assembly: GCA_963576875.1. NCBI lineage: Eukaryota > Metazoa > Arthropoda > Insecta > Lepidoptera > Pyralidae > Acrobasis > Acrobasis repandana. Next base: position 16,862,276 of record OY756232.1, on the reverse strand, counting down.
TACGGCGTAGACCGTCTACAAAATAGTCCGCCTACGACGTAAACGGTCTACGACGTAGATAACGTGTTCAAAAGAGCAAGTACGGTGTAGGCTGTCTACGACGTAGGTCGTCTACATCGTAGACCGTCTACAGTGTAGTCCGCCTGCGACGTAGTCGATCGCCTACGCTGTACTTGTTCTACTACTACTAATCTGAGGTGTAGGCCGTCTACAGAGTAGACGATCTACAAAGTAGAACGCCTAAGGTAGACCACATATTCGTACACCTATTCGTATAGAAAGCTCCATCGTATTTACGTCAGGTGACATCTAATGTAGATATTACGGCTAAAGATGGGTGTGAACATAAACTTAAAATTAGCCGGCTAAACTTAAGTTTATGTTTAGGAGAGGATAATCTTAGCTTCTTTTATCTTTAGCCGGCTAAACTTAAGTGTAACCGCATGCTAAAAATGTAGAAGCAAACAAAAAAGGCAGAAACAATGTTTACTTTGATCACACTTACTTAGTGTGAAATAATCGCCACTCCTCCGCTCCCCTCACGCGATATATTTGGCTCGCTCGTCCGTAAAATGCACTTTTAACCGATTCGTTTTGGTTAATGTGCAGTTTAACTGACGAAAGATGAAATAATTTGACGCAAATATACTCGCACATTTTATCGAACTTTAGCCGGGCTTTGCTTATAAATCTGAATCATATCAATAGGCGATGCGGGTAGCAACCCATCATTATTATGATTTCCATTTTCCACCTTTATGTCCAGCATTCTGCTAAAAGTGGCCTGGGCCACTTCTAGCTACCGCCCTAGGCTCTGTCTGCCCCGTTAGGAATAAAGACGTGATAGTGTATCATTATCATCATCATCTGAGCGTCTTCCCGGTTGCATCGTCAGCGGTTACGCTTCAGAGCTCGGGGTCCGCTACCTAACCTAGGCGATTTGACGAGGTTACTGGTTTTTACACAGAGCGACTGCCGTCTGACCTCCGCAACCCAAAGGGTAGACTAGAACCAATCCTAGGATAGGTACAAACGCTAGATGGCGTTCGGGACCAACGGCTTTACGTGCCTTCCGAAGCACGGAATCATCTTTTTATTCGGATAATCAGGTGATTCAAGCCTGCAATATCTTAAACAGACTGGAAACAACTTTTCACAGTGGGATTTGAACCCATGACCTCCGGATCACAAGGCAAACGCCTTGACCACTGGACTACGGAGGCAGTCGACTAGATGGGGTTTACTTCGTTATATTACTCGTACAGGGTTCCTATAGCCACCTCCCGGCATCATCATCAGATCAGCTTCTGTTATAATAATATTATATTACATTATCATACAAAATTTAATCTCAATTGGAAACCGGGAAGTTGCAAATTTTTTTTAAATTAATGGCTTGACGATACTGCGTATTAAGCCAGGAACAAGTTAATAAAACGCGGGAAATCCTTTTTTTTAACAAGTTACAATCAAAGGTTGGTGTAGGCCTTTGATTGCTTTAAGGGAGCTTCTGGCGACAAATCTATACGAGTCCACTGGTTTTCATAGCCGATTGAGTGGCGGACGACGCCCGAAGACGCCCACACAGTCCGCGAAACAAATATCACTACAGCCGTACTATGACTGTCCACTTTAACTATTTTACATATTGTTCATGAGCATGAGCATTTATACAGGAAACAACGCCAATTTCATATTATAAAGTCCCCTAAAATCAATTTGCTAAATAATTAAAAAAAAACCTTAACCGAACCCCTTGACTTCCCGCCAAAAACTTCTGCCTCAAATTTTACTTACAAAATTTGACCCAAAAACAAATAACAAACAAAGCAAGCTAAATGAAAGCTTTTAAAAACAAAATCAACAGTAAGAGCTTGAATATTTTATAAACAGTATCGTATTAGCAATAATAAAACACGATTTGGACTACAATATATTATATTATTCAGTCAAAAAGTGCCATAAAAATATTTGTATGGCACATACCGATTGAATAATTAATAAAAATAATAATACGTTTACTTTCCTACATAAGATTACAAGTAACAGGATTATACAAAAAAATCATACACGTTTAAATATTAAGACGGATGTTTCTGTTCCTTGTGAATCCTATCTTTGCGGAAGATTGGTGCCTGAAGTAAGATAAGATATTTTATTTGCTAAAAATAAGGTTACACAAGATGATACAATTTAGTTAAAGCTCTCTTATTTCACCCTGGTCGGGTGCACATATTGATTTACATAAATAATAATTGATTAAACATTCGTTTAATTTCAGTTATAAGGACCATGCATAAATTATAAAATGTACATTACATTAACTAGTCAAACTTATACATTCAATGTCAACAGCTACCTATTTATACAATTTTCTTTTTAAATAGTCATTTACTAAGTAGAAACATTTGTTTACTAACCACCTATGCAATTCTTTTTTAAATTTGTATAAGGAAAGTTTTTTGATGTCAGCTGGTAAGTTGTTGTATATATTTACACACATACTCGTAGCATAACAATTTTTGGCACAAATTCGTGTTCTGCTGTTTGGCAGCATTAACTTGTCCGGAAAACGAGCATTAAATTTGCAAATCTCTCCTCTTTTATTAAAAAGTTTTGAATTCTTAAATACAAACAGGCAAATTTCATAGATATACATAGATGGTAAAGAGAGCAGATTTAGTTGTTTAAACAGTGGTGCACAGCTTGTTACGAGTATTTGTGATACATCACAGTTTGCTCGAATACACTTCTTTTGCGCTAAGAATGCTTTGTCGATATCTACTGAATTACCCCATAAAAGCAAGCTGAGGTTCCACGCTACATGGTAAGCCTTCAGCGCAGTCTCCTTATCAGTAATTTTAGTTAGTTTCCATAAGGCGTATACGAAGGGATTTATTTTATTGCATGCTTTGTTAATGTGTGACGTAAATGTGTAATGTGTGACGTGTGTAGGTAAAATACCTGTTACACAGGTCGTCTTTAAAATAATACGAGTATACTATCTAAGTCGAAAAAAGTAACATTGTTTAGTAATTTATTACCAAAATTTTAAATCTTATAATGCTGGAATATTGACTGCTTTATCGAATCGAAATGGGGATGTTTAAATTTTAATAGTGATTTCTTGAATATTAAATTATGGAAAATGAAATTATATTTTTTACTAGCTGACCCGGCGAACTTTGTTTCGCCCGTTCCCGTTCCTTTTCCCATATTTTCTCACCGTTTAAACCTTCCCTGGACTACGACAAACATTTCAAGACCAAAATTAGCCAAATCGGTTCAGTCGTTCTCGAGTTTTAAGCAGACTAACGAACAACAATTCATTTTTATTTATATAGATAGATTTAGAATTTATAAAAAATGATAATGTAATAATAATCATTGGTACAATGAATATTGTGGCTGCTATAACAAAAAGCGGAGATTTTTTTAAGTAGAACCAATATTATTAAGCCTTTGTTCCTACGTATATTAAAAGTTTATTCATAAATCATTTTTATGACTGAGGAAATTAAGAAGTTTTATTTTATTATTACAGCTTTCATTTAGCTTTTTGTTTTGTTTTTTGGGTCAAATCTTGCAAGTTGAACTTGCAAATTGAATGAGCCACTTTCCGGTTTCTGATTAAGATACAATTTTGTATGCTAATGTAAATCGGAAGACAATGCAATATTATTATGAAAAGGAGCTGATCTGATGATAGAGCCGAAATGAGGCCCTGTAATTAAACGACGCAACCCCATCGAGTTTAGGCTTCTTACATTTGTCTTCATAATTACTTAGGCCTCACAATAAAACCTCATAAGAAAATATATATTTTTTTTAACTTATCTCATCATTTGATAGTTTCACTTTCCTGTTGGCTTATAGTCACTGGATTCCCTCTTACATTTGAGTTCAGCAATGGCTGATCCACGCGTCAACTCGTGAACGGATACCACCAGCAGGGACTGGTTGGTCAACTCGGCTTTGTTTTTCGGAAATCGTGAGAATAATGTTTCCTGGGCCTTCCTTTCTTCCTGTGACCTTCTTCAAGAATCTTAGTATAACTTATACAGGAAAGGACTTACATCATCATAATTTCAGCCGCATAACGTCCACTGTTGGCCATAGGCCTCACCCAAGGATTTTCAATATGACCGGTCTAGAGCGGCCTGGACCTTGGTTAAGTCGTCTGACCACCTTGTGAGTATGTCGATGGATGGACTTACATGGAACTAAACTTATAAGGACTTACTAGATATAAAACGTACTTCCCGCTTCAGCTTTTAACTCGAACCAACACATTCGGCCTGGCACGCAACCCCGTAATTATTATTTATTCGTTTTGTAACACTTTTTCGTGGGCAATTTGAGTAATTTTGTATTGACTGAATTAGAGTGGTCATACATGATAAATGAGTTCTATTGTTGTCTATTCGTTTTTGTCTCTTTTGATTTTAAAAGGAAAATAAATGTAGGTACTCATAATTTTAAGCCCTTTACCTATCGCCACAGATAGCGTTGCCAGGCGTCCGGATAAAGCCGGACATAGTTAGACTTTTTTATTGCGTGTCCGGCCAAAATAAACGGTGTCCGGCTTGTCCGGCTTTTGTTAGGCTTTATACATTTCGCAAACGAGAGAACGCCGAGCGTGGCCGAGCGCAGGCGAGTCGACTGTTGGTCGCTCCCGCGAGGCTCCCGCAGTCCGCAGGGAATTTAATTTTGTTTGACTCATGACTTTGACTGATTAATTATAAAGTACTTAGACTGATTTGGCATTCGATTTGGCATTTTGTATTTTATAAGAATATGAGAACATTTATGGCAATCATTAAAACAGGTTGATTTTACATATAATTTTTTTGTCGTACCTATTAATACTGAGACACAAAATCCTCATTAATGTAGGGTTTCTGGCCTTTTTACCCAAATGTCCGGCCAAACTGGCTGGTCTGTCCGGCTATTAGGTTTGGCGACCTGGCAACCCTAGCCACAGAAGACAGTAAGAGTATACTGTGCTATCGCATTGTTACTATTATACTAAACTGTGCCAACTGTCAAAATACATACATCAGCGCAAAGAGCTATTATATAAAACTAGAGAAGACACCACATATCACTGTTTTGTCCCGTTCAATTGTAGCTATTTCAATATAAATATATTTCCATCGGCAAGTAACGATATTTCATTGCTTGATGCAATTAAATACGTATGATAAAATTCACGCCACCATTTATTCAAAAATAGAACAGGTGCCAATGTTTGATATAGCTGGTCTATTTATAATCTATGTCAATGTTTGGGGCTAGCTCAATCTGGGTAATTGGTGGGTCCCATTTATTTTTTCGTCAATTAGTATGGATAGAGGGGATAAAGCATATAAACGGACATCTTCTTTCGGCGAATTTAAAAACTAAGTATCCTGCTTCTTTTGTAAGTTCGTACAGGTTAAATAAGTGACGAGGTGATTTAGAAGCGAGGCACGTGTGTCAACTAATAGCCGGACAGAACAGGGGACAGGCCTGAATATCAATAAAAACGCTCGTGGAGGCAGGAGGAAGAGATAACATGGCCAATTAAATAAATAATGAAAGATATGGAGGTGTACGTGTGTCGAATACTGGCGTAAATCTATATACTAGTGGCTCTGTGAGCTGTAGACCTCGCGAGTCACCCCCGACTTGTTCAAGTTTATCGGATAAAAAAGTTGTTCAACCAAAAAAAGTTTTTTGACATTTTCGAAATTGCTGTAGTATGTTTTTTTTATGTTTTCAACCCCCTATATTTCCGCCATTTTAGAAAATTTTGAAAAACTGAATCGTCATAACAAATCTATATAAATATCGAACTTGCTCACAAAATTTCACGATTAAGAAATGCGTGAACGGACTGACAGACGGACAGACGAACAGACCAATCTCGAAACTGAGACGCTTCGCTTGCTTAGTCAAAAATAAACGGGCAAGTGCGAGTCAGACACGTACATGAAGGGTTCCGTACCACCGTACAATGTTTTAAAACGCTAAAAAACACGTTTTTTGTATGACGACCCCTTTTAATTTTTAACTTTATTTTATTTTTTGTATTTGTTATTGTTGTGGTCATAGTAATACATAATTGGTGAAAATTTCAAGTATCTAGTTAATGCCATTATGAAGATCAAGTTAAAAACACTGAAAAAAACTCGTTTCATGACGACCCCCTTTATTTTTAACTATTTTTTATTTTTAGTATTTGTTGTTATATCCGCTACAGTAATACAAAATCGGTAAAATTTCAAGTGTCTGGCTATTACGGTTTAAGAGATAGAGCCCTGTGACTGACGGACAGACAGACAGACAAACAGACAGACGGACAGACAACGGAGTCTCAGTAATAGGGTCCCGTTTGCACCCTTTGGGCACGCTGTAAAGAAGTAGATACAAGTTCAAACAACTTTTAGGCTGGCTATCTATTTATTTTAGTATACTCATGAAAGCATTTACGACGAACTTCTTTTTTAGATTATATTGAGAAACAGTTCCAGAGTTCCAGCGATAACACAGAAAGTTCTGGAGTACCATTTGTTTTGTGTACTGTACGAATACACTGCTAACTACCGTTGGACAAATTTGGGATACAATTCGTTTACATGCCATTAGCTGTACAACAAATACTTTATGAAAATCACAAAGTTTATGACTACTGAACTGGTTTTCTTTCGGCGTAATCTTCCCAGCAGTGGTCGTTCCGAAACGCTAGTAGTTTGTAGCTTTAGCACTAAAAATAATTAAAAATAATGACCTTCAGTAACTGATATATTTAATCCTACATTGAATAAAACATTTTGACTTTGACTTTACCTAAAACAGCTGTATGTGGTTGGTCAAAACCATGCGAAATAGAGAAAGCAAAGTCGTAAAGGGGACCCCGGGCTTCGATCTAGAATGTACCTGCTGCTTCTCCTCCCATTATCATCCCATCGGCCATTTTGGTAAACCTTAGGAGAGGCCTATGTCCAGCAGTGGACGTTATGCAGCTTAAATAATGACGTGATAGTGTTTGTATGTAGGTATGTTTGTAAAACTATGTACGCTGCAAAGCTTAGTGTCAGGGGTTTTGCAGTTGCTGCGACCCGCAGCGACACAATTAACCTTGGTTTAATTACAGTTCGTTCTAATTGAGTTTGCAAGTTTGGCCTGACGTCTCCGTATTCACGTGACGTTGGGTTTTCTACTGCCCTAATAAAAATGCTAGTTTGTTGACTTGTATTAAGCCTAGTTGGACCACTTTCACAAGCTTTCTGGACGTTGTGATAAATACTGTTTTCATTATTAAAAGGCCTTCGACAACGTAACCCTCTTGGGAATTGTATGTACTTACTTTGAAGCTTAATTCGATTTTTAGTTTAAATTTTGTAGCTAGATGGAGCTACTAGTTTAAAAGTAGGTAGTTTTGCAGTGGTGCCGCTTAATATCGGAAAGTAGGCGGTTCATTTTCTTTAAACATCTCGGATCAAAGTACCCAGCATCCGTTGTATGGCTAGCGGGCGGGATAGTAGTAACATCTAGAAATAATACAGGATTTTGGCTTTCTAGCAAAGCATGCTTTTTTGTATGGAGTGTTAAGTCCTCTTTTATTTATCATCCATGATACCATTTATTTTTATTTATTTATTCAACTTTATTACAAAATTGTAAACGGCGGACTTAGGCTTAGAGACAAGTGAGCCCAAAGTAAGAGCAAAATTAATATTCTAATAATTACTTACCATTCGATATATTGCAAACTGAAGTAGGCATAGTAACACCTCTGAAGAATTCACTCACTGATTTTAGAATTTGAAATACGATGTCACACCTACGCTCCTGCCCATCGTGCCCCACCAGATACACTAAGCGTGACCTATGTGAAGCTACAGACAACGCTGTGAAAGGGGCAACCTTCTGGAGGAAGAAAATTAAATTACATTTTGAGCTTTCGACACGAGAAGAAGAAGAAGTCATAAACTATTTCCAATCAAGTTTCAAAAATACCATCCACTTAAAGGTGCCCCTAAGTACGCGAATTTCTATTGAAATCTATCTCGAAAGGGAAGTAGAAGTGTTGAAATTCATTAGCTACTTCTTCGTAGCGTGTAGATATAACTTTTAAGTTATATTTGGTTGCTCCAGTAAAGGGCAACCTCAATAGCTATTTAATCGGCTGCGATTAGGTCCTCTAAAATGTAAGTATTTGTGCACATACGAGTAGGACACAAAAGTAAATGCAACATCGGTTTTGAAGAGAAGCCACAATCCGCTAGTTTCCAAGAAGTCAAATCAGACACTTTTTTCTTAACGTCAAAACAAAAATGTTCTATGAGATTTGTATGAAATATCGGACTGTGACGTCATAGATTTTCGGAGTCAAATAGCGCTCTTAATATCCGTTTTTCTGCATTAATAAATCTAAAATCACGTTCAAAATGGATGACCTCAATGACAAGTGACATTATTTTTTTATGTGTTATTCTCTTTACAGTACCAAATAATTTATTTTTGACCCAGGAAACTACCCAATTACAGATAATCTGCAAGCGGTCGAAATTTTCCACTAAAGGGCAACCTGAAGAGCTCTTTCATTGGCTGCGCCTAGGTCCTCCAAAGAGCCAGTATTTGTACAGATAGGACATGAAAGTAAATGCGCCAATGGAGAGATTCTGCGAATGGTCGATATTTTCCACTAATAAAGGGCAACCTGAAGAGCTCTTTCGTTGTCTGCACCCAGATCCTCCAAAGCCATTTGTATAAAGTGCAAGTAGTTGTATACATAGTATTGAAAGTAAATGCACCAGTATAGAGAATACACTTACAGATATATTGCGAGCGGTCGATTTTTTCTACTAGTTTTTTTTTAGCTACTCGTACTAAAAGTAAGGTACTCACGAAGGCGGGATGCCACCGACGAAGACGTCCGAATTGGTGCTGAATTTGCCGAATACAAACTCCTTGCCACGGGATGTTTTGCTCTGCGTGCTGCCGTCCACCGTGAGAGAGGTGTGCTCATCGCGACGCGCAACCTAAATAAATAAATAAATATATAGGGACAAATCACACAGATTGAGCTACCCCTTAAGTAAGTTCGAGACTTGTGTTATGGGATACCAAGTCAACAATTCTATATTTTGTAACAAATACATATAATATATACTTATAGACAAACATCCAAGACCCAGGTCAATCTGAAAAAGTTCATTTTTCATCTTGATCTGACCGGGGCTCGAACCCGATGATGACCACTAGGCCATAAAGGTCGCCATAAAAAACAATACTGGTGGAAAACAGTACTCTTGAAAAAGCCCTGGAGTGCTATTTTATGAGATTGGGAGTCATATTACGAATGATTGCGCGGGCGTTTCCAAGAAGGAACATGGCGATTTTGAATCGGTCGTGCGCATGGATTTGCACGAGTGGCTCGACCACTCGTAATTTTGACATTTGTAGCGTACAAATGTCAAAGAAACGTTCGTGTTGTACTTGTTTCTTATGGGAAATCCGTTCCATTTCACGCTGCTTTTTTATATATGTTAAAATGTTAAGAAAACCATTGACAAATTTATTATATTTTCTGCTTAAAACAATATTACTTATATCACTGACATTTAGGTTTCAAAAATACGATGCAATGCGCCGATGGCGAGCGGTAAGTTGGGAAACAACACGTTTTGTGTTTCACTGACATCCTCTTTGAAAACTAGCACTCCTGAACAATGCGATTGATATCATCGTCATCCGAGAGTATTCCCGGTTGCATCCTCAGCGGTAACGCTTCAGAGCCCGGAGTCCGCTACCTAACCTAGGCGATTTGACGAGTTTACTGGTTTTTACACAGAGCCGAGACTGCCGTCTGACCTCCGCAACCCAAAGGGTGGCCCAGTAGAACCAATCCTAGGATAGGTTTTAAACAATCGCTAAATGGCGTTCGGGACCCAAACCTTCACGTGCCTTCCGAAGCACGGAATCATCTTTCTTTTCGGATAATAATGTACGTGTATGTAAGTGAAAAAAAGAAATTTGTTAGTTCCAAGATGTGAGGTTATACTCTGTTGTCTGTCTGAATAGTAAGTAGTAATGAAGATTTACGCATGCTGTGTGCACTATGTGATGAGAAAATTCGTCGGGGTTAGCACAATGGTAGTGCACTCACGGCGTTAACGTGAGGGTCGTGGGTTCGAGTCCCACTCGTGGCGGATTTTTTCATCACATATTTTCAATTTGGATAAATATCCGAACATTGTAATGCTATTAAAAATAATAATTGATAAACCCTGTTCCTTGATCGTTCACAAGTTCCTTAAAAAAGACTTAAAATAAAATAAAAAGATAAAAATAAAAAAGACTTACCTGAACTTTATGCCAATGCCCATCATTAAGGTTGCCGCCGACTGTTATAATCTGAGCACCACCTCCCAAATTGTACCTCAAACGCAACGCCCCATTCACTAACTTCAGCTCGAAAAAGTCGTAAGTGCCTCCATCGTCCGTATACAACAATAGACCGTTCGGCTGGTCAGTTTTGAATTCTAATTCCAGCGTTCCGTTCAACCCTGCGTTCCATTTGCGGAACTGGGAATACGGGTTTTGTTTGTCGAGGACGAACGCGAGGTTTCTGTTAAGGGTGAGAGAGAGCAGGCAGAAGAGTATGTAGCGCATGGTGGTGACGTCGTCAGCGGACATGGCTAGAAACACGTCACCATGTGACGCCCGAGGAACTTATACACCGTTTGCGTTTCATTTCTTGCACCTGGAACAACAGAAAATACTTATTATATAAAGTACTAATTCAACGACCTCTGTGGCCTAGAGGTCACCATGCCTAAGGTCCTGGGTTCAATCGCCGGTCAGAGCAAGATGGAAAATGATATTTTTTCAGATTGGCCTGGGTCTTGGATGTTTATCTATACAGGCTGACTTTTTATCCATTGGCAAAATTTTTGACGCATGTTCAGTACATGATACTGAACTAATTTCTATAAATTTTTATCTATTTTTAATAACTTTTTTTATAGAAAGTAGTTCAGTATCATTGACTGAACTTGCTCAAAAATTTTTTCCGGTGGATAAAAAGTCACCTGTATTACATATAGGATTACTGATAAATCGAGTACACATCCGCTGGCCCAAAACAACAGTTTTCACTACCTATTTAATTTCCTTAAAAAAAAGTTGATAGTTTTAATTTATCTTCCATGCTGGTCTGGGAGAAAAGCAAAAACTTTGAATGTACTAGCTGCTTCTCTTCCCGCGCAGATCGTAGAAGCCGATTGAGGGAATGAACGGAAATGCGAATCATTTTAATGGGCGATTCGGCTAGCAACCCATCACTGTTTTGATTCCTTTTACACCCGCCATCACGCTAAAAGTAGCCTTTGAGTCTTGCGACCCTGGGCTCTGTCTGCTTAGAGCCGCAATACCCAAATTGCTCTGTCTGCCATATTAGGGATAAAAACGTAATAGTTTATTTGTAGACATACAGGTCGCGCCAAACTTCTAGTTCGCTCTGAAGTTGAGGCGATTCGCGTCGCAGTAGTAAAATACAGATACCCATAGCAGATAGAATTTGTATTAATTTTTTTTTAATTGTGTATATGTCGCAGTTGAATAGTATAATCCGCTAATTCAGTGTATTAGGGTTTGCTGTTTTACAAAACCAAGCTGTAATGCCAAACAGCTAGAGGTTTCGTGAATTAGCAGTTTATACCATCCAACTACGACATATATATATCATATCTACATTCTTACAATCATTCTGAACAAAATATTGCCGATAAGAGGGAAAGAGACAAAATATGGGTTCCAGAACTTCCAGATTATCTCTATAGGAAGGTACCTTCTTGCTCTTTGAAATTTTATCCTATTATATGTCAATGTCAACTTGACTTGGTCGAATAATATTTTAAACCTATTTATAAATTTAGTCTCTAATACCTAATAAAGTTCGTCCATGTCTTGTAAAAAAACGGTAAGACATTAAATCACTGGAATAAAAACTTAAAAGAACCAGCATTGATTATGCAATTAAGGGGCGAGGCTCCGCAAACAAACCTCTCAGGTTCCTTCTACCTGAATATAAATGCCTGTAAACGATTCTACAACCTTAAGGCAACGTTTCAGTCCCTCAGATTCAAGTTCTTATTATCGGATAGAGGTACCAAAGCCGTGGCGAGCATTTGGCCGTTATTTTGTTACATACATACCTAATTATTTATAATAAATCCTTCTATCATAATAAAAAAAAATAGGATAATTCTCTGAAAACTTTTTGTTTTATTTACAATTAATATCGTGCTTGGACCACCCGTTAGATAGATAGATAAAGCCAATTATTTGCGGCATAACACACATACAAAAAAATTAACACCGATATTTATAAAAATCAGACACAAAAAAAACATATTACCAGCCCAATTTTCAATGTGTCATCAGCCGAGCGTATTCCCGGTTGCATCCTCAGCGGTAACGCTTCAGAGCCCGGGTTCCCCTACCTAGCCTAGGTGATTAGACGAGGTTACTGGTTTTTACACAGAGCGACTGCCGTCTGATATCCGCAGCCCAAAAGGGTAGACCGGAACCTATCCTAGGATAAGTTTAAACAAACGCTGGATGGCGTTCGGGATCCACAGCTTTTAGTGCCTCAATGTTCAATGTGTGTGCTAACAATTCAAAAAGGACACAGCTCAAGACACACATAGTTGCAAAAGCGGCCGGAGGGTCAGTGGCAATATTGCCCGGGAGCAATACACTGATTTTCAGCGGTGGATATTAATAATACCTATCACTTAAGGCTGGGCCTGATATGGATAATCTATGTTTTGCTCCCGCTTCCACGCACACAAATTTACTCTAGCTGAACCGAGACAGCGGACAGCTAGAGTAAATTGCGCTGTGAAAAGATCGCGGTAGGTCAATGAAGCTGGTTTTGGTTTTGAGGTTTTTTTTCGTTTTACAAAGAATATTTACGAGTTATTTAAAAATTAAGATATATGATGACTGCCTTATGTTTAATACAATTATAATCCAAAGTTACAAGTGCGAATTTATTGTATTTCTTGGATACTTTCCGTTTTAGTATAATTCTGAGGTTTTTAAATATAATGTATCTGAACTTTGCTGTTTTTATTTCAAAGTGAGTATTTCGTTACTATTAATAATATTTAAGATTTCTCTAAGTATTAGGGTCATACGGGATCTTAATAATAGTCTTTTAATCAAGTGAATATACTCTCAATATATCGCAGGTTGACTGGAAGAGATCTCTGTATGGGATAAGTCCGCCATTGTATCCGCTCTTTCGACTGTTTTGTATTTTATTTTTATGTTTTGGTACAATAAAGTTTTCTTCGGTTAAAACTAACTTTAGACACAGACATTATGAATATGCGATAAACGGATAACTCGTGTGCGCGTCGCGAGTCACATTCGCCCTCAGGAAGGCCTAAATCAATAATACATTAAAGTTATTACAAACAAATTACAATAATCACTTTAGGCAAGAACTTTACACAAGAACACTTTCGTTAAAACCTACGGCGTACAGTATCTAATTAATTTAAAAAGTAATAATTATCCCTTAACAATTCCAGGAATGGGAAGTGGGAGGCCATTTTGTCACAAAACCTGTTGTTTCGAGTTCAAACGTCACGCCGTCCAAAGTCGGGCTTACAACTTTGGAAATTAGTTTTTCTTTGTCCCTTTTGTTTTCGGAAAACAAATCACTCGCAGTACCTGTATTGTTACAGTACTTTCTATATAAAACTTTGAATGTACCAGCTGCTTCTCTTCCCACACAGATCGTAAAAGCCTATGGAGGGAATAGGCAAAAATGCAAATCATGTTAATAGGCGATGCTTTTTCCTTCTCGCCCACAATCACGCTATAAGTGGCCCTTGGCTTTTGCGGCCCTGGGCTCTATTTGCTTAGAGCCAGTAAACCCTAACCGTCTTATTATAAAAACAGGACTAACTTTGTTGCTATGTTTAAACCATTATCCGCCCAAATCAAGTTGACATTGACAGGTGAGATAGTGTGATATTCTAGATGTAGATAGATAGATAGATAAGATGTTTATTTGTCTACTAGTTAGTTAGTTAGCTATAGTCAACTTGATTTGGGCGGGTAGCCTAGTAACAAAGTTTGTCCTGTTTTTATAATAGGACGGAAATTGTTCTGTCTGCAGTTCAACGATGGCTGATCTCGTGAACGGGTGCTGCTAGTAGGGACTGGGCAGTTTGGTTTTGACTAATTATTAGTCTAGTTAACTAGTTTGTTCGTTCGTTCACAAGCATTATTGCCTCTTTTTGTTCGCCAGCCTCATTTATTGTGTTGTTATTTTAGTCCACCTATCCGGGTGCATTTATGCCCATTTTAGTAGGTTCGGTTTTGGTATAAGTAATGCATTAAGGAACCTAATATACTAGTGAACACGACCACGACCAGTGGCCGCAACGATCGATTAACTAAAAAGGCGAGATGCCTTATAAAACGTAAAAAATTAACACATACTATACTACTAAATATGAACATATTACAATAACCTTACATCGATGCCCACTGGCAACGGGGCAAAGCCCAAGCTATGACGGATTAATATTATTATAATAGTGGCAATTACACCTACATTATACTCGTATAAAAAAAACTACAGACAATCAGCACATACATATAAAGCCCCAAAAACGTTTCTCATCTGCATATTGCAAGAGAAACTAAAAGAACTTGAAATAAACATTTGTAGAAGACAGTCCGTCGCCGGCAAAAGCCACTCGAAGCACAAAGCTCGAGAAAGTAGGCCGTGGGGGAGCGAGGAAAGCTTCCTGTAGAATGGATATGGTAATCGATTCAAAGATAAACTCAAAAATCATTCGACACGAAGGAGATGTATATATAGGCCTAAGATTTTTTTTAACCAGCGAAGTAAGAGCGAAGTTTCTTGTGCATGCAATGAGCATAAAGACCGCCGTATGTATGTATATATCATCATGATCAGGTCTTTTTTAGTCTCCACTGCAGGAGCACAACCCTCTCTGTACTACCGCAGAGCTATATACATATATGCCACAACAGCCAGAGGGTTTGGCCTACACTCTCCACGCTGCGCTGGCCAGACGGGTTTGAAAGTTCTAATTGATAGTTATAAGCTTTGTTTAGCTATTTCCTAATTGCTTTGTACGACATCCACGAAGACTTGGAGTATGTAGTCCTATTCTACTTTGCCGGAAACCACACGGCTTTATATCTTCCACGATAACTCGAGTATAGAAGTGTTTATAAGAAACCAATTGAATTTTTAAGAAACATGAAATAAATTGAGGTGTTGCCGAGATATCTGCTTGTCACGCAAGTTCACAGTACAAATTATGTATAAAGACTATGTAAATACATGGGGTGGGATCAAACTCACATTCCGAGGCAGGCACTAGAATGGACTCGTCAGGGAAAGAGGTCGACCAAAGCAAACCTGGCGGCGAGTAGCTGCGGAGATGAAGACAATCGGGTTATCTTGGCATGAAGCACAGAAATTAATAAGAGTAATTTATACAGAATGGAATCTCCTAAGGTCCCGCGCAACATGCGTCCCCGTTCCCCGTTCTCACCATGTCGAGGGCCGAGAGCGGGCAAACACATGCATTGACGTATGCACGGATGTATAGCTTCGTTTGTACTAGTACAAACTGATACTCCGCTTCTATGAAGTTTCCTACCTGTGCCTGAATTGAAACTTCCTCAAGACAGAGCGAGATGGAGAAGTACTGTAGCAGTCCTCTGCCCCACCCAGGGGACATAAGACAATAAGTCAAGTCACTAAATATCTAAAAAAAGAATACCCTAAGCTTTACATTTCACTTTTCGCTTAACGATTTGAGGCCAATAGTCTTTACAACATTACTCAATTTTCCAATTTCCTTTGTTCAAAACTAACAGACTTTTGAATTGATAATTCGTGAACAAGGTCAAAGCAGTTGTTACCAAAACTTTGGTGACGCAACCAAAGTTTTTAGACAGCATAATAAGTGTAGAACTTTTCGTCCTACATACGTACTTCAAAACAAACAAGCTGATAACCTTGACATGGCGTTAATGTGTTAGGGGTGACGTAGATACACTCGCAAAAGCTTCTATACCTATTGAAGATGTACGAACTTTGACATGGCGTTAATGTGTTAGGGGTGACGTAGATACACTCGCATAAGCTTCTATACCTATTGAAGATGTACGAACTTTGACATGGCGTTAATGTGTTAGGGGTGACGTAGATACACTCGGAAAATCTTCTATACCTATTGAAGATGTACGAACTTTGATATGGCGTTAATGTGTTAGGGGTGACGTAGATACACTCGGAAAAGCTTCTATACCTATTGAAGGTGTACGAACTTTGACATGGCGTTAATGTGTTAGGGTTGACGTAGATACACTCATAAGCTTCAGTACTTATTGAAGAAGACACTACACTATCGTGTTTATTCCTAACGGGGCAGACAGAGTCTAGGGCGGTAAGGCCTAGGCCACTTTTAGTGTGATGGTGGGCATAAAGGTGGAAAAAGGAAATCATAATAGTGATGGGTTGCTAACCGCATCGTCTATTGATATGATTTAGATTCTTGCCCATTCCCTCGATCGGCTGTTAGGATCTGCGCAGGAAGAGAAGCAACTGGTACTTTATATGATTTTTCTTTCTTCCAAACTTAATAGAGGGGGAAACTTTGCAGTAGCGTTATTTATTGACGGATTTCAATCAAATTGTAAGAGGCACACCAAGGAAGGACTTTATTGCTTTACTAGCTGTGCCCGCGACTTCGTTCGCGTGGTTGTCGGAACGTAATGTTATATAGCCTAAAGCCTTCCTCTATAAATGGACTACCCAACAAAAAAAGAATTTTTCAAATCGGACCATTAGTTCCTGAGATTAGCGCGTTTAAACAAACAAACAAACAAACAAACAAACAAACTCTTCCGCTTTATAATATTAGTATAGATTAATACATGTTGATGCGAAAATGAATCATAAAGAGAGAGTAAAGGGGGTAAAGGGGGGAAGATTACTGTAGCGTTATATATGAACGGATTTCACTGAAATGGCTTTGCTAAGCCAGGGGAAAGGGTCGGTTATTGCGTAGTTATAAGAGCTCGCGAGGTCTATTGTTCTCACAAGTTTAAGAATGTTTCTATAACATCTTCTTCGTCTTAGCGCGTTCCCGGTTGCATCCTCAGCTGTGCTGCTTCGGAGCCCGGGGTGCGCTTTCCTGCATTTTCTTCTCCAAATATAACATGCAAGTCAATGGTCACCCAAGGATGCCAAAGACCTTGCAAAATGGAGAAGAAATAGCCGGAACAGTTTAAATGATTTGGCTATAGTTATACGACCGGCCGCCTGCCTGACGTCAACCTTCTTTAGGAATGTATTTGTGCGAAAATTTTTTCAACCGGCCGCTGCCCGACGTTAACCCTCTTTGGGAATGCAATTGTAGCACGAGAGGTTTGTGCTAAGTCCTTTAGTCGCCTCTTACGACATCCACAGGAAGAGATGGAGTGGTCCTATTCTACTCTGCCGGGAACCACACGGCAAATGTTTTTATGCGAATGAATGTTTCTATAACATATATTACCTATACATATATACACATGTGTATATGAGGAAACCCTAGCGAGCAGAGACATAATGACAAACTGTCTAGTTGCGTGATCGCGGCTTCTTTAGTAAATTGCTGCTGGCATTGACCTGGTAAAAAAAAGCTTTATTTACCTCTTTTTAACCAAGTCGTCTTGCTACTTTCTTCATAACTATAGTTTCACACTACTTGTTTTATAGTTGGTCATTCTAGATGATATAAAAAAGTTTCGGCCCATATAACAATTATGTCTCTCTTTCATCCGCGAAGTTCTTAAGGCCATACCTGAATTTCCGGGGTCCAGTGCTGCCCTCATTTAAAATAAATCATTTCAAAGAAAACGGAGGCATCATTTAAAATTTTGCTACTACCAAGTCCTAGATAACCCTTCAAACTACCGGCTCTCTCACTCACCGAACAAAGCATAGAAGCGGTTAAGCTACTACTCAGACGTCGATTTTCTGTGAGAGTGTGGTACTTCCCCGGACGAGCCGGCTTATTAATGCTACTAGCAAAACTGAGTTTTGCCGGTAGCGTGGCTAGTGGTAGAGTGGTAGACCACAACAAAAAAAATTTAATTCTTTTATTTGATCAAAAAATTTTCTGGGTTTTCCTACTCCTCTTTTTCCTACCATTGAGTGCTGAGAGAAAAGAAAATGAGACATGGAAAGTACACCACCGACAACAGCGCAGCTCTTAAATACAAAAAGATGCATAATTATTATTATAAATAAAAATCGTGGCATGAAAATGTTTCCACAAGATACAAGAGACCCAAATGCCTGGCTGAGAGAAGCTTATGCCCGAAAAAGGCTATCTGATCGATATTAAATAACAAGTGTGTAGGTACTTTCTGGTAATAAGGCCCTTACAACAATAACCACACACCAGGTGATATCGACACGATGTCAAAGGTATAGAATATTTTTATTTCAAACACTACTTCTATAACTTTAAAGCGAATATAGCGCAAAATACAATCCAGAAACAAAAACAAGACAGCATGAAAGCTAAACCAAGTAACTACTAAAAGCTTCTGCTAGAAATCTCAGTCCTAAAATCCAAAATACAGAATCCACAGCAAAGCAGAAAAACATAAACCCAAAAATGCAGCCGTCATCATTCACACCGAACACATTCGCGATAACCTAAAAAATATAACCTCAAAACAACATTTTCCGGAGATTCTGTTATCTGACGATTTACCGCATCCACGTTCATCTAAGCGAGGTCGACTTGTGCCTGGAAAGCGCTCAGTCATGCTAGCCATGGGCGTAGATAGAGCTTGCCCATATAAGGGGAATATAGGTATTTATTTTTTGACACTTTATTTTGCATTTAAAAAAAAAAGATACTTATACCTATATGGATACCCTTGTTTTTGCTTTGGTAATTTTACTTTTAGAGAAAAGCTAAAATTTACATAATTTTTATAAAAGTAGAAATATAATACCTATATACGAATACAAGGGATTGATTTTAAGGGAAAAGCACGAGCCTATCTTATGGTTCATGTTGCTAAGAATGCTGGCCGCATTCCCTCGCTGGATCGCAATGCTAATACGTTCTGCGAAAAAGCAAACATCTTGTTACCGGCGGCAGATATCAGTCAGAGGCGGGAAAATATTAATTTAATATTACAAATATAATATGGTTTAATAAGTAGTGAGGTTTTGAAAATACATGAAATTTCATGTATTTTCAAAATTGTGTGTGTGTGTGTGTAAAACGTGTTTGTTTATATTAAAACAGATACTGATTGAGATTTTCTTGAATAACTTTGAAGAAAACATAACTTGTTGTAAGTAATTAATTATCTTATCTACTTATTCGCCGGTTGACAGGAAGAAATTCCATTATGAGATAAGTCCACCATTGTCAATTAACTCTCTGTTTTATGTAACTAAATATTAGTACAATAAAGTATTAACCAACAAACAAACGTAAATATGTACCTTCCCGTTCCACTCCGTCTCTTTATATACGCCCATGATGCTACCGAACGGAAAGTTGGCAGCCATCCGGGTTTTGCCGGGAACAGACCGGTTTTTTCAGGTTTGAACCGGTAATGCTGGGCTGTTGATGCGATTAAAAATTGTAATGGTTTCTTGCTTTTTTATCGACGTCCTGCTTTTTTGTTTTTGTTATTATTTTTTGGGTAGAAAAGCAAAGATGTATCTTAACATTTCTTTATTTATTAAAGTTTCAGGGGTAAAATCTAATTAGGTATTTTAGTGTCAACTTGACAGTAGAATACCTAACTGCATTCTGTAAGATAAGAAGTCGCATAGAAAAAAATAATTTAAATATACAGACTTAGATACACTCTTCAGTTCCCCCAGGCGGCTCTTCAGGACTATAACTTATAGTAGGGTAAATATATACAGGGTGATTAAAATCAACCCTGTATATAAATTTAAAATATATGTTGTAACCTAAAAAAAGAGCAAATAAAAAGTCTGCACTCCTCATATTGCAGGTTTGTCAAAGAGCAATGGAGCGCAGTATGTTAGGTATAAAAAGGACAGACCGTGTCAGAAACACTTTACTGCGCTCCATTACACAAGTGGTTGACGTCGGAAAGAAGTCTGCTAGATTGAAGTGGAACTGGGCGGGTCACGTTTGCCGCATGGTGCCCGAAAGATGGGCCCACGCAACAACAGAAATTATTGCTTGATGTATCTGTGTATTATTATTATTATTTTATTTTATCTTATATTTATATAATAATGCATGTGTGATAAATGTAATAGATGTAAGTCCTTTTTATCACAATAAATAATAAAACAGCATGGGTACCTATAGACGGAAACAGGTCGAGAGGAAGACCTAGGATGAGATGGAGAGACGAGTTGTCCGCTTTCGATACAGAATGGAGGGAATCAGCCGAAGATAGAAGTAATTGGAAACGAAAAGGGGAGGCTTTTGCCCAACTATGGGACATAAATGGGTATTAAAAAAACCCCTCATATCTATACTAATATTATAAAGAGGAAAGAAGTGATAGTTTCTTTGTTTGTTTACAATGGTGTACGAGCAAGTCGTACAATGAAATGCTGCATCGGCACAAGTGTGTCCGATGCGCATTTTTACTTGAAACACAGTTCGCAACTAGCCGGCCAGCAAGAAAGTCGCGCGTACATATCAGATACATCAATTCCATACCTTTTTAAAAGTTTTCAGAAATACAGTTCGATTCCCGTTATCAGTGACTTTAATTCCATATCCATACCATCAGTCTGTGCCGGTATCTCCCGGTACAAATGGATATACTCAAAATCTACTGCATATATATGAGATCTCAATATTTATACCATAGTAAATATAACGATGTAGACAACACATGTTTCGGTTCCCACAAGCTCTATATGAAGGACCGACGGAACCATAACAGACGCGATGGGCCGGAAGGACACGCGATCATCCGACCTAGGGTTGGCAAAAAAATATATTATTTTCAACCGATCATTCTTTTTTGTATTTTATGCTTTTTGTATCTGCTCAATTTCTTTGATTGAGCCAATTTCTCAGTGTTTTTAGTGACAAATGGATCAGTCTAAGAAATTGAAAAAGCTCGAAAAGAGAATTTTTACTCTAAGTAGGTATATGTATGTTCCAAAATAGTCTCGTCGATCACTTCATTCAGGTCATAGAAGAAAACCAGTGCTTCAATTACACCCGTGAGTAAAAGTTTACACTGACCTGATGACCTTTTTGAATTGCTGTAACTCACACAAGCCATTATATTTTTTTGTATTTTTATGTGTTTTTGTTTAGTTGTAATAGATTGTGTGTGTTTAAGTTTTAATTAAATTAAAGATATTCTATTCTATATATGTTTATTGACGAACACCGAGGCCAGTTCGCCACTACGGAGGTTCTGGGTTCGATCGCCAGCCAGGGCAAATTGGAAAATGGCCTTTTTCGAATGGTCCTTGGTCTTGGGTGTTTATCGACATATGTATTTATCATAAAATATAGTATCATTGAGATAGTATCCCATAATACAAGTTAAAACTTAGTTTGGGGCTAGGTCAATCAGTGTGATTTACCCTAATCTATTTATTTTAAAAAAATTATGTACTCGTAGCTCTACCACTTACTTAATCTGGTACCAAAAGTAACCTGTCAGAACCAGTTGCAAAGGAAAGGTTTTATCGAGTCAAAGCTAATTTAACACTTTTACATATTTCCTACAATACAAAAAACAGTTTTTTCTATTTTAAGAAAAAATGTGGACGCGTGTAACCTGTCTACCAGAAACAGAACCAGTTGCGAAGGAAAGGTTTTATCGAGTCAAAGCTAATTTAACACTTTTACATATTTCCTACAATACAAAAAACAGTTTTTTCTATTTTAATAAAAAATGTGGACCTGTGTAGACAGCCTAAATAAGCACACAGCAAATTGCGGAAATGTCGATTCTTTAGACTGACGTCAACTTGCAAGCCGTGTTGATGCGCTATTCTATTTTAGTTTATTTTGCCAACCCTACTGCGACTTTGAACTTTACGACACATTTTCTTAAATAGACCGAACCTTAACCCGACGGTGTGGTGTGAAATTGTTCCATTTATAACCCTTTAACGAATCACAAGTAGGTATCTACTTTATTTGGCCGTGTGATTTCGATAAGATAAATAGTCTGTAAATGTCATAAGAGAAAATGAGAGAGAGAGAACTTCCATCTCTTCCTGTGGATGTCGTAAGAGGCGACTAAAGGACTAAGCACATCTCGGGCTGCAATTGCATTTCAAAGGAGGGTTAACGTCGGGCGGCGGCCGGTTGTAAAACTTTTCGCACAAATACATTTCCAAAGAGGGTTGACTATAACTATAGCCAGATCATTTAAACTGTTCCGGCTATTTCTTCTCCATTTTGCAAGATCTTTGGCATCCTTGAGTGACCATTGACATGCATGTTATATTTGGAGAAGAAAAAGTGGAAAAGCGCACCCCGGGCTCCAAAGCAGCACAGCTGAGGATGCAACGAAGAGAGAGAGAGAGAGAGAAAGAGATGTAATAATTGTTAGAACATCCCGTTCAACAACTGCATTTTCTAAGGTGCGACCAGTTGAAAAATATTTTGCAAAATGCATTCCCAAAGGGTATTGACGTCAGGCATCGACGAGGCAGACGAGAGAAAAAAAAACTTAGAATGTACCAGCTACTTCTCTTCCCGCGCAGATCGTAAAAGCTGATCGAGGGAATGGGCGAAAATACGAATCGTGTTAATAGGCGATGCGGCTCAACCCATAGCTATTTGGATTCCTGTTTCCACCTTCTTGCCCACCATCACGCTTAAAGTGGTATTTGGGTTTTGCGGCCCTGGGCTCGCTCTGTTTAGAACCGCAAGACCCAAACTCTGTCTGCCCCGTCAGGGATAAAGACGTGATAGTTTATGGCTGAGGAGCGCTAGTGAGATGTTACTACTGTTTTTAAAACTTTGTTTACGAATAAACTTATCCTTTAAAGTTACTGTTGTTACTTTCTTGTTACTTATTGTTAAGCTTCATTAAAATTAATCCCCTAATGGAAATAAGCTACGGAAATAGGTATACTGACTTCAGTTGAAAATCCAATGTAAAGTACATTAGATTTTCAATGTTTTGTAACGAATGCAAAGGGCGGCCGAGACATTTGAAATTTACAATAGATATTGAAGAGATTTATTAGGTGATTGTAATGAAGATAATGCTTTTAAACATATTTGAAATTACGAAAGCTTAGATAACAAATTAATGACGAACAAAAACATTAAGATTTATCTGAATTAATTTATCATTATTAGTACAATTTCAGATAACTCCCATTGCATTTGTTTTGGTCATTGGTCATTTTCGACGCGAGGTCTTTTAGACTCCCAAACAAGCGGTGATTTTTTTGGGGTCCAGTGCTGCCCCCATTTCAAATAAATTATTTGAAAGGAAACGGAGATATCATTTAAAATTTTGTTCTAGTAAGCCTTAGATAGATAGCCCTTCAAACTATTTTATGAACTATTTTCATTTTCGCAAAAACACACACGGTGCATTTTTCAGCAGGCGAAGTGTTAAGGAACAAAAAAGTAAAGATAGTCTCTAAAGGACTATTATCCAGGGCCGTAAAATAATTCTTCATAAAAAAGAAAAATTTCATGAATGTCTCTGTCAATCGGGGAGTTTTTGGCGGAAAGTTAAGGGGTTCGGTTGGGGTTTGCTTTAAATTATTTTACAAATTGATTTTAGTGGGCTTTATAATATAAAATTGGTGTCGTTTGGTGTTATAAATGCTAATGACATGATCAATGTGTGAAATAGTTAAAGTGGACAGGCATAGTACGGCTGTAGTGATATTTATTATGCGGACTGTGTGGGCGTCTTCGGGCGTCGTCCGCCACTCAATCGTCTATGTAAACCAGTGGACTCGTATAGATTTGTCGCCAGAAGCTCCCTTGTAGCAGTCAAAGGCCTACACCACCCTTTGATTGTTTTATTAGGATTAGGAATAAAGAACAAAATTAAAGATAGGCTCTAAAGAACTTGTATCCAGAGCCGTAAAATCATTTAATAAAAAAAATAATATGTCTCTGTCAATCAAATTGTCAGTAATGGCTGGCCACTGCACGCAACATGAAAAGCTGACCCAGCCTAAACCTTGCCATGTAAGTATATTTAAAATATACTCTCTCCCTCTCTTATTTTAGTGCGTCGACGTTACACCCTTAGCTATGTTGCTTCGGAGCTTGGGGACCGCTTTCTGGTTTTTTCTTTTTCACTTCTTGTTTGCATCCTTGTTTGTGCCATACATCTATACAATACATATATACACTTTCACGTCTTTATCCCTAATGGGACAGACATAACATTTTGGTTCTTACGACTCTAAACAGACAAAGCCAGAGCAAGACCTCAAGGCCTTTTAGCGTGATGATGGGCGGAAAGGTGGAAAAAGGAATAAAATAGTGATGGGTTGCCTATTCTCTCAATAATCGGCTTTTACGTTCTTATTTAGGTATGTATTTATATAAAAAATATAGTATCGTTGAGTGAGTAAGCCATAATACAAATTTAAGCTTACATTGAGGCTAGCTCAATCAGTTTGTTTCTCCTTATCTATTTATCTGCGCGGGAGGAAAAGCTGCTGTTACATTATAAGTTTTTAAAAATAAAAATTAATGAAACGGTTATTTTTAAGAACAAGTTCAGTTCAAGATACTCATTTCCACAAGAAATATAAAATGTACCTAATGTATATAAAAAAATGGCCAAGTGCGAGTCGGACTCGCTCATGAAGGGTTCCGTAGCAGCAAGTAACATAATATAAAAGTTCTAAAGCTAAATTGCGGTTTACGATTTATGATGTATTAAAAAATAACTATTTATTATACCGAGACCGCTATAGTTTTAATTGAATACTTTGAGGTATATACCACATTTTTTTCAGAATTATTTTAGTAATATTTCCAAAGTTACTGTGGGGGGACACCTTAAATTTTAACTTTGTATTAGATTATCTCAAGACTGGGGGGTTTGATCTACATAGTTTCAAAGCAGTTTTTGTTGCATTTTAAAAGACCTTTTCAACGATATTCCACACGTTGGGGTTAGTCCAATTTAATTTTTTAAATTCATTTTTCGTTGTATGGGAGGGCTGAAAAAACAACATTTTTTCATAATTTTAAAAACCAACTTGGAACTTCAATATCTATCTCTCCACCAATTTTCGTGACAATCGGTGCAGTAGCGGCGGACAGACATGACGAAACTATAAGGGTTCCTTGTGGACTACGGAACCCTAAAAATGATCAACTTTCCATAACAACGCACGATTAGCAGATTAAAGTACATATGTTAGAGGTCAGATTTTTCGTACTTTCACAACTTTTTTGCATAGAATGTTATTAGCTATAAAAATATATACTTACATAAGTAGGTAAAGGTGAAACAGGCGGCTAGTATATAAATATCTTTCTATATTTAAGAGCTATGCTCTTGCCGGTGGAGTATTAGTTATCTTTCTAAATAAATAAAGTACGCAAAAAGTCGTAAGTCTGCAAAGCACCATGAAGATGTATATAAGTTGTAACGATGTTGTAACTAGTCAATATCACCGCGGTACCTCGTTCGTTACCCTTATAACGGCTTTTTAACGGCCGAAGTTCGGGAACACCAATAAAGCTAATATAATATCATCATCTTCCCTTGTAGTAGCTGTATATCTAACAATTTGTGAATTATGAATGAATTGGCAACAAGGGGGTTACTCCATAAAATACGATAGTCGTCCGATAGTGACGTCCTATTTCTATGTCAATCCAAATTAGACTTATCGTTATCTATTAAAGCTCAATGTTGCTTGACACTGAAACGCGGATACACAGGCGGATGTTTGGCTATAATTATCGTATATTAACCAAATCTCCGCTTGAGGAATATACTTACTTAGTAATTGTTATTTCTGTGGAAAATACCGAGGGCTCCACCTTCATTAATCAACCTGTCATCCATTGCCATTAAATTTGACGTTCACCGGATATACGACAAGAGGCAAACATCGGAGATCAATTTGTAGGTACTCTTATCAATATAGGTAATTGTTATTACACTAACAATGCCTCCACTGTGTTTAGTCTGTCCTGGTGTGTGTAAATCTTCTTGTATAGTGTGGGTAGTAGTAGTGGATAAAAAAAAGCTCATCCGCTTTGCCAAAAAGCCTAACAAAAGTCGGACAGGCTGGTAGTTCTGGCGAGGCCTAAAAATAAGTTATATATTATATATGTCGCAGTTGGCTGGTAATACCGCTCATTCACTAAACCTCTATTTGTTTGGCATTACAACTCGGTTTTGTTAAACAGCTGAAAATCGTTTAGCTGGATTGTCAATGTGTCACGTTTAACAAACCAGCTAACCACGTATAGATCGCAGAATAGGTCGACGTCCGCCTTCCGAATGGAGAATTTACGTGAATCAAATGAAGGCCGAGAATAACCGCTACGCCCCATTGAGATTATGTCGCGTTAACAAACTTTTCTGTATCCACTTGCATCGAACTTTATATCATTCCTTAATAGTATTCTATTTATTTATTTATTTATTGTAAAAACTAAATACAACGATTTTCACCAATTACAGTATATAGAAAGAACTTATAGCTAAATGTAATTAAAATATTTTAGTATTGGTGCATAGTTGGTACGACGCGTGTCATTACTAATAATGTACAGTAAAAACTTATTATAATATACAAGTTGACTCACTTTCGTCATTCTCGCAATATATTAATAGGTTCCTTACAACCATATTCGCTCCATCAACAAACACATCACACTCAGGTTGCTGATTCAGGAATGTGTTAAGGTCCGTAAGCATGCGACATAGAGGAGATTGCTCATGTGATACCGTGCATGTGACCGGTGGGGCGAACAGTTTTCGCGGCTGACACGAGCGTTGCACCAAACGTCTATTTGGTACATTTAGGCGACAAAGTTGATTATGAAGCTCGGGGACGTCGATAAAATTACGTAAAATTTTCAAACAGATTACCAATTGCCCAGCATCTCTACGGGTTCTAAGTGAGTTTAACCCAAGAGACCCTAAAAGAAACAACGTAGGATAGAGATAGGGATAATATCCGTAGATACGTTTATAGAGGTATCTTAGAAATGCCTTCTAAACTTTTTCTAGCATCAGCGTGTACTTCGCTTCATGAGGGTTCCATATGGAGCTACTGGATTCTAGTTTGCTGCGAACCAATGCATAGTATAAAAGTTTGATTGCACACGGATTATTAAAGTCTCTTGAGTTTCGTAAAACGAAACCAAGACGTGGACGTTCTATGATGTTGGAGACTAGATTACATAGTAAGAATATGAATTGCGGTTTTATTTTAATGCCACGTGTAATAAAAAAATAACAATGACTTGCCCCGTCATAAATTTGTTTGATAATAACATTTATTTCTTATTTACCTAACAATATTAATCTCAAAAAAATATAAAGATACGAGTAGTACTCAAAACAGTGATATGTGGTGTCTCTTCGAGTTTTACATAATAGCTCTTAAAAGTAGCATTATTTTTTGACCGTTAACATAATTCAGTAAATTCTTCGATGACATACCTAGTCTCCATAAGAACAAGGTTTGACTTAGATATTGCTTTTAGCATTAAGTCGGCCTATTGTACTTAAGAGTCCATTTACCCTAGACCGAATCAGACTTTCCCATAGAAACATAGTCTACGTTTTATTTTGAAACGACATGTCAGATTTCTGTAAAAAAAATTAACTTTAAAGAAATTGCATATATCTAGGGTTATAATTGGTTTTCACAGTCTATTGCTAACGGGATGAACAGAACCCTAGGCCATAAGACCCAAAGGCCACTTTGGCGTAATGGTAGGACGCGGAGCTTTTAAATATATTGAACGATTTTCTACTCTCTTTTATTAATCGAATAATAAATGTATTTACCATTTTGTGATCAAGCACCATAGTGTGATACCACGGCTATTTATCGACATTCTGCGCGGTGACAAGGTAATATTTATTTCATATATTTGAAGAATTATCTTTGCTAAAATCATATCTATAATGGTTATTCATTTTTAGGTGCACCACAACTGCAGTTGTTGAAAAATTTAAAACGAATGACATCTAATATGAAAATGATGCGCCCGGTTTGAAGCAAATCCAACATTATAAGCAGACAAAATGGCAAAATGGTAAATCAATATTCGATCAATAAAAATATTGAACGTAATAATTTTGTTTGGTTTCTTCCTCAAATTGAAAGCCCTAATTTTTCATTTTCGTTCACAGGGACACAACGCTTGCAAACCGAGGACAGCTCGGAAATACGTGGTGGTGAAGGCCTTTGTACGATTCATACCTTCGGAATCCAGCTTCGAAATAGTTGAGGAGAAGATTGTTAAACTTGGCCCGAGTGAATTCATCGTCAAGGCAGAATACATAAGTGTGGATCCATACATACGGATGTATGCCAAGAGCTTCCACGTGCCATACGATCAATTCGGCTTCCAAGTCGGAAAAGTTGTAGAGAGTAGAAATGAAAGTTTTCCAGTAGATTCATTCGTAGTATCACACTCAGGATGGCGAGATTACACTGTTCTGGATGGCTCCCCAGACCATGTACTTGGTATCCATCCATACATACCTGATATAGGACATCTACCGTCATCGTTAGCTCTCGGGGCTCTCGGCATGTCAGGTCTCTGCGCTTATTTAGGATTAACAGAAATCTGCAAACCGAAGGCAGGAGAAACCTTGTGTGTGACGAGCGCTGGGGGTGCAATTGGCTCTCTAGTCGGGCAGATAGGCAAAGTTTTAGGCTGCAAAGTAATAGGGTATACAGGATCCGATGATAAAATCAAAGTTTTGAAAAAGGAGTTGGGATTCCACCACGTGTTCAATTATAAAACAGATGATATACCCCAGACTTTAAAAGTGGCTGCTCCGAATGGTATAGACTGTTTTTTTGACAATGTCGGCGCGCCTTTATCTTGGTATATTTACGAACGCATTAATGAATATGGTCGCATTGCAAATTGCGGCTCCATAAGTATGAATGCACAGGGCTTAAACCCGAAGCAACGTCCGAAGCTACCAGTCACCGTTCGGATCGAGGCCTTCAGCTTCACACAATGGAACAAGTCGAAGCAGGATCATGCATTGAGACAGATTAAAATCTGGCTCGTAAAAGGGACCATCAAAGCGAAAGAAACAATTGCTAAAGGCTTCGAAGAACTGCCAAATCTTTTTTTTGCGATGTTGAGAGGAGAAAACATAGGGAAATCAGTTGTCAAAATTTGATATTGGGTTTATATCGCTTACCTTATTCTAAGGTTTATATTGTAAACATATATACTAATCACGTTTTCCATGCTGGTCTGCAAAAGCCGTCCGAAGGAATGGGTAATTCTAGAAGAATCATGTCAATTTACGCAGCTGTTTGACGCATAGACCTACATTTTTTTTACTGTGTAAAAAGACTACTGAGTGTGACAATAATACTATAACGGTCATCCTGACAAGAGCAAAAGAGATAGCAATCGAATTGACATGAGGCAAGTCTTAGTACAAGACTTGCCTGCCCTTGTCGGCCCGAGTCGCACATCGTCTCACGAAAATTGGATTTTCAAATTGTAAACTGTGTTAATTTAAAAGTTATCTTACCTCGAAAAGATGGTAATGTGCTGCATTACCGATTGGTCGTGTAGTAGTTATAAATACAACTCTTTTAAACTCACACCTTACCCTACAGTACCTTCTATGGTTTGACGCATCGTCAATTTGACATGATTCCGTCGACATTTTTATTCCCCTTAACGCTCAAGAGTACGCTGAAAGTGTCCTTTGGGTATTATGGCCCTGGAACCTGTATGCCGTAAGGAATCAAGATGTGATTAGTATGTTTAAGTCTTATGATGTTGGAATGAAGTTGTAACTAGGTAGTACCACTTCGTTACCTCGTGCATTACCTCGTAACGTCTTTTTAACGGCCTAAGTTTGGAGAACACCAATAAAGCTCTCATTGTAACTACTGTCGCCATCTTTTCCTTACAAATTGACAGAACATTTCAGTAATTTATTACCTTGTTATAATCTTAAATTAGTTGCTGTTCTTAACAAAACAAATTTTTAATCATTAGTGGTTGGAACTACACAACTGTTTTTATTTTGTTGGTCTCTAGGGAATTTAAATGTAAAATTATTCCCTAGGGCTCATTAGAAAAGTACGAATATCCTGATGATTAATTATTGTAAGTGAGCAGCCAGTAACATTTAAAAATATACAAATATAAACAGCAGATTCAGTCCTTAAAACTGGACAAATTACGCCTAGGAACATATATACTTGTAGAAAAATATTTAATAAAATCTAACCAGCTAATTGCTCAACTTGTATGGAAAGCCAAATTTTTTTTTCATATTTCAATATATGTTTCGGGAAAGTTCTTCAGCATCATGGACTTAAGTAGTTTCAGTATATTCTTTAGACCCTGTATACTCGTAGTGAATGTGACTCCTACATCTGCAATTCACCTTATCTATAAAATTTCCAGTCTGAAGTGGAACTGGGCTGGGCACGTTTGTCGAATGGTCCCGGGAAGATGGGCGAAGTTAGCTACGTTCTGGCTGCCGGATGGCCGTTGGAGCAGAGGCAGACCGAGGAAGAGATGGCGGGATGACCTCGATAGTTATGCCAATAATTGGCAAGAGATAGCAGAGAATAGACACGAGTGAAAGAGGAAGGGGGAGGCCTTTGCTCAGCAGTGGGACATAACACCAACAGGCTAGAAAAAAAAATAGTGACTGTGACACTGAACAGAACTGATACTTGTATAACGACAGGTAATATTTATAAGACGATTTTTAAAACTAGTTTTAGTCTGAGCAGTACCAGGCCTGTGTCACTCCTCGTTTAGATATTAAAAATGTACCTACATTATTCCTATATGCGCAGGCGACACCTCCGGGTGGTAAATTCAGTTATACGAATCATTTTTCCAGAGTAATAAGAATGAAATTGGCTTGCAATGGATGTCTGGGTATCTATACGAAAAGGTGCCGAGTGTTGACGTGAGCTAAATTAAACCATATCGCTAGCCACATTGAGTAGATATTTCTTTGAATTTCTTTGCTGAGTGAGACTTCTGCACGTTAGTATTATTTATTCTGTGGCAGTACTAACTTCTAGAGAGCATTCCAGAGGTAGAAATGATATGTTAGCTAGAAGTAGATATGTTAGCCGTGTGGTTTCCGGCAGAGTAGAATATAACCACTCCAAATCTTTCCGTGGATGTCGTAGAAGGCGACTTAGGTAGGAAACACAAACTGAACAAAACATCAATGTGATCTCCCCAACCCATCTGGCCAGCGTGGAGAGTGTAGGCTAAATCATCTGGCTACTCTGGCTAATATATTGCTCTGGTAGTACAGAGAGGGTCGTGCTCCTGCAGTGTAGACTAAAAAAGACCTGATGACGATGACGACGATATGATAGCAAATTAAGCTTTATTTTATGGAGATTAAGGCATATGTTTGTTTACCCCACTTTCATCAATCAACCTATCACCAACTGCCATTAGAAACGTTCATGTTCAGAATATGACATAGGAAATCAATTAATAGAGACCGATGATATATCCGACCGACCGATGATATATATTTTTCGGTTTGGTAGAAAGGATACAAAGCAGAATGTACCAGCTGCATCTCTTCCCGCGTAAATCGTAAAAGCCTATTGAGAAAATCTGAATCGTGTAGGCGATGCTGCTAGCAAACCATCACTATTTTGATTCTTTTGTCCATCTTCACGCCCGCCATCACGCTAATGGTGGCCTTTTGGTATTGTGGCCCTGTCTAAGCCGCTAGAGATAAAGACGTGTTAATTTATCTGAATCTGCATCGTTTTGAAAAATCTCTTAGACAAAGGAAATCGATGCCAACGTGAGATAACCTCATAAATTATTAATTTTAAACTGTCGACTCACGTGATATAGTCGGAAAAGGACGACCAGGTTTCGATCATCTTCAGGGCGAGTGTCAGGGACAGAGACCCGACGATGTCGCTGTCAGCTCTGCACTGAGCGATTTTCCGACTATATTACTTAAGTCAACCGTTTTAAATTAAGTTTTAAGTCATCGATTCTAACGAAATATTTATTTTGGGTATTACATTTCTTTTATGACGTCATATTATACAACGTGTAACGAAAAAGGGGTATCAACCCGAAAGGATGTTAACGTACTAACCAATGTGAACAACTTTTACTCTGGGACCAAGCCTGAAGTCGCGAAAAAAAAATCTGCAGCTCCATAAATTTTGGCACGGTAGGTATTTAATTTTGTTTGGAGCTGCCGATTTTTTTTTTGCGATTTCAGCGGTGCTCCCATAGTAAATGTTGTTCACATTGGTTAGCACGTTAACACCCTTTCGGGTTGATACGCCCTTTTTGTTACACGTTGTAGATGTACAGTTATGGTAGCCTTGATAACAGCAAACCAGGAAAGATAAAAAGCAAACATTAGTTTGTTTGCTTTTTATCTTGCCTGCAAAAAGGAGGATCCGATACAACACGTGCAATCCCGTCACACGCCAAAATTGCCGGTCAATAAACTTTACCCTACCCCTCTATATTGCCATTGTATTGCTTTAGACGCTTTACTTTAGTAGCATTCTAGAAGCCAAGACGAACGCACGTCGTTTCTCACAAAATAATATTCAGTGGCGACGAACAAAACCAATTCAAGATTTTTAGTAAGTGCGTATGTACCGGTGTCATAAATACCAAAAATATTGTGCGATATTGGTCTGTTACTGTGCTGTGAGATAAATACTGTGCAATATTTTCTAATTTAGTGCAATATTTAAGTACTAATATTATAAATACGAAGTTTTTCATGGATGTATGTATAAATGTGTATTCCCAGTTGCATTGCTGGGGTCCGTTTTACGACTTTTCTTCTCCACTTCGCACGGTCTTGAGCATCCTTGGTTTTAAGTCGCACGCATATCATCCTTGACTACGTCAAGCCAGCATTTCTTGGGTCTACCACGTCTGGCGGGACCCGGTGAAGGCGACATGACTATAGGTACAATATTATTTCCCACGTAACTTGCCGATCTTCTTGTTATATATCTCTACACTTGCCGATACATGTCGATAAAATTTATGTACTCATAAATAAATATAAGTAAATTTATATACCTAATTATAATAGGCCATTTAACATAAATTCTTCCTAGCTGGTCTGGGAGAAAAGAAAAAACATAAAATCTGCTTCTCTTCCCGTCATCGTAAAAGTCGATCAAGGGAATAACGAGAATCTTAATCATATCAATAGGCGATGCAGTTAGCAACCCATCACTATTATAATTTTCTTTTTCCACCTTCCTGCCACCATCACGACAAAAGTGACCTGGGCCTAGCCGTCCTAGGCTCTATATTCCCCGTTAGGTATAAAGACGTGATAGTGTATCTGTATTGTTTAACATGTTTATTATAAACATATTTTACAATCGAGCGACAACATATTATCATTAACCGACTTCAAAAAAGGAGGAGGTTATCAATTCGACTGTATATTTTTTATGTACTTATGTATCTTTGCCAATGAGGATCAATCACGTTTTTTGTTAAGTATGTAGATTGATAAAATGAAGAAAACCATAACATCCAGTGAAAAAATATCCAAATCCGACCAAAAATGACGAAGATACAGCGATTATACTCCAGCAGTTCAAAAAACGCCTGAGAGTACGAGTCTCGATCGCTGTGACGTCATTAAACCCATCCCGTACTGCCCGCCCCGCGCGCTCGCCTGTTATGTGGGTAATATTATATTCCGTACTTACCCACATTTTGTTGTAATAAATAAATGAAATTAAATTAAATTAATTTTTGAGTCGTGTTTGGCCTCTTTTGTTTTGTTGTGGATTTATTATTGAGTTGTGGTGTCAATAATAGCATAAAATATTTTCAATAAATATTGTACCCTGATCGTGCCATAGTGCAACAGCAAGAGTATACCTACAACTAATAGTAGGTACTCCAAACTATTTTTTTCTATTTATTTTACAATAATAACAAAAATATATTTGAGATTCTCATAACAAGCCCTTTCATTTGATATATGATACAGTAAGGTTTGCAAAACTTTTTTTTTAATTTCCTAATTTGTACCGAAAATGACCCTTATTTTAAAATAATATTTATTTACTTTTTACATATGTGTTTGGGTCATAGGATTACAACATTCTACCAAATTTCACCTGATTCGGTCCAGTAGATTCGTAGCAAATCGGCTGTGACAGACGGACGGACAGACAGACGCACGAGTGATCCTATATGGGTTCCGTTTTTACCCTAAAAACTATAAAAAAGTGGATTAGTGTTATGAAGAGACATCCGCTAGTAAGCAAGAGTAGGTAGGTACTTTTTAGGGTTCCGTAGCCAAATGGAAAAAACGAAACCCTTATAGATTCGTCATGTCTATCTGTCTGTCCGTATGTCACAGCCACTTTTTTCCGAAACTATAAGAACTATACTATTGACACTTGGTAAGTAAGAATATTCTGTGAACCGCATTAAGATTTTAACACAAAAATAGAAAGAAAAACAATAAATTTTGGGGGTTCCCCAAATTTTTTTTTCATCAAACCTATACGTATTGGGTATCTATGGATAAGTCTTTAAAAATGATATTGAGGTTTCTAATATCATTTTTTTCAAAACTAAATAGTTTGCGCGAGAGACACTTCCAAAATGGTAAAATGTGTCCCCCCTGTTACTTCTAAAATAAGAGAATGATAAAACTAAAAAATATATATGATGTACATTACCATGCAAATGCATGGTTATGCATGTTGTTTTTAGCGTTTCTCATGCCAAATTTCATTTTAAGATATAAGTTGTAGGTATATATTTTTATAAAGCGGTCTGTCAGGATCGTAGCAAGTTGAGGTCCATAGTCTCTGCCTACCCCTGTGGGAAACAGGCGTGATAATATGTATATTTTTGTAATCCTTGAATAAAATTCTTTAATTTGATAATCCCACTCGATAGGTTTTGAAAAGAAAAGATTTTTCATGCTGCGCAATTTGGCGCCATTTTGATTTCCAATAATTTTAATATAGCCTATGACCTATGAAACTAGTTTTTAAGACGAATCTTACCACGTATAAATAATTAAAATCGGTTCAGCCGTTTAGTAAGCAGTAACGGAGGAACATAGAGTCGGTCATACATACAGGTCAAACACATAACCCTCCTTTGGGCTTTGCCGCAGTCGGGTAAAAATAAAAGGGGGTCATCATACAAGAGACGTCTATTTTTCAGGGTTTTAAAACATTGTACGTAGGTATCTACGTAACCAAAGTACGAAACCCTTCATGTACAAGTCCGAATCACACTTGACCGAATTATTTTACACGTAATCCGTATCCTAATCTACGCATAGAGTCAGAACTTTGCTAAAAATATTAGATAATATTATTAAATTTTAGTTATGTAGCTCTAGTATCAATCAACATAATGTTAACTATTTTATAGGTGGAAAATTACATGGAAAATTATATAAAATACCGATTTATGGGTAATCATTTTTCAAACCCATCTTTCAATTTGTTGCTCATTATTACAATCCCAGAAACAATGCAAAAAACCAACAGTGTCCACCACTAACCACGAATATCTGTACTAAACGAATGCGATGGCGCGCGGACGGCGTGTCTCTTGGATATAGTGACGTCATCGCTACTTTCGGTCGGTAGACGCGTGTTTTAAAATCGCGGTCAATGAAATGTTGAATAACTTCTGCATTTCTGAACGGATTTTAAAAATTCAAAAAGTGCCGTACTTAGAAATCCACGAGGCATGCGAAATACTAGTCAAAATTGGATTTTTCTATTTACTGATTGATCCTCATTTTGATGGTTCTTTTTTTTATGAAAGCCTTTACTACCAAGTTGGTCCCATTTTAATTTGGTGAAGATATGATGAAGAACTTTGGAGATATGGAAGAAACTCTTAAAAAAATGAAGTCGGTTGTTTTTGTTTAGGGGTCCGTACAAAAAATGAAAAAAAAAACGGAACCCTTATAGGATCACTCGTGCGTCTGTCTGTCCGTCCGTCTGTCACAGCCAATTTGCTCCGAATCTACTGGACCGAATCAGGTGAAATTTGGTAGAATGTTGTAATCCTATGACCCAAACACATATGTGCAAAGTAAATAAATATTATTTTAATAAAAGTCATTTAAGGGGGGGGGGACAAATTAGGATTATTAAAAAAAAAAGTTTTGCAAACCTTACTGTGTCATATATCAAAGGAAAGGGCTCGTTATGAGGATCTCAAACATATTTTTGTTATTATTGTGAAATGAATAGTTTTGATTTTATTCATGAAAGAAGACGAAAATTGACCATTTTCCCTCCTGATGTCCGATACTACTAGCCTAAAATTTTGAAAAAAAATACAAAGTATAGTTAATTGCTTGTAGATTACAGGAAAACCTATAAGAATTCAATCAATTGTACGGAACCCTCTCCACGCGAGTTTAACTCGCACTTGGCCGGTTTATTTTTGTAAAAAAAATAATCATTTTTGTTTTTTTGTCGATAGGGGCAAGCGAGCTGTTCGAATCGCCGAATGTCTCGAAATCTAACACTCCGAAAATTCATGGTCGTAACTGCATTTTCAGGATTTTTACCGAAAGACACGGACTTCAAAATAGAGGAAGAACAAATTGTCAAACTCAATTCCAAGGAGTTTCTCGTCAAGGCAGAGTACATAAGCGTGGACCCGTACATGCGATCCTTCGCCCGGGGCTTTGCCGTGCCTTATGAGCAGTTCGGCTTCCAAGTCGGAAAAGTTATTGAGAGTCGAAACGACAAATATCCCGTCAACTCGTATTTAGTTTCTCACTCTGGATGGAGAGATCACGTCATCTTAAACGGCTCCGCTGACAGTATGTTCGGGGTGCAGCCATATATACCTGACCTAGGACAACAATCACCATCACTAGCAATCGGAGCTCTTGGAATGACTGGCCTAACCGCCTACTTAGGCTTGCTGGAAGTCTGCAAACCCAAATCTGGAGAAACACTATGCGTGACCAGCGCTGGGGGCGCCGTCGGCTCTATGGTCGGCCAGATAGGCAAAGTTTTAGGATGCACAGTAATAGGATTTACCGGATCAGATCTGAAAGTTACAGTTCTAAAAGAGGAATTAGGATTCGACTACGCGTTCAACTATAAAACCGAGAATGTGTCTGAGAGATTAAAGGCGGCGGCCCCAAAAGGTATAGATTGCTTTTTCGATAACGTCGGGGGGACGATCGCGGCGGCCATCTTGGAACACATGAATGAGTACGGCCGCGTCGCCAACTGCGGCTCTATAAGTACATACGGGCGAGACTCGACAAGCAGGACCCCTTCAAGACCGCTAGTTACCGTACAAATCGAGTCGTTCAGCTTCACACAATGGGATAAGTCAAAGCAGGACGCAGCGTTGAAACAGCTCAAAACGTGGTTGGAGGAAGGAACAATCAAAGCTAAGGAAACGATCGCAAACGGCTTTGAACAACTCCCGGATACTTTCGCGGCGATGCTACGAGGAGACACCGTCGGGAAAGCCCTCGTTAAAGTCTGAACTCGGTTCGCTAATAAGGTTTACGTTCGAACTTTTGTATAAAATAATTATGAAAATGTTTAAAGTGCGGTTCTTGATGTACAATTTTTGTATACTTTGTGAATGGGATAAGCATTAAACTTATTTGAATTGTAAATAGTTGTTTACTTTCAAAGCACCCAAAAACAGTTTGCTTGTTATTTCTAAGAGCCGAAAACAATATTTAATGGAATTTTAATAGCTTATATTAAAGTCGAAAGTCACCTTAGGGTACTTCGCTTTTCATATAGTTTCTATGGCTGCTTATATCTATAAAGTTACCCAAAAATTGAGAACGTCTCTGACAAAAATTCATCAATCAAAATTTTTCATTACGAATCATAAGACCTTTTTAATGTGTTTATTTATTTATTTGCTTGCGCTTGAGTCTGGTTATCACTTACGGATAGGTACTTAAAACTTTGTATACTCTAGAGTTGCAACGGATATGCCCCTCTTTTGGCTATCCGGCCGGATGCCGGATATGAGCGTGCTATCCAGCAGAAGACCAGCCCGAACATCCGGTATCCGGTATCCGTCCGAACCACTATCCGTTGCATCTCTACTAATACTCCTTAAATCTTACTCTTATAAATAGATAACTTTTGACTCGCTCATTTTTTTAGGGTTCCGTAACCGAAGGGTGCAAACGGGACCCTATTATTGAGACTCCGCTGTCTGTCCGTCTGTCCGTCTGTCACAGGGCTCTATCTCTGGAACCGTAATAGCTAGACACTTGAAATTTTCACGGATTATGTATTACTGTGGCCGCTATAACAATAAATACTGCAAATCAAAAAAAAGTTAAAACTTAAAGGGGGTCGCCATACAAAACACGTGTTTTTTTCAGAGTTTTTAACTAGATCTTTATAATGGCATTAACTAGATACTTGAAATTTTCACCAATTATGTATTACTATGACCACTATAACCACAAATACTAAAAATAAGATAAAGTTAATAATTAAAGGGGGTCTTCATACAAGAAACGTGTTTTTTTGCGTTTTAAAACATTGTACGGTGGGACGGAACCCTTCATGTACGAGTCCGACTCGTACTTGCCCGTTAATTTTTAAATAGGTAACATTCGCAGTATGATTTTTTCATACAAAATGTAGCCTACGTTACCCACACGATAATGACAAATCGATTGGCATCTTTTTTGTGAAAATTGGTAAAGTAGTTTGGACATATTACGAGTACTTCCTTTTGGCTTTGCCGAAGTTGGGTAAAAAAGAAAGCCACAAATGAAGTAAATATTATGTTACATTAATATTATAGTTAAACCCAGTCAGTCACGTCCGTAACCAAGCAATTAGCGTAACTACAGTATATCTGCAGCACCATTTAGACAACGGGAATCCTAACCTAAACCGCACCGGGTACAGCCAAACTAATCCTACCACTAACCATTACATGGCTTACGTACGCTTGAACCGTCTCGAACCTAGGGTACAAAATATGCATACATCTTTCTTCTTTGCGGGGTAGACAGAACTCTGGAAGAAAAGAAAAAACTTAGAATGTACCAGCCTGCTTCTTTTCCCGTGCTGATCGTAAAAGCCAATCAAGGGACAGGGCGAAACTGCGAATCATTATTTTTATATATTTTTTTCATTTTTAGGGTTCCGTACAAAAAAATTAAAAAACGGAACCCTTATAGGATCGCTCGTGCGTCTGTCTGTCCGTCCGTCTGTCACAGCCAATTTGCTCCGAATGTACTGGATCGAATCAGGTAAAATTTGGTAGGATGGTGTAATCCTATGACCCAAACACACATGTGCAAAGTAAATATTTTTTTAAAATAAGGGTCTTCTTCTTAAGAAGAATAAATAAGAAATAATTCATTTTTGTGGGACAAATTAGGAAATTGAAAAAAAAAGTTTTGCTAACCTTACTGTGTCATATATCAAATGAAAGTTATGAGGATCTCAAATATATTTTTGTTATAATTCTAAAATAAATAGTTTTTATTTTATTCATGAAAGAAGACGAAAATTGACCATACCCCCCCCCTGATCTCCGAAACTATTTAGCCTAAAATTTCGAAAAAAATACAAAATAATATAGTTCATTGATTGTAGATTACAGGAAATAATAATTCAATCAATTGTACGGAACCCTCTAAACGCGAGTAAACTCGCACTTGGCCGGTTTTATTTATAATTGGACATTATTATGATTTGAATTGGACATCAGTAAGTGTAAGTCGTTAATAATTCTTTGATTCGAGAGCCATTAGAAGTATTGCGAGTGACAAAGGCAGACTCAGTGAATGCATACAAGCAAGAAGCTGCCGCCATGTTACGAGTTTGTAACCTAGCCGCAGTATCTAATTGTATACTAAACAGCTTCCACTACGAAGTCACAAATCACATCGCCGGCCAACGCGCGATAAATCCTGCGTTATCTCTGCTTGTGTTGTGTTCTTCTACGACATCCACGGGAAGACTTGGAGCGGTCCTATTCTACTCTGCCGGGAACCACACGGCTTACACAAAGGCAACAAAGGACTGATCGCTCCTAATGTTCACTGAAGATGAAGACGACCTCTGTGGCGTAATCGTAACCAGGCTAGTCCGCCACTTGGAGGTTCTGGATTCGACCCCAGCAAGGACAATTTGGAAAATGGCCTTTCCCAAATTATCCTGGATATTGGGTGCAGTTATCTTACCAGTGTGGTTCCGGGTTAGAATAGGACCACTCCATCTCTTCCCGTGGATGTCGTAAAAAGTGACGAAAGGACTAAGCACAAACATCTAGTGCTACAATTGCATTCCCAAGGAGGGTTGACGACAGGCAGGCGGCCGGTTGTAATACTATAGCCAAATCATTAAAGGGGTTCCGGTTCCATTTATTTCTTCTCCATTTTACAAGGCCTTTGGCATCCTTGGGTGACCATTGACATGCATATTATATTTGGAGAAGAAAAAGCTGGAAAGCGCACCCCGGGCTCCGAAGCAGCACAGCTGAGGATGCAACCAGGAATACGCTTAGACGAAAAAGAAGATTAGGTGCAGTTATCATACAATATATTATTGTTTAATATCCCATAAGACAAGTTTAAAATTTACTTTAGGGACAGCTCAATCTATGTAATTTGTTCTAATTTAAGTAAGTAGGTATCTATCTAAGTTACTAAACCAAGCCGCACTATCTGATTGCACCATCTTGATTGTCTAAACATTGCAGCTTCCACCACGAAGTCACAAATCACACTGCCGGCCAACGCGCAATAAATCCTGTTATCTCTGCTGGTGTTGTGATCCTAAACAAAGGACTGATCGCTCCCAATGTTTACTAAAAATGCAGACGTTAAGTGCGTTAAAGAACATTTTAGCTGACGTCAACATCAGGTCTTTTTAGCTTTACTGCAGGAGCACGACCCTCTCTGTACTACCAGAGCCATTCTTGGCCAGAGTAACCAGAGGATATAGCCTACACTCTCTACGCTGGCCAGACGGGTTAGAAAGGGCTCATTGGTGTTTATCTTTGTTAAGCTTGAGTTTCCTAAATCGCCTTCTACGATATCCACGGGAAGACTTGGAGTGGTCCAATTCTACTCTCCCGGAAACCACACGCGTTCAGCTGACTTAAATACTTAAAAATGTTAGTGTCTCTGTTCTACGTGATTACACAATACATACATATTGTCACGCCTGAAGGTAGGGTCCCGTCGGGTAGGCAGGGGCTACGGATGGATCTCAACTTCCCACGATCCTGACAGACTTATTTCTCACCTACTTTTCTTTTTACACGACTGCCCCAAAAAACGATATGTAATGTTTTCAGAGTTTATTTGTATGCCAATTTCTTTATTTATGAATTCTTTCTTTACTCCGCTATAGCTTCGAAATGCCTGAGTATTTTTAGATGTACCTATAAGGTATTGTTAGATTCTTACATTATATAATACAACGCAATACATTACAAATACCCTTTATTGCACAAAAGAAAAATACAGGACATACTTATTATTGTGAGTGACGGGATATTTTTTTTATTTCTATAAATTAAACTAAAAAAAATTAAAACGATTGTCGTTAAATACAAGATGCAGAATACAAAATACAAGTATGTACTTGTTGTTATTTTGTTTGCATAAATGGTCGTTTTGTGTGGTGT
Source organism: Acrobasis repandana (assembly GCA_963576875.1). Lineage (NCBI taxonomy): Eukaryota > Metazoa > Arthropoda > Insecta > Lepidoptera > Pyralidae > Acrobasis > Acrobasis repandana. The sequence goes on along the minus strand of OY756232.1, from coordinate 16,820,361 downwards.
GTATCATTTATAAAAAATTCAATTTTTTTTAAATCTTATGTTTCTTTAAAAAAAAATATTTTTATGCGCTCATATTAGTTGCCTTGTCATCAGTATATTATGAAATACATGTAAAGCAGTGACAACCCTTGCGAAAAATCATATAATAAATCAAAATAAGTACACAAAGAAAAAGGCCAAAACAAAAACTTGTAATTAGGTAAACAAATTCAACAAAGCGGCCTTTTAGGCGCCAATATATCGTTCCCCTACGCCCACGTTCTTTCATGCCAATTACTTCTATCTTCCGCCTTCCGAATCCCCGCCCCGCGTCTCAAGAGAGCTCAGTTTGGGAAACATTGATAGACAAAGAACTCATTGGAAAAGGTAAGTTAAATGTAGCTCATTATGTTGTGATGCCAACCAAGTGTATTACATACACATATATTAAAACGTTTTGCTTATTTATACATGAATATACAACGTGAAAGGGACATACCCGTAATAAATCGAACCATGGGCTATACTAGATCGGGTCCCCCCTTTATGGTAGAACTTTTTATGTTATGATATTATTTTGCATAACAGCGGTTTACAGAAACGTCATTTCGTAGAAATTAGTTTGGCATCTACTCATTTATCATAGATTCAAAACCAATAATTTAAAAAATCAGAATAATCTTATAGGATAAATTTGATAGCCATATATCGCAGAAAGTTCGCAGTCAGAATCGATTTTGGTATTTATTTCATACGTATAGTCATTTCAATGCAGAATCATGGTTTACTCGTAATATGGTTATAGTAATCATAATTGATTATTTCAAAATTATGGTTATAGTATGAAAAGGCTGTCTACCTTGGCGTGGGGTCACAGTTCTAACATAACCTAACCTATATTTTTGCCCTAACCTATATTTTATGTTGACCAACCAAAGTATAGATTTTAACGATTATGATTTTCATTATGCTTTCATTATGCTTTTTGATTTGCATTTAAAATTGAAATAAAACAGTTGATTATAAACGTATGTGGTTTTTTTCTTCCCTGTAAAAAAAAAATATTATAGTATGACAAGGCTGTCTACCTTGGGGTGGTCGCAGTTCTAACATAACCTAACCTATATTTTTGCCCTAACCGAGCAAACTCGAAATGCTTTTTTTATGTTGACTAACAATAGTATAGATTTTAACGATAATGGTTTTCATTATTACTTATGCTTTTGATTTGCATTGCAGATGAAATTATGCCATCTTCTTAGAAGGTGAAAATAAATTATACCAAATAAAAGTAACAATAATTAAACATTATTCTAAAACAAATTATGCGAAACGTAATGTATGTAAAAGGTAATTCTACTAAATGAAATTCTGACATCTTAAAAGTATGCTATTGTACATTTGGACATATAAATATTCGGCCAAACAAATATTATATCAAATATTTTTTATGCGTTTGAAATATTCTACTAAATAAGATTCTGCCAAGTATGTTATGCCAAATGAAATTCGGAGCATCAAGATTCTACCAGATAGATGGAACCCATACTAGATCACTAAAGTATAATGAAATTAAAATAACAGTCAAAAAACCAAAATAAAAATTCGACATTCCCATACCACAGAGGGACGTACGAATAATAAATAGGGACAAATCACACTGATTGAGCTAGCCCCAAAGTAAATTTTTAAACTTGTGTTATGGAATACTAACTCAACGATACTATATTTTATTATAAATACAATATAGATTCCAGACCCAAGACCCAGGACAATTTGAAAAAGGCCATTTTCCAACTTGCCCTGGCTGGGGATCGAACCCAGAACCTCCGGATTAGCGGTTTAGCGTGTTAACCATTACGCCACGGAGGTCGTCTTAAATTAAATGTAATAATGTACAGAAATTAATTTCTTAAAGGAATAAATAAGGCTTCGTAATCAAAAAGAAAAATAGACTGCAATAGCTTTCTAATTTTTTTATTTTCCGTTTTAAATGCTTTTAGGGTAAACCCTCGACTAATCTAAAAATTACGCCGCCAGCCGATAGAAATACCATCGCTTTCAACTTTAAAAGCAATCGTAAATAAAACAAGCGACGTTCGGCAAATGTAAAATCTTATTTATCTCGACGAAATCCTGATTAATGACAATCATGGCAAAAAACCAGCGATTAAGGTATTGGAGGACGATTCGCTGTAGATAAATGTTCCACTGCTAAATATTTCGTGTTTGAGTAGAGATACAGAATTATATTTTTATCACATTTTACGAGGACATTTTTTTACCCGACGGCGAAGTCAAAAGGAGGAAAACTAGGATTATTTGTTTTCCCGTTATCTATGTTTATAAGTATGTATGTATCTTGTTAACGTATCGTATATAATACTCGTTGGGACCTACGTACAGTAGCCTAAAGTTAAGTTTATATCAATCCCAATTTCATTCCGATGACAAACTTTTTCATTTATAATAACCAGAGGTTCTGGGTTTAATCCCCAGCCTGAGCAAGTTGGAGAACGACCTTTTCCAAATTGTCCTGGGTCTTTGGTGTTATAATTCAAGTTGGGGCGAAAACACAGTGTGTATGTTTGTTCCGCAATAACTGCCGAATTGATGGTCCGATTTTGATGAAATTTGGTAGGCAGGTAGGAAATACTAGTAGTTCGCCGCGAACTTAGACCTCGCGATTTTTTATTAATATTCCAAAAACTACAGAACCGATTTTGATGCCCAATGAACTTGAAAATTCTATTGATATTTCCTACATGCCTACCAAATTTCATCAAAATCGGACCATCGGTTCGGCAGTTATCGAGGAACAAACATACATACATACATACAAACAATGTGTTTTCGGCCCAACTTGAATTATAGCCCTCGCTCGCTGCGCTCGCTCGGTATGTGGTTTGTGTATATGTATGTATGTATGTTCCGCGATAACTGCCGAACCGATGGTCCGATTTTGATGAACTTTGGTAGGCATGTAGGAAATATCAATAGAATTTTTAAGTTCGTTGGGCATCAAAATAGGTTAAGTAGTTTTTGAAATATTAATAAAAAATCGCGAGGTCTAAGTTCGCGGCGAACTACTAGTAAAAAATAATTCAAGTTGGGGCGAAACCACATTGTTTGTATGTATGTTTGTTTGTTCCGCGATAACTGCCGAACCGATGGTCCGATTTTGATGAAATTTGGTAGGCATGTAGGAAATATCAATAGAATTTTCGATGGGCATCAAAATCAGTTCAGTAGTTTTTGAAATATTAATAAAAAATCGCGAGATCAAAGTTCGCGGCGAACTACTAGTTTATATATTTATTTATTTATCAATTGATGTACACGGACAATATAAACTGAGAATACATAAACTAAAAGTTGTACAAAGGCACTACTTATCTCAAAAGAAGAATTAGTTGGATATAATATTATAAAATGTATTCTAAATAAATTTTAAGCACCGAAAGAGACGGTCTGCCATTAAGCTTACCAGCATTCACCCAAACAACAACCACTTTTAGCACAATGCGTAAGTACGAGTAGTACGTATCTAAATCCGCGTCCAATCCGTGAACCTTGACATTCGTTCATTCACACGCTAGGGATGGGCGTGGGCATGCGTGACGAGGGATGTAGGGGTCACCTTGTCTAAAGATAAAACTGACATTAAACACATTTAGTCACAGTGAAATTTTAAAAATATGAAAAAGGAGGAACGATGTCCAGTGAAACCAATCAAGAGTTATGTAGACCAACTAAAAGAAAAATCAGGGTCATGTCGTATCAAGCGCTAAAGTGGAAGATCGAGATATCTGGCGCATTTCCACCGACAATATCGGTCTATCCGTTTTAAGCAGACATACGTCATACCGAGTCACAGAATACAGTAAGAGTATACAGAACGGAATCTCCTAAGGTACGCACAATATGCGTCCCCGTTCCCCGCCCCCGCACCTCTAAGACTGGATTCAGTCCACGATACTGAACAACTTTCCCCAAGAAACATTATATCGAAATATGAAAAATAATGTTTAGCTTTCCATACAAACTCTGATCAGACAACTTGTATAGGAGGCCAAAAAATATTTTTCGTATTTCGATATATGTTTCTTGGGGAAAGTTGTTCAGTATCACGGACTGAATTCAGCCTTAAATTAGTGTCAGTTTATGTCGTTAGACCGTATATACGTATATTTATTCATTCACATGCTAGAGAAGAGCGTAGGCATGACGAGGGATGTTAGGGTTACGTTATTTAAAAATGAAACCGGGTTTAGTACTTTTACAGCCAATCCTATTTCGTACCTTAATACAATACTTTTCATTTGACTTTTCGTGTCAACCCCAAACAGAGATGGATAAGGGGAAAAGAGCAAACGTTAATAAAACCATTTAAAATGTGCTGTATGAAAAAAAATGAATATTAAGGATCTCCTTACCCTTCCTTACCATACAAATGGTAGTCTGGCTACCGAAACGTGATATTGACCTTGAAACAGAATTCTTTATATGGCAATACACAACACTTGTCAAACCATAGACCGTTGGCTGTCACATTGTGTCAATTTTTGGAATAATAAACGGTTATCTTGTGTTATAATGTCGAAACCTATCAAAAGTTCAGCGAGGAAGTTAATTTATACAACGGTGTGTAAATTTAAAGCGAAACAGGAAGAACTAGCCTCTGCAATCGCGAGAAATAACGATATTTCCATGAAATAACGGCTGTGACAGGTTAGTATCACGTTTTGGTGGCCAAACTCTAGTCTAGTTTTTTTTAAATATTGAAATGACAAATCAGAATTTGGCGGTATTTAGTAATTTCAAAGAAATTGCATAGCACTTTTCTACAGTGAAAATATAAACTCGAAAGAAAATATAAGGGTGTAGAAGTTTTCTATACTACTTACTGTGAAATTCAATTATATGCCTAGATATATACAAATTCTAAATCTGTAATCTGTCACGTCGTTGTCATATAAGAGCTAGATTACGGTTGTATGGGAAAGCCTGATTCTGCTTACGGTAAGAGGACTCTTAAGTTCTTAAATATTGTATAAAAAATGGTCACCTGCATGACGTTTGTTTAGTCTGTCATTCTGGCAATATGCATGAGCAGAGTTGGTGAGCTAACCTAATAAGATGAAAACCACATGGCTACACCATCTTTTTACTAGCATGATATAAAGAAAATTAGTCATCATCATTCGAGCGTATTCCCGGTTGCATCCTCAGCGGTAAGGCTTTAGAGCCCGGGGTCCACTACCTAACCTAGGTGATTCGACGAGGCTACTTGTTTTACCATATAGCGACTGCCGTCTGACCTCCGCAACCCAAAGGGTAGACCAGAACCAGCCCTAGGATAGGTAGGTACAAATGCTAGATGGCATTCGGGACCAACAGCTTTACGTGCCTTCCGAAGCCCGGAATCATCTTTCTTTTCGGATAATGAGGTGATTCAAGCCTGCAATATCCTAACCAGACTGGAAACAACTTTTTACAAAGTATGCTTCCCAGTGGGATTTGAACCCATGACCTCCGGATCACAAGGCGAACGCCTTGACCACTGGACCACGGAGGCAGACCAAATATAAAGAAAATTAGTACTAGCACCTAATTCTTGAAGTCTGGATTCAAAACCATTTATGTTAAATGTGAGTTGGCAGCAGTGCAGGTAGCAGCTCCAGCATTCCTCGTTTCTCGTGCACTTAACCTCGTGTAACGTCTACTTGAGTGAGCAGGCTCCGTAGGGCTGCCAACGACAGTTTTTTTTACTTTTTAACGTTGGCAAACTTCCTGTAACTTGGTTTTCAAACATTTTATTAAATTTTTTTTTATATTGCTGCACAAAAGTGGCGGCCTATTACCAAAGCGAGAACTGATCTTTTTACAAGCTTTTAATTAACTTTTTAATTTTTTTTTTTATTAAAAACTTTCTTAGAATATTTTTTAATTTCTTTAGAATATGTTAGTGGCAAAAAATTTTGTCAATTTTTTAAACAGCCTGTGTGCTTCTGACAGTCTTCTAGCTGTAACAACCGAGATAGACTTCACGTATATTCTTCCTGAAACTTGGTTTTTCAATCATTGTATGAAGAATTTTTTTTTCTGGTGTTTTTGATATTGCTGCTATGTATTGCACAAAAGCGACTTATTACCAAAGCAAGAGATTCTAACCTTTTTTCTTTAGAATATGTTAGTGGCAAAAAATAAAGACAATTTTTTAAGCAGCCTGAGAGCTTCTTCTGTCATCAGACGATCTTCGTGGCATAATGGTCAACACGCTAGTCCGCTAATTCAGAGGTTCGATCCCCAGCCAGGGCAAGTTGTTCCATCTTGCTGTGGCTGGGGATCGAACCCTGAACCTCCGACGTGGCGGACTAGCATGTTAACCATTACGCCACGGAGGTCGTCGTGACTATCAAAGTTTCATCTCAATCTGTTCCATGATTAAGAAATGTATACCTAAAGGAAAAACAACTATCCAACCATAAATTTTTATTTATATAGATTTGTACAATAGGGTTTACGATCAAGAAACTAAACAAAATTGTTTTTTATTTAAAAAAACATTGCCAGCCAGCCCTATTCAGCCGTGTCAGTGAAATTAGTTGGGAATTTAATAAATCCCGCCTCAGCTCGTAGGTGAGCGTGTTAACACGGGATGGAATATTCTGTGACGATTCTACTTAAGGTGAAGATATAGGCAAATGGCCTTGAAGTGTGAAATAAATTGTTAACTCGTAAATATGGTGATAATTTCCATATTGCTCTTCGTCATGCACGATAGCCCTTTAAATTATTTTATAAACTGCCGTTGAAACTATTATTGGTGATCCGTCTAGCTTTAAAACTTGCCGTGGCCACTTTTGGCGGAGGCAAGTTTTAAAGCTAGACGGACTAATGTAAATACTTTCAACGGTGGTTCATAAAATAATTAAAAGGGCTATCTAGTGCATGACGAAGAGCAATATGGAAATATATATCTCCATATTTACGAGTTAACAATTTATTTCAAATGAGGGCGCCACTTCAAAACCATTTGCCTATATCTTCACCTTAACTTCTTTAAAAACTGATCAAGTGCGAGTTACACTCGTACATGAAGGATTCCGTACCTTCGTACAATGTTTTAAAACACTAAAAAACACATTTCTTGTATGACGACCCCCTTTAATTTTTAAGTTTATCTTATTTTTAGTATTTGTTAATAGACACAGTAAAACATAATCGGTGAAAATGTCAAGTGTAGCTATTACGGTTCAAGAGATAGAGCCCTGTGACAGACAGATGGACAGACGCACAGACAGCGGAGTCTCAGTAATGGTCCCATTGACACCCTTTGGGTACGGAACCCTAAAAAAAGTCAAAGCTACTTCTTTTTCTTTCTCTACCAGCACATATTAGTCCAACGCTGGACTTAAGTCTCTCCCATTAAAGAAACGTTTGCCTATATTACCAATCTGTGGATGCAGGGTGGTGATCGCAGTAGATAATATAAATCTTTGCATACTTAATAAAATTTAAAAACAATATAGACCACAAATAAAAACAATATAAACCACAAACACTCATTTTAATTGCACAATGTAGCATAATATTATGCCTATATACTTCAATTAATTTTAATTATTTTAGTTAGTAAGTATGTACACGTTACGTGACACATCACGATTGACATCCGAACTCACGCCACTCACATTTGTACTCTAAGTGCACTTTCATCAGGTGATTTGAAGTCATGGTAGCACGTACCGTGACTTCGAAACACCTGACCAATTTCCTCATCTCACTCGTGACGAAATTTTTCATCACATATTTTTAATTTAGATGTTGTTTCGAACATTATTAAGTATGCTGTTCTTTTCCAAAAAGTTTCTTCCCATGTAACTTTTGACACTAAAAATACGTAGACAGACAGGCTGACTTTTTATCCACCTGCTAAATTTTTAGAGCAAGTTCAGCCATGATACTGAACTACTTTCTATAAAAATTTATTAAAAATCGATACAAATTTTTCATCCTCCAAAGCGCTCAGCCAAACGGATTTTGTATGGGAGGACGAAAATTTTTTATCAATTTTTAATAACTTTTTTATAGAAAGTAGTTCAGTATTATGGACTAAACTTGCTCCAAAAATTTAGCAGGTGGATAAAAAGTCACCCTGTATAAAAGTTCCATAACCCTAACGAACAAGAAACTAGTTGTCAAGTTAAATAATGAAGTTATTAGAGCATGAGACACAGCTATTACTACCTCTTTACGTTATACACGGGTACCTAACTCACGTGAAAAATCAGCTACTGGGCGAAATTTTTACAATTACGTCACATGTTTCGACGAAACATGTGACGTAATTAGAGCATTGTCGTATTTAGACCAAGTAAAATACCACGCTCACGTGATATTTTTCACAATTTAATTTAAGTACTTCATTCATTATTTAATTTGAGTACTTAAGTACCTCATCTTGAAAGCCTAAAATCCTATAAAGAAACTCGTAGATCGTAAATTAAATCATACAACTACCCATTTGTGTATGAATGTGAAGTAGGTACTCAATATTCAATATGTTTAGTGTGGTGCGTGTATAATGTCCACGGATAATGTCTCAGACTTGCGGAATTCCCGGCAATACCACAACGAGCAACGCGCGGAATCCGCTCCCGGACGGAATTTAATTTCGAATTGTTACCGATGTTCAATATAGATTGGTCTACTTATACATACAGTATTATAAAATAGATAAGATACATGAAAAAATCACAGAACAATCGATTGTGAGAATAGATAACGCCTTGTACAAATAAGTACTTCTTCTTGAGCTGCGCTCTTGTCGGTGGTGGACTGCTTTCCTTCCATATAAGTACTTTTTGACATTGGAAATGTCTTGTCATTCGCTCCAGTGGAGGCTCCGATTTAACAAAGAATGCGATTCCCTTAGATCTCAGTGAGTTGTGAAGAAATTATATTCAAGAAAGGCGCGTATTTACGGAAACTGTAAGGTGCAAAAAGAATTGTTCGAGAAAATCAAAAACGAAAAAAGTTATGGCCGAAATAGTGAAAAAAAAAACAATTTATTCCAAATTTTAGATTTTGGCGCTGGATATTTTGGAAACCGAGTATCATTAAAAATTTGAGAAAATCTCCTCGGGATAATTTGATCAGCTACAATTTGAACACCTAAAACAAAGACAATCAGGTTAAGGGGTTGCCCTCTAGCGTACCTTTTTGAAAAAAGTCAGAACGACATTTTTTTGAATTTCGTAGATTGTAGAATCCAATGTGCTCGATAATGGTGTGAGGCACGAAATCTTTGAGTTTTTACTACTACTAGCCTGTGGTTGTAATGTCCCAACACTGGGCAAAGGCATCTGCCTTTTTCTTCTTCTCGCCTCTGTCCGTCGCTACTTCCTGCCATTTAGGTAAGAATTTATCAAGTTCATCTCACCATCTGGTTCTTTGTCTGCCTCGACTTGCCTTCGACGTCCTTCTCGTCCCTAGAAGTTTGCTATTTTTGCCAATCTGTCAACCCTCTGAGCAAAACTCCCAATAGTATCGAGTTCTTTAAAAACAATCTTTCCATAGAAACAAACAGGTTTTTCGTAAGTATTTCATTATATGTCCACGGGAGAAATTGTTCAGTATCTATCATAAACTAGATATGCCGCTAAAATAGATATTGTTTAGGATTTTATACCCGTCGACTTATTTCCACCATTGGCCAGATCCATTGATGGTACAAACGAGACTTCTTAGTGTCGTTTAGCCCGGTATTCCCGGTTGCATCCTCAGCGGTTACGCTTCAGAGCCCGGGGTCAGCTATCTAGCCTAGGTGATTTGCTTAGGTTACTGGTTTTTACACAGAGCGACTGTCGTCTGACCTTCGCAACCCTAAGGGTAGGCCAGAACCAATCCTAGGATAGGTTTAAACAAACTCTAGATATAGAAAACAAAATACAACTGAAACAAACCTTTTTTATTTAGGCACTAAATACAAAACTCCTTAGGTATACCGTACAAATTCAAAAAGTCAACACACAGCTATCTCTGCGTGTTATCGGCACATGTAAATGTTCGTGTAAGATCGCCTTCCAGATTTAATATTAAGATACAGCCACCGGCCGTTCAAGCCGACTGTACTACCAGATAGCATTCAGACTCATAGTAGTTGGTAAATAGATAAAATAAACAAAATCGTCTAACTGTTTGGAATTTTCTGTTCTAATTTCTAGTTACAACCTGGGGTCGTTTAACTTTCACTTCTTCATGTTATCATTTGAAGGTGAAAATTTCCATATTGCTAAATGTTAGGCACTAGATAGCCCTTTAAATTATTTTATGAATTATGAACCACCGATAAAAGTATTACATTAGTCCGTCTAGCTGTAAAACCCGCTTCCTCTAAAAGTGGCTACTTTTAGCGGTAGCGGGTTTTTAACATTGGGTAATATGAAATGAGGACTGAATAAAAGCATTTTCATGTTAATCCATCTGTACACACGTACGTCCAAGAAATCAAAAAAAATGTGATATTCGAAGAAACGAATAAGTGGAAGCACACGTTCGCCTTTTACCTGTCAGATTAGGTTTTCAAAGACAAGGCTTTTAGGTAAAACAATAAGGGATAGTTGTCAAGACAAAAGTTGAAAAGTCTTAGGGAGTAATCAAATTTAAGACTGAGCGCAGTAAATAGGAACGACTAAGCAGTATCATAATCAGGTCTTTTTTTAGGGTAACATACCCAAAGGGTGCAAACGTGACCCTATTACTGAGACTCCGCTGTATGTCCGTCTTTCCCAGGGCTCATCTCTTGAATCGTAATAGTCTTAAAATTTTCACCGATTATGTATTACTGTGGCCGCTGTAACAACAAATACTAAAAATAAAAAAGTTAAAAAGTAAAGGGGCCTTCATACTCGTACAAGAAACGTGTTTCTTAAGCGTTTTAATTGTACGGAAATGCGGAACCCTTCATGTACGAGTCCGACTCGTACTTGCCCGTTTATTTAGTCTCCACTTTAGGACCACGACCCTCTCTGTAATACCAGAGCCATACTTGGCCAGAGCAGCCAGAGGATTTGGCCTACGCTCTCCACGCTGGCCAGACGGGTTGGGGAGGTCTCATTCATGTTTATATATGCTTTGTTTGGGTTGTATTTCCTAAGTCGCCTCCTACGACATCCACGGGAAGACTTGGGGTAGTCCTATTCTATTTTGCCGGGTACCACACGGCAGCCTGTAGTATAAATGTTAGCAATTTATTATCAATCAAACCAGTAAACACATTGCTACTAATAAACCTAGTAGGTGATGCCAATGTATAAGTTTTGGTTGCACCATTTTAAGATCCACGTTTTAGTGGTGCCACATAGTGATTTTTGCAGTACAGTAATTTCAAATTTTTGTAAATTGTAAAACGTTTATTAGGAGCGATCAGAAGGTAGAAACATGATAGAAGCTTTACTAATTTATCATTACCTTTTCCGAAGCAAATTTTATCATTTTGATGTTGTACACTTATCTGGTAAACTTATTTTTCCAAATAAAACAAGCGTAGATACGAGTATGTAGTTGCAAATAACTAGTAACTTAGGTATCTTGTCTATTTATTTGTTTACTTAGTTTTGTACTGTACACGCCAATCACCTCTTTTTTCTTATTTCCTTTCGCGGGTCTACTGGAAGAAATTTCTTCAGAAATTAATAGCACCCATGTCATTTTTTTTTAAATGTTTTGTTTGAAAATGTTTAAGTGCACTTGAACCAATGAAATAAAATTATTATACTGTATCTATAATATTTTAAAACCCAAACCAAAATACTATTGCATGATTTGGTTTGGGTTTTAAAATATTATAGATACAGTATAAAGGACTATCAAATCAGTAAGATTGTTTTCCGTTTCTTTGTTTCTGTTGACGTTTCTGGTCTAGCCACTGTTTCTATCTCACTCATACAGTTGCAAATTATTTGCAAGCCGTCGTAGTGTAGGTTGTTCTTCGGCAGACACTCACACTGTACGTGACCAATTACGTGTGGCTGGGTTTAATATTCGGCGACGGACTGGCGAGACCTATGTTATTTTATAGGTTAGTCACTAGACCCGCTCTATCACTTACTATGATCAGGCTAGATCTAGACCGAATTCTTTCTCTTTACAGACATTTTGTCGTCTTTATTTTCAATCTGAATGTATTCTGTGTAGGTTGTTATCTTCGGCAGAAACTCACGTGACCAATTACGTATGGCAGGGTTTAATATTCGGCGACAAACTGACAAGACCTATGTTATTTTATAGGTTAAACACGAGACACGCTCTACCACTCGCTGAAAAGGCTAAAGACGTGGCCGAATTCTTTCTCTTTACACACATTTTGACGTCTATATTTTTCAAGCTGAATGTATTTTGGGTAAGTTGGATCTTTGGCAGAAACTTACACACTACGTGACCGATTCCGTGTGGCAAAGTTTAATATTTGGCGATGGGCTAGCAATACCTATGTTATTTTTAGGTTAGTCACTAGACTCGCTCTACCAATTATTAAAAACAAGAGGTCATACAAGAAACGTGTGACGCGGCCGAATTCTTTCTCTTAACAGACATTTTGGCGTCTTTATTTTTCATTCTGAATGGATTCCGTGGTGGTTGTAAACTTCGGCAGAAACTTACACGGTACGTGACCAATTACGTTATTCGGTGACGAGCTGGCGAGACCTGTGTTATCGTTTTAGTAGGTCGTTCGATACGATAGTCGTGTTTTTTTATTAGGTTAGTCACTGCCACCCGCTCTACCACTTATTACGATTAAAAGCTATAGACGTGGCCGTATTCTTTCTTTTTACACACATTTTGGCGTCTTTATTTTTGATTCTGAATGTATTCCGTGGTGGTTGTAAACTTCGGCAGAAACTTACAAAGTACGTGACCAATTACGTGTGGCTGGGTTTAATATTCGGCGACGAGAGCGAAGGAAGAGTCGGAGCCGTGCTCGACGATATTTCGCAGTGTTTTATTTATTATTTTTTTTGTATTATATTTATATTTTTTTCTGTAGCTAAAACGGATAGATATTTCGATAATAATTTTTTTGGTATAATTTTCGTATAAAAAGGTCATTGTATAAAATAGTAATACGTATTATAAAGGCAAATTTAGAGGTATGTTTGTGATTTTTTTCTATCAAGCCAAAAATCTAAATCTAAAGCTCTCAATCGTGTTTTGGCAATTATAGGTGTCTGTAGAAAATCTTTAAGATTATTATGTAAATTTTTTGAGGAATAATCTGTAGTTGTTTAATAACAGTGATTTTTTAAAAACACGAACAGTTTTACAAATTGTGAACCCACGTCACCTTAATGTCCCTGATAACATATTATGTCTAATGCAAGTAGATCGCCATGCAACCGATACTGTAACGAAGCTTTAAGCTCAAGTTAGGTGTATGTGGAATAAATTGTGTTTCAACAGAGGCATTACCCCCGTTCGGTAAACTCGGGTAATTAAGCCAGTAAATTAGTTTCGGCGCTTTGTATCGGTGTAAATTAGTTTTTAATAAAACGCTAGCGTAAAATTGCATTTTATCATTAATTTAGATTCAATTTCAGTTTATTTATTGCTTTAAAAGCCGTGTGGTTCAGTTCACTCAATTCTCCCAAACAACACAACCTCATTCAGTAACATGGACGCACTCGTACTATTTAAATCCTCATTAAATTGGAAACCTTGACATTCGTTCATTCATTCACAAAGGACCTTTCACAAACATGATGAGATATTCAAGATAAACCCTTATTCATTAGATATTAGATAATTTACTGTCAGCCTTTTGTACTTGACTGGGAAAAGAAAAAGCTGTTCTGTTGTACTCGTATATCGTAAAACTCACAGACCTACCACTACTAGACCTGCATCGTGCGTGGCCACTTTAGTGCATCTCTTTCTATCTTTGATTGTTACCTCCACCCATATTTTGCACACGTCACAGAACACACTATGGTTACTTACTTATAATAAGCTCAAATAAAACCCTAAATCACCTTTTAAATGATAAAATCCCTAAAATTATTAACTGTCTTCGATCGTTTTGTGGTTTGTTTGGCCCAGATTTTGACAGTAGGCCAACTTATAGCAGCCACGCCGATAGAGACAAAAAAACATATCAGCGTTTCTTTCTATAAGCAGTTTCGATTTATATAGAATATTTTTGTCAATTCAGTTTCTGGAACTTTTTCAAAATGGCGGAGATGTGGTTCAAAACTTTAAGCCATTTCGATAAATTTTCAAATATGTTATAAAACTTTTTGTTATTCTTATTAAACGTAACTTTTTTGTATGAACAACTTTTTACCCGAATGCGGCAAAGCCGAAAAGGAGGGTATATGTGTTTGACTTGTATGTTTGTCCCTATAATTCTATGTTCCCTAGTAACTACTGAACGGCTAAACCGATTTTAATAAATTATACATGGTTAGATTCGTCTTAACCACTAGAGTAACATAGGATATATTAAAATTATTGCAAATTAAAATGGCGGATTTTAGGGGCCTAATTGTGCGGCATTAAAAATTTTTTCAAACCTATGGAGTGGGATTTTAAATTTAAGGATTTTATTCAAGGATTACAAAAATATATACAACTTATATGTTTAAATGAAATTTGAAATGAGAAATGCTAAAAAACAACACATAACGTCGCTTCGCCAAGCGCATTCCCAGTTGCGTCTTACCTAGGCCACAGAAGACAGTAAGTGCCTAGGCATAGGTAGGTACTGCTGTTGTATCACGCAGTCGATTTTTTTGATTTTTAATAATTACTTGTTTACCTGATAAACTTCATCGGGTTTGGGGTGAGTGGAGAGGTTTACAGCTCACAGAGCCACAAGTATTAAAGTAACTTACTAAGTAATCTAAATACTTACGTTTAGTCATTTGTCCTATGGTGCGAATCTTCCCTTGGGACAAATGACTAACATTACAAAAAATATATGTGACCATTTGCCGTTTGGGCTGAAACTGCCAATTAAATAAACGGGCAAGTGCAAGTCGGACTCGTAGATGAAGGGTTCCGTACCTCCGTACAATGTTTTAAAGCACTGAAGAAACACGCTTTTTGTATGACGACCCCCTTTAAGTTTTAACTTTATCTCATTTTTAGTATTTGTTGTTATAGCGGCCATAGTAATACATAATCGGTGAAAATTCCAAGTGTGTTGTTTCTAGCTATTACGATTCAATAGATAGAGCCCTGTGACAGACGGACAGACAGATGGACAGACAGCGGAGTCTCAGTAATAGGGTCCCGTTTGCACTCTTTGGGTACGGAACCCTAAAAAGAGTTTTTGTACGATTTTGACTCTGGGGCGAACAGGTCGTGGGGCTAAACGACCAAACATCCGTCTAATCATAATATAAGTAATACTTTTCTGAAAAGAAAAGTGGAATTGAGTGTTGAACGTAAATATACCTACTATCGCAGTTAAAAATGTAGATTTAAAAGAGTACCTAATATAAATAATTATTATACAACAGCACATAACATCAACTTCTCCAAAGGGCCTGTACGTGTTGGATATGTATCCCCACGCAAGCCTTCCAAAGAACCGGGGTGAAAAGACCCGTGATTCCAAAAAGAGATACAAGTAATAAATAAACCGGCCAAGTGCGAGTCAAACTCGCTTGGAGAGGGTTCAGTACAATTAATTTAATTCTTATAGGTTTTCCTGTAATCTACAAGCAATGAACTACATTTTGTACTTTTTTCAAAACTTTAGGCTCAGTACGATTAGTTTCGGAGATCAGGGCGAATGGTCAATTTTCGTCTTCTTTCATGAATAAAATCAATACTATTAATTTTACAATAATAACAAAAATACATTTAAGATCCTCATAACGAGCACTTTCATTTGATATATGACACAGTAAGGTTTGCAAAACTTTTTTTTTAATTTCCTAATTTGTCCCCCGATTTGACCCTTATTTATTTTTAAAATATTTTTTTACTTTGCACTATGTGTTTGGGTCATAGGATTTCAACATTCTACCAAATTTCACCTGATTCGGTCCAGTAGATTCGGAGCAAATTGGCTGTGACAGACGGACGGACAGACAGACGCACGAGTGATCCTATAAGGGATCCGTTTTTCATTTTTTGTACGGAACCCTAAAACTTTTATTTCCTCTTCACAAAATACATAATTAGTAAATACAAGTAGAGACAATTAACATAAATTATTATTCATCACACGTTGGGTACCTACTATCGAGAAATTATCTAATATCTTGATTAGACAATTATACTAATGGATATAGGCAATTTCCATACATAACGAATGAGAATTTAATGCCACTGAAAACTATCAAGATCCTTATCTAAGCTTCTATCGACTTATATTATGAGGTCTTACAAAATATAGATATGTACACTGAATTTATTTTAAGGCTAAGAAATAAATGAAAAAAGTTTTTTCTTTAAAGACCATCATATCATAGTAGAAACCATATAATCGAATAACTACGAGTATCCTCTCCATCTATTGCAGGTAGACTGAAAGAGATCTCTTCATGGGATAAGTCTGCTTTTGTATACAACGTGGAAGGGACATACCCGTAATAGATCGAACCACGGGCTATACTATACAGGCTGACTTTTTATCTACATGCTAAATTTTTGGAGCAAGTTCAGTCCATATAGAAAGTAGGTTAATATCCTACTTTCTATAAAAAAGTTACTAAAAATCGATAAAAATTTTTCGTCCTCCCATACAAAATCCGTTTGGCTAAACGTTGATTCGTAAGGTTGAAAATTTTTTATCGATTTTTAATAACTTTTTTTATAGAAATTTGTTTAGTATCATGGACTGAACTTGCTCCAAAAATTTTGCAGGTGGATAAAAGTCAGCTTGTATTGATCACTAAAGTATAATGAAATTAAAATAACAGTCATAAAAAAAAAACAACATTCCCATACAAACCGCCCGGGCGGCTGCACATTTTTGTATGGAAAGGCCATTTTTTTTATTTCGCTGTTATTTTTATTTCAATAAACTATAATGATCTAGTACAGACCGTGGTGCGGTCTTTATTATTATTACGTATATATATATACGGTATTATACGTTGTATAAATGTTCTCTTTGGAATTTAACTTTTTTTTGTATGTTTTGATATGTTAAACTTATAAGAAACAGTAATCCATAATACATTCTAAAGAAATAAAAAAAGCAATACTTATTTACGTTATATTTATTTTAAAGGCTTTGTTCTTTCGGTGTATTGTTGAAGATGATACATTACATTATACACATCTGCTCTTCCCTTACTGGTTAGATAAAGCTGAGACCCAAAGGTACTTGTAATTGCCTTAATAATGTTGCAACACAACTTCTCTCAATTAATTTCAGCACTAAAATTAACATTTGCTGACCTTTCTATATGGTTTCGCTTACCCCCAAGTGCGGCTAAGCCATAAAAAATTATGGCCCGTCCACTACACTGAACAATTTACCCTAAAAGAAAACTTGTTGTACATAAGCATCTTTGTAGGCTGTTTATTGGATAATCAATACAACTGGCAGTGTTTTATCAACCAAAAAGCACGATACTTATTATATTATTAATCTTAGAATAGTAATATAGTGAATATTGTATAAATTAAATGTGAAATTTCGATTTATATTGCTGATAAAACCATAAAATACACAAGTAAATATAAATGCATGCAGAATCTAAAGTGGATACGTTACCTAAGTTTAAAACATATCATCACTCGCACAGAACAAATCACTAATAGTTCACAAAATCCTGATGCACTATGCACTTTGGTTTTATTGTTTTTTTTGGTTTAGATTATGTAATTGCGAGAATGGCGCGAGTGAGCCGCGCGGCGCCCGAATGCAGAGAGGAATGGCGTCCCGATGCGCGCGCCGTCCGCCCTACGGTGAGAGTACGGTTCGGTTAGGCAGGGCGGGATGGCGGAGGCGATGTGGAGCGGCGACTAATCGCTGAAGTCGCATATTTGATTTTCATTCATGTTGGAGTTCGGATGGTATTTACCCATTTCATGAGCTTTTATTAATTGTACGGGTACGTTAAATGCAGACCGCTTTAGATCGATCATTTTGGAAATCCTTGGGAGGGGTCCAGCAGTGGGGGTTATGATGATTACGTTTGATATGTCTAACTTAAATTGACTTTATCAGAGGATTTTTTTTTTTTATTTTATACATTTAACGAAACTTTTGATGCTTGCATTTCATGAATGTCAATTCTTCGGTTCTTCCTCATCCCTCTGGTACTTTATTTTAAATTTGTTGATTTGTTAAAACTAGTTCTCAATTGCTTAATTAAATGTCATTGGAAGTTTGATCTAGACTGCAAATTGATTTTTGATGATCTTTCGAAATGATATAATTATGCCCAAGCATAGCATCTTTGATATTTTTAATCAAATTTATGTTATCTTCTGTTCCTGGTTGTAACTTTAAAACATCTGTTATAACTTATGTCACCCATTATTCTTCTGTTTCAAATCAGAATTCTGCGAAATACTTATCACTAATCTAGAAACCGATTAAACTGTCCCATTTTCATTTACAAATAATCGGAACGACGAAACTCCTCCTTAATCCAGACAAAAGGCTCGCACTTTGTAACGTTCAGCGTTACCTTTCACCCCGCCATCCCCGACTAAAACTCTACCAATCCTTCCCAATCCATTGCGTATCAAACGTGTCAACTTCCCATCGATTTACCTGCGTAACCATCAATGCATAACGCGTCGGAATTAACAGTCGTATAGTATTAGGTTTTTGGCTACGGAAAGCGAGTCGTCGTGAAAAAAATGTTGGTTTTTCGTGGGTAAAATCTCTCTTTCTCGCTCTGAAGTGCACTGGAACGGCGTGTAGATCCCCAAATCCTTTGCAGTAAAGATATCAATGAGTAACTATGAGAATTCATGTAACGATTCGACCTTTCTTGGAATCACCGGTTATTTTTGAATTGTTTTACGGCATTGTTTGCGGAAGCAGAATGGATGTGATTATGCGCGGCATCTAATTTGCCTTACTTATAACGTTGTTTCACGGAATGGGTTCATTTCTAAGACTTTTTAGGGTTGTCTACACATTACTATGGACGGTTATCATTTTTTTTTTTGGACAGATCACACAGATTGCTATTGAAGAATACTTTTTAGGGTTGTCTACACATTCCTATAGACGGTTATCATTTTTTTTTGGACAGATCACACAGATTGCTATTGAAGAATACTTTTTAGGGTTGTCTACACATTCCTATGGACGGTTATCATTTTTTTTGGACAGATTACACAGATTGCTATTGAAGAATACTTTTTAGGGTTGTCTACATATTCCTATGGACGGTTATCTTTTTTTTTTGGACAGATCACACAGATTGCTATTGAAGAATACTACATATGAGATTACTATCTCATCAGCTGCTTGTAGTTATGAATGATATGATATGCATAAATCAGTATATCATATCCATAAGATAATTATTATTTGAATTTATAAATAATGTTACGAATTAACACGGCTATAAATTGTTACAAGGTATTTATTTGAATGTCGTATATATTATATCGGATAATACTCAACAGTAAAATCTTAAATGAAAGTATTAGACTATTTTCTTAAATAGAGTCTAATATTGGCAATTTCTACTCAGTGTCACTCACTTGTTATTTTTGCAAATAACCCATGTCTTGATGAGCTTCTTTCGGTGTTTGTTCTCGGCGGTGGCCCTTCCTAAACGCTGGTAGTTTGTGGCTCAAAAAAATTGTGATAGTAATAATGAGTTACAATCATAGTACATTTAATAATTGAAAAATAAACCTTGATTTTTCAGTGAATAAGAAATTTTGTAAGATACTAAATTCTCTATAAAAAGGGAGAGGTGTGACGTACTGGCAACACTGGTGGGCGGCGTTTGGTATATAATATGGCAGGCGCCGACTGACAGATTGCCAGTGACGCCCAAAGCCGAGGTTCGTTCCCACCCGGTGGGAGCCCTTTGTGCTGTCACTTAACGGTGTGGACAACATCTTGCCATTTTGGCAATGTTGGTCCCGCCTAACCCGTCGCGTCCGGTGAGCTGTAAAATGCCTTCAGCATACAGCGTATTGCTTCGATCGAAAAAAAAAAAAAAAAAAAAAGACACAGATTTCACTTCATTATCAGACCACACTGTGTAAGGACGTGCCCCGTTGCCAGTGTTACTTTACCTTGCCGTGACGTTGCAGTACGTCACAATACTGATAGTCAAAAATGATATAATACACTATATTTTCTTTCAAGTTCATATTTTGACTGTGAAAACTAATTATAACCCTAGATATATGCAATTTCTTTAAACTTACAAATTTTTACCGAAATTAAATTTTAATTTCGTGAACATATGGTGAAGAACTTTGGAGATATGGAAGAAACTCCTAAAAAAAATTGAAATCGGTTGTTTTTAGGGTTCCGTACAAAAATGAAAAAACGGAACCCTTATAGGATCACTCGTGCGTCTGTCTGTCCGTCCGTCTGTCACAGCCAATTTGCTCCGAATCTACTGGACCGAATCAGGTGAAATTTGATAGAATGTTGTAATCCTATGACCCAAACACATATGTGCCAAGTAAATAAATATTTTTTTAAAATAAGGGGGACAAATTAGGAAATTTAAAAAAAAAACGTTTTGCAAACCTTACTGTGTTATATATCAAATGAAAGGGCTCGTTATGAGGATCTCAAATGTATTTTTGTTATTATTGTAAAATGAATAGTTTTGATTTTATTCATGAAAAAAGACGAAAATTGACCATTCCCGCCCTGATCTCCGAAACTACTGAGCCTAAAATTTTGAAAAAAATACTAAATAGAGTTCATTGCTTGTAGATTACAGGAAAACCTATAAGAATTCAATCAATTGTACGGAACCCTCTCCACGCGAGTTTAACTCGCACTTGGCCGGTTTATTATTTTGTTAAAAAAATTATTATTGTACTAGAAGTACAGTCTCTGAGCTAAGCTGCAGACGGACGTAGGTATACCAAAACTATCATTGTAAGAACTTTGGAACTCTGATTATAGTGAAAATCGCTGCGTAAAAACCAAATCTCACAACGCACTCTGTGATAAGAGTGCGTCATGGCCTCAGGCCCGAATATATTAATACCCTTATTACCATACCGTCGTCCGTAGGAATATGTAGGAATAGGTCCACTATGTCTATCCACAGGAATGCGGATTTCACAAGATCTCTTAACCCGACTACAGCGAAGCAAAAAGGAGGGTTATGTTATTCACCAAAACCAAAAAGATTTAAATAAATCTTTAAGCGCCTATCGCTAATTCAAATTTGTCTGTTTTTTCTAAAGGCTGACTGGTAGAGAATG
Organism: Acrobasis repandana; assembly: GCA_963576875.1. Classification (NCBI taxonomy): domain Eukaryota; kingdom Metazoa; phylum Arthropoda; class Insecta; order Lepidoptera; family Pyralidae; genus Acrobasis; species Acrobasis repandana. Next base: position 16,798,983 of record OY756232.1, on the reverse strand, counting down.
TATTAGCATTAAGTCCACCTTTTGTACAACTGTGGTCAATAAAGATTTAATAAATAAATAAATCGAATCATACTGTGTAGGCTGTCAAATCATCATCATCATATCAGCCACAGGAAGTCCACTGCTGGACATAGGCCTCTCCCAAGCATTTCCAAAACGACCGATCGGAAACGGCCTGCATCCAGCACCCACCTGCTTTTTATAACAACAAAATCGCGTTGCATTCGCCGAAACATCTGGGGGTTCAAGCATACCATCCGTAGACTGAGTTGAGGATTCGTTGGGCCGTAATTGATGAATTATTTGGTGAGCGGCGCAATTGGAAATCGATACGGTTTTAATCGACTGTGTTTATTGTAGACGTTCGTGTATTTTGCATTTGAAATTAATTAAAATTTAAATCTCATGATATTGATACAGATTGGATAGGCCTCAATGTCTGTGTGACGTTAAGGCCGTACCTAAATTTTCCGGGGTCCAGTGCTCCCCCATTTAAAATAAATCATTTCAAAGAAAACGGAGACATCATTTAAAATTTTGCAACTATCAAGTCCTAGTTAAACTTTACTACGCAACTGTGCGTAGTGAAGCTTAACGTTCTCATTATAAACTGTAAACAGTAGTTCATAAAATACTTTGAAGGATTATCTAGGACTTGATAATTGCAAAATTTTAAATGATGTCTCCGTTTTCTTTGAAAAGTATTCCCAATTCTCTTGTATAGGAATGCAAGAGTGTTCCTTCTATACCTTGACTATAATAATTCTGTGCCTACAGTAGGATATGACCATATTGGAAACTAGCTTTGGCTTTGAACGTCAACTCTCAAATTTGAAAATTCGTCAATACATAACACTACGGCAAAGTTCCCCCCTTTCCCACCTATTTCTCCCCCAATCAAAAATAGCGATCAACTAAAAAAATTAAAAATATCAAGGAACGTGTGTACCAATTTTCGTCAAAATCGGTAGAAAAATGCGACATGTAGGCGAGAACAGACAGACGGGCAAAAGCATTTTTAGTTAATTTCGAAACTGAGACGCTTCGCTCGCTCGGGGTTTTCGCTAACTTTAAACATTTATATATATATTTATTTATTATTTATGGTGGACAGCGATTTCACATCCATTTTATGTCATTATTATGCCGACGGTTACGTAAATCGCTCCCACTCTGAAAGTTCAATACGTTGTATCTTTGTGAATTTTCACTACTTTGATAAACCGAAAAAATATGGGTCCTTTAGTGTTGGATAATCTAACCGATGGACTAAATAAGATAATATTTTTGTACCCAGCCACATCCCTATTAATTTTATCTTACCACACATAAATGTTTTGCCATAAAAGCTACATAGTACTCTGCTATCGACATTAAAGTTTATTTTTATAAAAAGAAAAATAACATAGATCTTTGGTCAAGAAAAACTAACAATACGATATTTTCGTATGCCCAGCCCGATATTGCTATAAAAGCAATCACTACGCCAGGCAAGTTTTATTGAAATCAGTCTAGACTTCGCGTGAAAGGTTATACTTATGAACACGAGGGTATGTCCATCAAGAAACTTTTATTGTTTTTCTATTACATGTTACCACTAAAAGTTTAATACATCTAAGTTTACTACATAAGAGTCCGTATACCCTAAGATGTTTCCATACAAAAGTAGTCTACCTTTTATTAGGGTTCCGTACTCCACAAGGAACCCTTATACGGTCCGTCCGTCCGTCTGTCTGTCCGTCCGGGCTCGTACTCCGCCGCTCCTGCACCGATTGTCACGTAAATTGGTGAAAAGATAGATATTGAAGTTCCAAAAGTTGGTTTTTAAAATTATGAAAAAGTGATTTTTTTTCAGCCGCTTGGCCGCTTTTTTTTTAAATGACATGTCAAATTCCGGCAGTATTTTGTAATTTCAAATAAATTGCATATATCTAGGCATATAACTAGTTTTCGACAATCAAAATATGAACTTAAAAGAAAATATAAGGGTACCTACTTATATAGAAGTTTTTCATAATTAAATACATATACAACGTGTTAATGAATTAACGCAAAACCTCTCAGATTACCCTCAGCCCATGAAACTGAACAACTTTTGTTCTACAACATTCCCAAAATGCCGAAAATAAAATTCGGATTTTCATACAAATTGACTCGATCAGCTGATCAGTTTGTATAATTTTTTTTTTTTTTGGGTTTTTTGTAAGTTGTAGTACAAAAGTTGTTCAGTTTCATGGGCTGAGAGAATCTGCATGCATCTGAGAGGTTTTGCGTTAGTTCATTAACAAGTTGTATAGATAAACACGGAAGACACAGGACAATTTGAAAAAGGCCATTTTCCAACTTGCAATGGCTGGAGATCGAACCCAGAACCTCTGAATTGGTGGACTAGCGTGTTGACCATTACACCACCGAGGTCGTCTAATGGAGGTAATGAAATACCTCCAGGGGCAATGGATAGATCAATCGCTTTGGCCTAGCTACAATATAATCCCATACGAGTTCGTCAGCGTACTGCATAGAGCGACGGCTTTTAATCCCAATTATACACAAAGCCGAGCTAAGCTGGCTAATCTAGGCTGAGACGAGGGGGGATACCTTGAGCATCGCTGAACGATATTGTGAAGGTATCTAAGGTATCACGTTCAAAGACGTATGGGCTATGGAGACTTAATGCAGTTGCGTTGGTCTTTGCTCGTAGGTTGAGAGTCAGACATACTATGTAACTTCAATGGATTCATATGTAAATGTGCTAAATTAGATACAGGCTGACATTTTAACCACCTGGCCAAATTTTTGGAGCACGTTCAGTCTATGGTACTGAACTACTTTCCATAACAACAATTAACGGAAAACTAAAATTAAAATTCGCCTTCCCATACAAATCAGCGTTCAGCCAAACGGATTTTGTATGGGAGGACGAAAATTTTTTATCGATTTTCAATAACTTTTTTTTTAGGAAATAGTTCAGTATCATGGAGTGAACTTGCTCCAAAATTAGGCAGGTGGATAAAAAGTCAGCCTGTATACGTGGCACTATAAGTTTCCGGAATGAATATGAAAAAATACTATTAAAGGTACAAAATTAATTTTTTTTTTCAAAATAATCTCCCTTGGCGTCTATGCACTTTTTCATTCGATGAAACCAGTTTTGAAAACTTTTGTGCCACTCCTCTGTGGTGACCTCTGAAACGTGTTTTTCATACTTCTCGACAGCCTCTTCTGGTGATGAAAATCGTTGACCGCGTAATTGGTTATTAATTTTTGGGAACAGAAAAAAGTCACAAGGTGCCAGGTCGGGACTGTATGCAGGATGACTCATGAGTTCTACATTTTTCGCCTTCAAAAAGTCGTTTGTCTGTCTGGCCGTGTGAGAACTAGCATTGTCGTGGTGCAGGATGATACGGCGTTTACGGTTATTTTTACGGAGTTCGTCAATAACTTCCGGCAAACAAATGGTCGTGTACCAGTCACTATTCACTGTACGACGATTCTCTAAAGCAACAGTAGCCACGTGTCCAGTTTTATTAAAAAAAGAAGCAATCATCCGCTTAGATGCACTTTTCACGCGCGCCACTTTGGTTGGTTTCGGCTCATCTTGAAAGACCCATACGCTCGATTGCTGCTTTGTTTTGGGATCGTAGCAATAAATCCATGTTTCGTCACCTGTTACTATGTCCCACACCAAATTTGACGCACCTTCGTTGAATCTGGTAAGCATGGCACTGCACCAAGTGACGCGGTCCGTTTTTTGAGCCTCGGTCAAGTTGTGTGGGATCCACCGCGAGCACAGCTTTCTCACACCCAAATGTTTGTGTACGATTAATTGTATTTGACTCATGCCTATTTCTAAGGATGCGCGAATTTCATGGTAGGTCACATGCCTGTCTGTTTCAATCTTACGGCGCACAGCATTGATGTTTTTGTTGGTCACAGCGGTGGACGGCCGACCATCGCGAGATTCGTCACTGAGATTGATACGACCACGCTTGAATTCTGCAAACCAGCTATAAACAGTTGTCTTGCATGGTGCTTCATTGCTAAAAGCTGTTTCAAGCCGAGCGATGCTCTGTTGAGCTGTCAAATTACACTTAAAATCGTAGAAAATCATACTACGAAAATTTTCTCGAGTTAAATCCATGTTGATGCAGACACACAATTTTTTAAATGCCGCCACAAGGTAAAAACAAAAGACAGTCAGATGAAACAAACTGCATTCTACAGCCAAAGAGTTCTATTTTCAAATGTTGCAATAAATTATTAAATATTGTTTATGTAAGTGGCCAGTTCCGAAAACTTACAGTGCGCCCTATGTAGAAGCAATTTATAGGCTACTTCCAATCAGTCGCTTTAGGACTATCGATAGTTGACCTTGAAAATAGTCACAATATCGATATACCTATCGATAACCACTAGTTGACCGAAACTATCGATAGTAATGTTTTTTAAAGTATCGATACTATTGATTTTTAATAAATCAATAATATCGATACCTATTACGTAATAGTTTTAAAAACAATCATTAATATATTGCACTATCGATAGGTTGTAAAATTCAATAGTATTAGTCAGATATATAGTCAGAAAAATAGGCACAATATCGATAGGCTTAGGTATCACTATTGTAACTATTTTTAAGGACATAATACTATTGATAATACCTATCAACAGTCAATACTATTGCTGAAACACTAATGTCCAGGCTACAATTCAATTCAATTCAAAATATCTTTATTATCATAGGATATTTTAATAGTCACTTTATTTTGTTTTGCACAAATGTTGACGTCAAATCGTTACTTACAGCTAAGTTTACGCCGCTTCCTAGGCGCAAGTGCAGAAGAAGCGGCAACAAACTGCACTGCACGTTTTCTCCAAAGACGTCAACTAACAAACTAAAAACTTAAAATTAGTTATATGGATGGACTGAGATTACATTGTTTGTTATGTCATAATTAAATTGAATTATAAGAATTACGAAATTTAAAATAATGTCAATTTGTATAAATGTTTTGCTGCCATGATAATGATAATTTGTACAGCGGCGTAGCTTGCCATAGACGGGCCTTGGACCTTCTACCTGACTGCGGCTATTGACGAACTAACAAACAGGAGTCGAACATATTTTTTTTCGAAGTTGGGAATGTGTCGAAAAAATTAACTGTCGAAATTCAGTATGACACTCTAAAATAAGAGCTTACCGCCGGGAGTGCACTCTTATTTGACGAACCGTATTTGCGTGGACCTTATATCTAGTTGTATTGTTGATCGTAGGTTATAGCCCATGGGCTTCAAGTCTCTGAATCCTCGTGACTTGTATGTATAGGTATTCACTCATTATGTAGCTCATAAAGCTATGTAGGATCAAACTAGAATAATTATATGCAACCGCTATGCAAAGGCCCATTCAAATTATTCAGCAATCCAGGATAAGCCTCTCATGTATGTGTGTGCTAAATGATACATTTATGGTTACTTTGGGCAAGGCAACAAACAGGATTTTTCATTAGGGCAAAGTAATCCTTCACTGTTAAAAAATATGAAATTTTACATAATTTTTACATATTTTTCCGTAAATTTCCCAGATTTTTCGGTAATTTCACAGGTTTATGTAATTTTTTGCATGTTAAATTACATAATTTTATGTAAAATTACACAATTTTTAACAGTGTTGCAGTAACTGCATGCCCAGTAGGTACCTATTGCCCAGTCCGTAATATAAAACAGCTTGTCCAGAAACCAAATTAAGAAATACGAGAAAACAAGATATTAATTAAAAAATATACTTATTTTTTTCCAAATTAAACAATGAACCAAAAAGTTTAAAATGCTCCTCAAGAGGAATAAATTGAGCCCAAACTCGTGGGGTTAGGTATGTTGTATAATCACAGAGATGCCGTGGCCACCTTCCTGCTTCATCATTAGATCGGGTCATTGGTTGGTAGGTTGACTGCCTCCGTGGTCCAGTGGTCAAAGCGTCTGCCTTGTAATCCGGAGGTCGTGGGTTCAAATCCCACTAGGAAGCACAGTTTGTGAAAAGTAGTTTCCAGTCTGGTTAGGATATTGCACGCTTGAATGACCTGATTATCTGAAAAGAAAGATGATTCCGTGCTTCGGAAGGCACGTAAAGCTGTCCCGAACGCCATCTAGCGTTTGTACTATCCTAGAATTGGTTCTGGTCTATCCTTTGGGTTGCGGAGGTCAGACGGCAGTCGCTCTGTGTAAAAAAACCAGTAACCTCGTCAAATCACCTAGGTTAGGTAGCGGACCCCGGGCTCTAGAGCGTTACCGCTGAGGATGCAACCGGGAATACGCTCGGATGATGATGATGATTGGTTGGTAGGTTGGTACCAATGACCCTTCCCATGCATATCGAAAAAGCCGATCGATGGGCAACGCGGCTAGCAACCTATCACCACGCTAAGATTAGCTTTTGGGTCTTGCGGCCCTAGACTCTGTCTACACCGTTAAGGATGAAGACCAAATAGTGTATCTAAATCTAAGATTAAAATCATGATAGGAGCCTCTCCATGGCGCATCTGGAAACAGCTAGAATCGCTAACGCAGACTCTAGGCGGCCAATCCTGTCGCCATGATGGCACAGATGACAGTAAAAGTATTACGTAACGATGGTCCCCCCACAGATCTGTATATAGTTACTACTAGATAAAGAGAGTCCTTCAATTTGTATGAAAACCTGGCGTGCCAATTTTCAATACCATATTTAATAAGAAGTGAGAAATTCACTTACAAACGGAAGGAATCTTTTTATTACTTCCTCCATCGTTTTTCGACGAGTTTCTACGGCTTAAAATGGCAGATTTAGGTATTTACCAGTAGAGAGCTCAATGTCCGAACTAATGAATTGACATACACGGACTAAAAGTGACGATGCTAAATGAAGTCAATTTGACGTCAGATCGACACGCAAATTCATACAGAGGCTGTGTCTATCTTGATCCATGGTCTGAGGTCCACCCAAATAGACACGCAAAAAAGAAGATGACATTATTCAGCAAATACTCAGGCCATGTTCTGAGGGCCACAGCCAAGTCGAGCATAAAAGGGCACAGCCGTACCATACTTTTCTCGTATCTTTTCAAGGCACTTTCGACACCTACTATTTTACCTCGTATCAAAATGCAAGCAAAACATGTATTTACTACGTAAATATATGAATTTACGTAAATACATGTTCTACATGCATTTTAACGTCTCTAATCCGGCGAAAAGCAACGGCAGCCGGCAGCCAGTCATAGTATTCCGTACTCGACATTGCAAACACAAAAATAGCTGGAAAAGCAATTAATTATTTGAAACTTGGACGTTAAGCCGGCTAATTCGGGATGCACGCCGGATGCATTGTTAAACTGTTTGTTTGATATCCGTGTAGGTTTTACTATTTCTGGTTTAGCTTTGTTTGTCAACGATAGTGAAATAATTTGATATTGAAATATCTATCGCTCTGTCTAAATTGCGTTTTCTATCATCATCGTCATCATCATCAGGTCTTTTTTAGTCTCCATTACAGGAGCACGACCGACTCTGTACTACCAGAGCCATAGCAGTCAGAGGATACTACGAGTACGAGACTACTACTACGAGAGATAGTCAGAGGATTTGGCCTACACTCTCCACGCTGGCCAGAGAGGTCTCACTGATGTTTATAAGCTTTGTTTAGCTTGTGTTTCCTAAGTCGCCTTCTACGACATCTACGGGAAGACTTATTGGTGTGGTCCTATTCTACTCTGCCGGGAACTACAACGGCGTTTTATATAGTTCAATTAATTTTTTTTATTGCTTTTCACATTGTACTTACATGTATCACATTTCACTACATAGTCACGGCGATACAACGAAGTGCTTCGCAGCGTTGCAGCTGAGAATGCAACTGGGAATACGCTGAGATCAGAGAGAGACTCACGGCGATACAACTCTCTCTCTCTCTCTCTCTCTCATCCCAGCGTATTCCCAGTTGCATCCACAGCTGCAACGCTGCGAAGCCCGGGGTCCGCTTTCCGGCTTTTCCTTCTCCACTTCCCACGATCTTGAGCATCCTTGGTTGTAAGACCATTGCACGCATATCATCCTTGACGACGTCAAGACAGCATTTCTTGGGTCTACCACGTCTGCCGAGCCCTGGCGGAGGCGGCATGGCTATACATTTGTTTCCCACGTAGCTTGCCGGTTTCCGCAAGACATGACCGTACCAGCTTAGGCGACTTTCCCGCAGTTTGTCTGCTATGTCATCATTGTGATATTTATTTATTTGTATGTATGTAATAAATTATTTATTATTATGCTATGTATATATAGGTATGAATATGTATATATGTACATATATATATTCATTTATTTATATAAATATATCTTTTTTTGTATAATGTTATATATTTTGTATAAGTATTTTAATATCTATTGGTTATTTACAATTTATATTTTAAATTTAACTGCGCTACCTGTTATCTTACTCATATACTTCGCACTCCTTCTCTTTATGGTTGCCTGTAAGAGATTGCTTCGGCGATAAGGCCGCCTCTTGTACCTTATTTATTTATAAGTTCCGTAAACTTTGTAATTTTTTATTGTTTTTATTTGGTGCAATAAAGATTTTTGTATTGTATTGTATTGTATTGTATTATGTCACGGACATGAAGGCTGCCGCGGATGCGGGTGTTTCTCACGCGGTCTCTCCGTGATATAATACTCCGCATATCCAGCGCTACATTTGCATCTCCGTGACACGCAGTACCTACTTGTGTCGCTCAAGAAATGCGATACCTACAACATGAACTCTGATAGGGCATTGCAACAAAACAATGGAACGGAATGCGGATTTTTACTTGGAATATAATTTATTAAGGTGAATATACTTTTGAATTGAACTCACACAGGCTATTATGTTCTTTTATTTTTTCTTTCTTTTATGTAAGTACCTACTTATTATAATTTCTGTATTTATGTTTTTTATTTTTGTTGTTAAGATTGTGTGTTTCAATTCAAATAAAGTTTTATTCTATTCTATTTTATTCTATAGAAGCAAATGGCCTTGAAATAAATTGTTAACTCGTAAATATGGTGATAATTTCCATATTGCTCTTCGTCATGCACTAGATAGCCCTTTAAATTATTTTATGAACCACCTTTGAATGTATTTATATTAGTCCGTCTAGTTTTAAAACTTGCCTCCGCCAAAAGTGGCCACGGCAAGTTTTAAAGCCAGACGGATCACCAATAATAGTTTCAACGGCAGTTCATAAAATAATTTAAAGGGCTATCTAGTGCATGACGAAGAGCAATATGGAAATTATCACCATATTTACGAGTTAACAAGTTATTTCACACTTCAAGGCCATTGCTGCTTATATATTCACCTTAATATAGATTTCTTAAAAATTTAATTTTTGTTTCTGTAGACACAAAAATTAAAGATTATATGGGTAAAGAGACCTATGATATTCCTGCTTTTGAACAATAGTGCTTGGAATTTATAAATTACTAGCTTTTGCCCGCGGCTTCGCCCGCGTAGATTCGGGGTATGAAAAATAGATGTTGGCCGATTCTCAGACCTACTCAATATGCTCACAAAATTTCATGAGAATTGGTCAAGCCGTTTCGGAGGAGTACGTAACGAACATTGTGACACGAGGATTTTATATATAAGATGATTCTCGTGCTGCCTGCTACATTTTTTCTGTTGTTTTTCTGTCACTTCAATCTTGACATAATGACATTTGACAATGACAGTGACAGCACTGTCTTCACAGAGAGTACTTTTGTATATCTGTCTTGGATGGATTTGTTTGCTTGTTTCTCGGCTCGTACTAAAATGAATTGATCAAAAACATTTCTAGATATGACTACCCAATACAAGAAATTTGTAAAATTGATAGCCAAGTGGCCTCTGGATGTTAATAAGGGTGAAAGGTTAGTAGCATTTTTTAGGTTATAATTTTACTATCCCTAGGCCAATACGAGCTTCTAGAATAAACTTAACATTTTCTTATTGCAGGGATCTCGGAAAAGTGATCAGAGATAAAGTGAAACTCGCATTCGAGACTTCTGACAGACAAAACTTGGATTCAGAGTACTGTACCCGGCAATACAACTCACTCAACAAATTGGCAGACAACCACTATAGAAACAAGTACAAACGTAGTAGAACCAGCACCGCCACGGGCTTGAACACCGAAGAGTGCAACCTCATACTCTCCAACGAAGTTCTGACCTATTTGAAGGAAGAAAACAAAGGTTTCTTTTCAAAGGTATTTAAAAAAGATTAATGATGTTTCTGAGATATTTAGGAAGATTGCTTCGACAGCCAATCAGCAGGCGACTGTCTACAAAACAAGTAGAGTATAAAGATCATACTCCTGTCATGTTAAATGAAGCTATAAATTATTTAAATCCAAAAGATAATGAAGTCTATATTGATATGACATTTGGGGCTGGCGGGCACTCTCGTAAAATACTAGAAGCAGCAGACTGTCGTGTTATTACTTTAGACAGAGATCCAACAGCATATGCGAAAGCAAAAGATCTTTCCAAAGAATATCCAAACCGAGTTACACCTCTATTAGGAAGGTTTAGTGAGCTTCCAAAGCTGTTTCAAGAAAATGGTATCACTCAATGCAGTTTAGATGGAATTCTATTTGATTTTGGCTGTTCTTCTATGCAATTAGATAGAGGAGAGAGAGGGTTCTCAATAAGTAAAAATGGTTATTTAGATATGAGGATGGATGCAGGACGAGACCCGGATCAGATCACAGCGAGAGAGGTTTTAGCCACAGCGAATGAGCAGGAATTGTATAAAATATTTAAAATTTATGGAGAAGAGAAAAAAGCTGCTAAAATTGCACAAACTATCATACAAGCCCGATATATGATAAAAAACATAGACACTACACAAGAATTAGTCGATGTCGTAAACTCGTGCTGCCCTGATGAAGTAAGACTAGATAAACTGCAACGTCCACAGTCAAATGCCACAAAAGTATTTCAAGCATTACGCATATTTGTTAACAATGAACTGAATGAACTTAATTATGGCATGGTACTTGCAAAATATTATTTAAAAATCAATGGAAGACTGGTCACAATTTGCTTTCATTCATTAGAAGATACAATAGTGAAACGGCATATCGCTGGCAACATAATAAACGAAGTTGCTAATCCTATTCCGTTGAAGTACCTTAGTCCTACTTTAGTCCAGGACCAAGATACCATAGACTATTTCTTGGACACACCTTGGAAGCCTATAAATAAACATGTGGAGGTCCCGACTGATGAAGAAGTGGAGATGAACCCAAGAAGTAGAAGTGCAAGACTACGAGCAGCCATCAAAATGAAGTAGATTTATAGGAAAATGTAAATAACATATGGAGTGAATAGAAATAGTATAACTTATTAGTATATTAAAGTTGTGTTTATTTCCCATTTTCCCATTCTTATTTACCAAATCATTCAATCAAATGTTTATTCAGTAATATGGCCTTCTAGTCCGGTCAATTTAGACATCTGAGGTTCCAATAATTCGCACCCAGCTCAAAGTTGGTAGGATTGTTCAAAACACCATCAGAAATTAAATCTAAAAAGTCCTCATCGATATGATACCTGGAAAAAAAATTACAGGGGAAGTAATTTTTTGACGTTTTTTGCTCGATATTAATAACGGCAACAGGTACGACGCTTGGAATATAGTATAATTAGTTGTATTTTCACTTTAAAAATAATTAATTTAATTACAATAAAATAAATATTTAAGGGGTGCTCGGGGTGCTTCCATACATAACGCCAAATCTCAAAAATCACGTTTGTTGTATGGGAGCCCCTTTTATATATTTTTTTAGTATTTGTTGTTATAGCGGCAACCGATATACATCATCTGTGAAAATTACAACTGTCTAGCTATCACGGTTCATGAGATACAGCCTGGTGACAGACAGACCGAACGGTTGAACAGACAGCCGGCCGGATATAACGTTTCAAAAAGTTGGAAGAGGTAGTGTACTTAGCGCGTTTTTTAGGGTTCCGTACCCAAAGATTAAATATGGGACCCTATTACTGAGACTCCGCTGTCCAGTTGTCTGTTTATATGACCGCTCGCCCAGCGAGCCGCCGCGGCGTGAAGGGTGCGGGAGCGGTCATATGGAGGAATCGAGCGACAGCGAGGTTATTGACACTAATAATAATACGTTAGCCATGTATTGCAAATTTGGGGATTTTTCCTAATGAAAAATAGTAAAAAAAAAGTATTCTTTTTCTTGCTATTTTGTGTGTTCTATTAGTGATTCTGATTCCAAGATTTCAATATAGCTGTTTCAAAATCAACCTGTATATAGACCAGAAACTGTAGCCCCATTTTTGAAAGACTTAGTTATTTTGCAAATAAATAAAACAACTATTTGTAATAATGTATTGATATATTTGTTGATACTTATCAGAAAATAGAGACTAACAGTACCTAACACTAAGATTTATCTCAAAGATGTTCTCATTTGAATAAGTTCAATAAACATGAACTAAATAAGAACTTGATAAAGCTTAGTAACATACCACAGAGTAACTAACTACATATGCTTTATTTTTAATTTAAAACCCTAATATATTCTATGTTTCTTAACATTAAATCATTAATGATCCAATGCTGTAAATATTTTCTAATCATGAATCATTTTCGAGACTAGACAAACATACAATTCTGTTGCGATCTTGATTTTTTTTTAATATTTTATGGCAATACCATAGTTGTTTTTAGTTTCTCATTAAAATTGTATATATGAACAAATATTCAAAAAGATAAAGAGTATTTATAGCTGTAATCATTGCCTTTGGTAAAGTGCAATAGCAATGCGAAGATAACATCCTTATCATGAAAAATATAATTATTAGATGGCAACACATGAATTTCAATTAAAACAAAAGAAATTATAAATAAATATTAAATTATAATAAATACAGACAAGACTTTTCGATAAATAGGAGGATTTGTGGTTAAATATAACCACAAATCCTCCTATTTTCCCCAAAGACATTTTCCAAAATACATAAACATAAATTAGGATAAATAATTCAGTCAAGCGTGAAGCTAACAAAATGCCATCTTGATTTTGTGTTCATTGATGACTCTTGCTTGGAACTTCTTATTCTTATAGTCGTTATACAGCTTTTAATCAGCAATCGCAAAACAAATTACAGTGTGACTTTTTAAACAAAATTTGAACAAGTTTTTTTTTTATTATTATTGGCTTGACGCTACTGCGTATTTAGCCAGGAACAAGTTAATAAAACGTGGGAAATTATTTTTTCCTAACAAGTTACAATCAAAGGTTGGTGTAGGCCTTTGATTGCTTTCAGGGAGCTTCTGGTGACAAATCTATACGAGTCCACTGGTTTCATAGCCGATTGAGTGGCGGACGACGCCCGAAGACGCCCACACAGTCCGCGAAACAAATATCACTACAGCCGTACTATGACTGTCCACTTTAACTATTTCACATATTGTTCATGAGCATGAGCATTTATAACACCAAACAACACCAATTTCATATTATAAAGTCCACTAAAATCAATTTGCAAAATAATTTAAAGAAAACCCTAACCGAACCCCTTGACTTCCCGCCAAAGCCTCCTTTGAACAAGTTAAGCCCATAGTACTGAACTACTTTACACAATAATCCACTTAGCTGAAGGATTTGTATGGAAGGACAAAAAATATAATCTTATTACTTTTTTGTAATAAAGTTAAATAAATAAATCATATAGTCAATCATGTTTAAAAAGTCAGCCTTTTTTACGAATTAGTAGATATAAAGACATACAGCCTTCGTATGGCCTGTACATCAATACCTATGGCAAGCAAGCAACAGTCTCCAATGTTCAGCGCTGGGCAACAACAACAACAATCCCACTGTTGGAATGTGGCAAAGGTACAAGTAGCAATAGGCATGCATTAAGGGCAGTGACATGTAGTGACATAACTTCAATATTAATGATACGTAGTTGATAATATGTCAAAGTGGTAGTATTTAAGAGGTAGGTTACCTACAGTACGCGAAAACTATGTCGTCGTTACTTGCAAATAGAAATGATTGTATTTGGACTTTGATTCTTGATCTGAGATACGGACTAATACAAACAAGGTTTCCACAGATATTAATAGTACCGTTGTAGTTGGGAATTGAATTGAAGTGATTTCAATATAGAAGCAACAAATCCGACGGCACACGCACATCTTGTATTTTTATGGGATCTTTGATAAATGCACTAGTTGTCGCGTACAGTATTTATAATGATAGTAGTTACAATAGTTTTATTTTAATATTGTCATAAAGAGTGACAGTGACATTTTACATAAATTATATTTCAATTTTTATGCTCACGGCATTCAAATACCTGTTCGTTACAATGTTTACGTATTTTTTAACATCAACTTTTTCTTTGTAACACATAAGACATGGTTTTGACTCATGAATAAATAATTTTACAATAATGACCTACAGACGACATATGTTACGTGCGATCTTTGTTACAACAATGTCTTAGCGTCTCGTCACAACAGCTGACAATTACGTCGCCGAAAATACGCGCATCTCATTGGCATGGCAGATATCAGAATCTGTATTACCGACGAAATAGGCTGTTATACGTCTCAATATAACCACAGTCTAAATATAACCACAGGCAAAATAAAAATTCGGCGATGTAATTTTGAGAAGTTGAGCGGCGTAATTATCAACTGGTGCTGCGTTTAAAGTTCTAAAACTCATCATTCGTTCGTATAGTCTAGGAATACTATCACCCCTTCAAAAAGCTATAACCCCCAAACTAAATCTAAGTTAATCACATTCTCCTTTAATTCTGATACCAGTTCAATACATCCAAAAATGTCGAATCTTACCACAGAAGACAGAGTATACAGAACGGAATCTCCTAAGGTACGCGCAATATGCGTCCCCGCACCTCTCCCGCGCTGTCGCCTTGTCTCAGGGGAGAGCGGGCGAGCACACACTGCACGGCGCACAACAACGGGGGAGAGGTGCGGGGACGCATATTGCAAGAGACCGCAAGAGATTCTGTTCTGTACCTATACTCTTACTGTCTTCTGTGTCTTTACATCAAAGTCTGCATTCCTCTGCATTATTAGGGTTGCTACACACTTATTCGGCCCGGCAATGTCTGTTCGGCTGTGTTTGTCGAACAACAAAGCCGACCTGAAGCAATTACCTCTATATCGGCTTTTTACATTCATCTACATTATATTCGATTTTACTGCCCGGCTGTTCCAATTAATGCCGGCCCGAATATATGTGTAGCAACTCTTAAAGACTCATCCTCGACCCATTTTTTTTTTAAATTGAGGAAGACTATTCTTTCATCTTTCATACATTCAAAAATAGTACATTTTTGACAGTTTATGGTCTGTATAACGATGCGAATAAGTCTCATAATCGATCAAAATTGTATATATTTAAACACGATGCAAAATGAAGCATCGCAACATTCTATTCTTTAAAGGAACAATTTCCACCAAATCCATCAGTTTTTAACAGCTCAAAATAATGTGTGAAAAATATATTTAAACATATATATATTATATATTTAAATATATTTGAACAATATGACGGTGGACGAAGATCACACCGGGCAGGTGGAGGCGTAGGCGTCATCGCTGGTTCAGTCAAGCTGGGACTACGTTCGGTGAAACCCGAACGAAACGTCAGCAAGATAAATAAAAAAAGGTACGTTTCGCGTTAATTCCCGTATGCATTAATTTAATAATAATGCAACGCGATAGTTTAAAAGTATTTATATTTAAACATAAACATGTTTAAATATAAATACTTTTAAACTATCGCGTATATATACTTTAACTATGTTGAATTCTAAACTTTATGTCATTATCATTACGAATCTCGGAGTACAATTTTTTATCATCTTACAAAAACAAATCCTGTCGAATTTCGTGGAAAACCAGACCTAAGAAACAGCCACACTGCGAGCTAATATGATTCAAAATCCATGTTTTATATTGTGCAGTTTCTGGTAGAGAACAGTACCATAAAAAGTATTTGCAGGGCACATACTCTGATAAATTGTGAACACTATTGACCCACCATAATTAGACGAATGTCAAATGGTCATTTATAAGATAAAACATTACAGGCTAAGGCTTGAACGCCCGCGATGGGATTAGTCCGCCTCTGTCACAAACTTCTACGTGTGACAAAGACAAGTGACCCGCGGCAAAAATATATACACGAAAAGAAACGACACTTAAGCATGTGTGCACGTAAAATCGCTTGCGGCTATGTGTGGGTGGCTGGATGTGCGAGGGGGCCTTGAGAGGCGCGCGGGGCGGGGAACGAGCTATCGCTGACTGCTTTGGCCGAGGGCTGGTACCTAGTTCGCGTCTCTCTCACGCACCGCACGATACTCCATTTCGGTTCGGTATCAACCCTAGCGTTACGAGCTCCGAGCTCAAGGTCACAGGCATTCGAACTCTCACGCACAGGGAGAGTTGCCGCTATGCCCGCGGCGTATTCTGCTATCTCTATCGCACGGAGGGTTTGTGACAGAGACGGACTTAACCGTCGCGGGTCGCCGCTTAACGTAGTTTCAAGCCTAACAGGCATACTGTCCGCCTTATGTTACCCGTTCCATAGCCTGTAGACGCCCTTGAATGCATATATCAAGGAGAGCAATTACCAGTGTCAGACTGGCCTAAAGCCAAGGTGTTTGCCAGCCGGGCCCCTGCAGTTGTACCTAATATAAAGTTGCAAATGTACGATAATCGACCGATCTGATACAATAAGTTATGGTATGTTTTCTATGTACCTGCATCTAAAAAATTTTATATTTACGCTTTTTCACTTAAGTTATTATCCCTCGCACCCGGGCTCTAGTGTGCGGCCCTCTGCTGTACATACTCAGCCACCCGGGCCCTTCAGCCCCAGTCCGGCCCTGGAAACTACCGTGGGGAAGTTTCTTTTAGCTTAGCTCGCAGAGTGGCATATCCTTTAGATCAGAAATACTAAGTTATGAACCTAAAATTATGGTTATGTACACAGGTTGAACCAGCAAGACCACAATCACAATACGTGCACTGTACATTTTGGCTAACAAGTCTAAGCAGTCTTATGTGTAAGTGGCCAACACAGGTGAGAGATTTTTCAAGCTACCTAAAGGCGTTAAAGCTTGGCATCTACCATCATAGATGACAGCCGAAAAAACTGCCTTTCAAAGCACTTGGTCTTTCAAGTTCAAGCTTCTTAGCTTGGGAGGTGTCAGTTCTTAAGTGATACTGCGTATATTTTAAATTTTAAAAATACAAAATGGCGGTTTTTTGGCGCTAAATTATGTCTTAATTTTTTTTATTCAAAACCTATCGAGTTAGGTATCGAAATAAAGGGTTCAATAAACTGATTACAAAAAGATAATAATTTGGAATGAGAATTTCTCAAAAGACGACGTACAATGTCGCTCGTCCAATCGTGTTCTCGGTTGCATCTTAGGCATACTGCTATTTTATCACACAGTCGGGTTTATTGCTTTTTTAAATAATTACTATATTTGTAGATTAAGTTCTTTCCATTTTTAGTAAATTTGGCTCCGTTTCTAGAATTATTAGCCACAATGTATTTGTAGAGATGTGTTGTGTCTTTTGGCTCATTGGTTTTCTTCGTCAAATACCCTACTAAATAAACCTATTATGCATTTTTATCGCTCCATGGGATTATCTGGCTTCAAACAGATGCTAAAGTAAGTCAGAACACATATGTTGATATTGATTTGATGATATTGATAAGATTACAGCACCAAGATTTATAAAGACTTGTAACATGGCTGTCAAAACCCACTAATAAATTATCGTAAAGTAAAACAAAACTAATGGAATATTAAAAACTTAAAACAGACGACGAACTCCGTATCTGTACGTGAAGCCAAGGGCCGTACTCTCAAAATCCGATATTGTTTGAACTTATCATTACGATTGTAAGCTAAATTGAGCGTTGTCATTTGTTCATAGTGTCCAATTTAGCTTAGCAATTTGGGTCGTATGGCCTCTTTAAAATATACATACGCGATTCGTATGTATGTTTTAAAGACGTTACAGTCCCTCATTGAAAGTACGGACGCGCCTATTACCCGACCAAAGAAATTAAATACAATCTAGAATGACTACCAGTAGTAATCTACAAAAAAACATTTAAAATTAAACTTAATGTCATGTCCATAAAGTTTATATTTCAATATGTTTAAAAGTACCTAAAGTTCCCAAAAGAGGTACCGAAATTTGTCCACTACCAAACCATTTATTTATGTATTTTTACCACTTCGTAAGCATTCTAGATTGTTTACAACGTGTAAATGGCATATCATATGCGTAATAAATAAGTCAAAAAACAAAACAAAAATTTGACATAGGTACCTATACAAATTGCGCAAGCGGCTCTTTCGTATGGGAATATTGAATTTTTTTTTGTTTTTTGACTGATATTTTAATAGCATTATACTATAGTGATCTAGGCCCGTGGTTCGATACAATACGCATATGTCAATTAGGTTTGAGACAACGTCAAGCGGACGCCCCGTACGGGTTCAGTCCATCTCTGTCACAAATCCTACGTGCGATAAAAATAGCTGAAACCGTCGCGGGTCACGTGTCTCTGTTACACGTAGTTGCGTCCGTCCGGTGCGTCCGCTTGACGCAGTTTCAAGCCACGTTGTATAATTTCTTTGCACCCGACTAAACAAAAGTGCTTACTGTCCGCGTTCACGTGCGTTGTCGTTGTCGTGTTACGTCCTGTTGACGGACGACAGCACGTTGGCCTTGGCGCGGTCGGTCGCGGCGGCGGCGGCGTCGCGCATCTCCTTGAGCGTGTGCGTCACGGGCGTCATGCTGTGCTGCGAGGGCACTTGCCGGGGGAACATGGAGTGGAGCACGTGGTTGAACCCGTTCACCTGGAAACATAATGTTACTGTTTCACCACATACTTGGAGTCGCGAAAACGATAGACGCAGAATGTTCGCGAGTAGAAGTCCAGAGAAATACGGCAGAAAGTTGCAAGCGAAACTAGTCTTTGGAAGTTGTTTAGCCGGTTTTTGACTTCGTTGCACTCACACACACATACCCGGCGCCTCGTCGTTACCCGTCATCGAAACACACTCGTCAACTATGGAGTATATTCGAGAATCTTGATCAGCGCTTATAAAAAGGGAACAGATTCGATGCCACGCCAGTTCGATACGTGCTACCAAAGCGATCACTTCGAAGCGAATCGCAGCGAAGTACTACTTAAGTGCGACAAGTACATGTGGAAGTACCTGCGACAACCTTGGCGAGATACTTGGATCTCAGCTACTACGCGAAATGGTCTTTAGACATCAAGAAACAAACGTGAAGACCACATTCACGTTTCAACCTCGGGTTCGTAGTAAATAAAAATTCATACGAAGATTGGCGTTTCTCTCCAAATATTGAACCCCAATTTCCATGACCCAGCCAGACCCTGACCATGACAAGAAGATTCCAGACCATGTAAAGAAGTCAAAAACCAGAAAATAGAGTAAATGTCTAATATAATTCTTTAATCTGCCCGAATAAGTAGTACCTAGATAAATCATAAAACCCTATTATAACTCTGTAGTTATACAGAGATTCGATAACAAATACATTAGATTATATCAATAATAATAATAACCTAATAGAAATAAATACCATAACAACCGGAAACGAATTCATGCCCACCTAACCATGAACGCAGAAATTATTTCATAGTCAGTTTGCAGATGACCTTTCAAATCACCTTTTTATCTTTAAGAGGCACTTTACACTAGGTTGGCCGTCTCACTCGCATAATTAAACATTTATAAAGATATATGGATTATATTAGTGGGAGTCTAAAAGTGGCGCCAATAGTAATAGTAAATTAAAAAGCCATCGCCTGACCTGGTATGGCCACGTAATGAGAAGGGACGCTGAACATCTGGCAAAAAAGATGGTCGATTTTAAAGTAGACGGGTATAGAGGAAAAGGTAGACCGAGAAAGGCGTAGGAAGAATGCGTGAGATCAGATATGGGAGAACGGGGTGTTAGTACGGAGATGGTGAAGGACAGAAAATTATGGAGGGAGTTGACATACAGAGGCGACCCCAAAGAGGGAAAAAGGCGAGAAAAACAGAAGATTTAATACATGTTTTTATATTATGTAGACATGGACTAAGTACATCGTACATTAGTTAATCAAAGATTTAAAAGTTTCGATCAACTAATTTACGATGTAGTCAATGTCTACACAATATAAAAACATGTCTTTAATATCCACGATATAATGATCTAGAATGATAATGTAACACTTTTCTAAAAATGAGACTCATTTTTAATGATCTTATAACAATGTTTAAATGTGCGATCGAGACAGCCAACCAAGTGTAAAATGCCTCTTAAAATTGTAAACAAAGACCCATGTGAGTATAAAAAATATCGAAATATACAGCGTAGGTACATAGATAAAAACAATATAATAAACAAATGATATCACAGAACAACTTTATTTCATCTTTCAGAATTTGTTTACATTTTTTTTTTATTTTTTTTCAAGTGACAGCATTCGAGAAGCGCACACATGTAAAAACATACAAATGTATGTAATGCAAATCAACTAACTAGCAGGCATCTAAGCTGACCTTAATCGAATAAAATAATCACTTAGCGACATGACAGACAACCTGCTATTATAATTCATTGCAGATAAAAATATATAAAAAAAAACAAATTAGTAATGGGACATATACAAGTACATGAGTTTAAGGATTAGTAGCAAGTCGTAAAATATAATTTGCAATGAAAATGCCAGTTGCGACTTGCGACACAAAATATAAATTCAATAGCGGCCACAGGTGAAGGTTTTTCTTAACTACGAGTTTGTACCTATGCATTACTAAATTTACTACGGACTTACACAGTCGCCTGTGTACACAAAGTAGTAAGTAAGCATCTAAATAGGTCGCAGAAAGTTTGTTTTGCGCCACCTTTTTTCAGTTCTGCCTACAAAACGCTGTCAAAAGACAAATCATTTATTTGTCTTTGGACCTTTGGACCTGTTAGGGTTGGATCTCATCTATCAGCACGGAAGAGCACTTTCCTATGCTGCTATCCTTTTCTGTCGCTCAGAAGCGTCATTTGCTAGAGCGAGAGAGAGCGACGGAACGCTCCAGCGTTGGCCGTGCTGCAGCGTTCCGTCGCTCTCTCTCGCTCTAGCATATTACTGTTCTGAGCGACAGAAAAGGATAGCAGCATAGGAAAGTGCTGTCCCGTGCTGATAGATGAGATCCAACCCTTAACCTAATAAAGCCTCATTTGTGAAATAATAGGTAAATTAGGACAAATCACAACAACTAATTGAGCTGGTCCCAAAGTGAGTTTTAACTTGGTTCATAGGATACTACTCAACGATACTATCTTTTATAATAAATATAGATAAACATCCAAGACACAGGACAATTTGCAAAAGGCCATCTTCACATTAATAAACATTGCCCGGGGATCGAACCCAGAACCTCCGGTGACGGACTAGCGTGCTGACCATTACGCCACTGAGGTCGTCAATAATGGTTTAAACCAGTAATAAAGGTAGTCCGTTTCTAATAACACGGATTGAGACAATATAATGAGTCATCATCATCATCCAAGCGTATTCCCGGTTGCATCTTCAGCGGTTATGCTTTAGAGCCCGGGGTCCGCTACCTACCCTCGGTGCTTTGACGAGGTTACTGGTTTTACACAGAGCGACTGCCGTCTGACCTCCTCAACCCAAAGGTTAGATCAGAATCAATCCTAGGATAGGTTCTAAACAAACGCTAGATGGCGTTCGGGCCCCACAGCTTTGCGTGACTTCCGAAGCATGGAATCATCTTTATGTTCGGATAATCAGGTGATTGAAGCCTGCAATATCCTTAAGACTGGAAAAAACTTTTCACATTGTATGCTTCCCAGTGGGATCTGAACTCACGACCTCCGGATCACAAGGCAAACGCCTTAACTTGACCAGTGGACCACGGAGGCAGTCAATGTAATGAGCTCAATGAAATCTCACCATTTGCGTGCAGTTTTTTCTAAACCGGTCGACTCCGAACGCTCGTATCGCCCGCGAGAAGCCGAACACCTGCGAGTCGATCCACGCGGACCGCCGGGCCACGGTCTGTCCGGGGCCGGCCGATCTGTACTCCACTCGCTCCACCACGCTCTACAAAGCAAAATATTATTTGAGAATTCTATAGGGTGCATTCTTCTCAAAGATGGTAATAGCCAAACCATTTAAAATTTAACCGTATGGTTCTTGGCAGAGTAGAAAAGGACCACTCCAAGTCTTTTCGAGGATGTCGTAGAAAGCGACTTAAGAAACACAAGCTAAACATCAATGAGACCTCTCTAACCCGTCTGTCCAGCGTGGAGAGTGCAGGCCAAATCCTCTGGCTGCTCTGGCTAATATATTGCTCTGGTAGTACAGAGGGTCGTGCTCCTGCAGTGGAGACTAAAAAAATAAAGACCTGATGATGATGTCCATGGCGTTGCCAGTGTGGTTAATTTTTTTTAAATGAAGGAGTTTCATACAAACTCTATTTGCCCTTTTAAAGTTTTTTTTTTTAAACTGATACATAAAACTTTTGTTTTGAACCATGAGCTCCATGTAATATTTTACATTCCTAAATTCAAAATTTACCAAGTTTCATACAAACTTTCAACTCTCATTTTAACCCCTTAGGGGATGAATTTCAAAAAATCCCTTTTTAGTGCACAGGCACACTTACATTATTTAAGAAACGCTTGTGCAAAATTTCGTGCTTCTAGACCCAAAGGTTTCAGCAGTGTCTTGGTCGATCAGTCAATATGTCAGCCAGTCAGTTTCTTCTTTTATATACATAGATTCTTTATAGTGCCTTCTTCCCAAAGAGGGTTTAGGTCCGACAGGCGGCAGGTAAAACTATAGCCAAATCATTTAAACTGTTCCGGCTATTAGCTATTATTCCGTTCTTCTCCACTTCGCAAGGAGTACCACTAGTTGGAGAAGAAAAAGCGGGAAAACGCACCTCGGCTCCATAGCAGTACAGCTAAGGATGCAACCGGGAACTCGGTCGGTGCAAAGAATGTATAATACAATCTAGAATAACTACGAGTAATAATCTCAAAAAATTGAAAATTAAACTTAATGCCACGCAGATAAAGCTCATATTTTCTTAATGCTTATGTTTAAATACCTAACGTTCCCAAAAAAATTACCTAAAGTTATAGGCGTCCCTTTCCCGCAAACTGTCAGTGCAATAAAGTAGATGGGGAGAGCTATAACTTTAGGTATATTTTTTGGGAACAGCTTTGCCACTTCGTAAGCATTCTGGATTGTATACAATTTCTTTGACTCGGCGTACGACTGAAACAGAACAGAATACCTAGTTTTCAACGCAGGAGTAGGCGAAAGACAGACGTTTTGACAAATGTTTGGAGACAAAAGGTATTTGGTATAGAAATATTCAAACTTCACCGAATCTGATATATATAAGTAAACACATTCTTACCATAACTTTAGTATATCCTAAGTTCCTAGTGTATGTGACCAGAATTTTCTTCTCGGGGTCCACAATGCTTTCTTCAATTATCTTGACTGACTTGGCATTGAAGAACCTGACAATTAACAAAACAGTAAATAGCATAAGCAATGCTTTATATATTGGAAATAAGAACCAATTTTTATTGAGGTTTTATACCAAATAGGTCTGATCTGTCTTTTGTTTTGGAAATTAAAATTTTTTTATTGCTCTCACTATTTCCTGATATGTGAATTATTTAAAATTGCTGAAACTCAAGCATACTTAGTCCATAGGCATATAACATTGAATATCAAATGTGAAAGTTATGTATCACATAACATGCCTTCCGAAGCATGGAGTAACTGGAGATATCATACATAAATACTAGTATAAAGTTCGTCACTGATAATATTATATAACCAGATAAGTGTTAACAGGTAGAGTAGCAGTACACATTGATGCAGAGCCTCTAATCTTATCATGAGTAATGACCCCTGATCATTATTATTGTAAGTCATCATGAGAATGTTTATATTCTAAAATAGACACTAATTATGCTAACGCAGAAAGTTCCTGATAAAGAAATGTACTGTTCATGATAAGAAATAAAAAACGTAAATAAACATGTTCAAATTCAAATTCAAATTCAAATTCAAAATATCTTTATTATCATAGGATATTTATAATATCTCTTAATAATAGTCACTTTGTTTTGTTTTGCACAAATGTTGACGTCTAATCGTTACTTAAAGCTAAGTTTACGCCGCTTCCTAGGCGCAAGTGCAGAAGAAGCGGCAACAAACTGCACTGCACGTTTTCTCCAAAGACGTCAACTAACAAACTAAAAACTTAAAATTAGTTATATAGATGGACAGAGATTACATTGTTTATTATGTCATAATTAAATTGAATTATAAGAATTACGAAATTTAAAATAATGTCAATTTGTAAATTTAGTATGTACCAATGTACCTAAATTATGACATGTCTAAGTATACAAAACTTTAAGAGGGACCCGCGCCAAGCTCAAGCCAGACCTTTTTGTCTTTAAGATAGTCATCGGTCCTATAATAAGCCTTCTCACAAAGTACTTTCTTTACATAAGCTTTGAATTTTCTGTCTGGCATATCAAGGACCGATTCTGACAATTTATTATAAAAAAGTATACACTTCCCCATAAAAGACTTACTAACTGTATTCAGCCTGTAATACGGGCTAACTAAGTCATTCTTATTACGTAAATTTCTATCTGTATTCTATCTTACATACATTATATTTTCAAATATGAATTGTGATGCAAAAGTAAGTATACCTATTTCCTTGAATAATTCCCTCAGTGAGTCTCTCGATCCTAAACCGTAAATAGCACGAATTGCTCTTTTTTGTAAAAGAAAAATAGTCTGAATGTCCGCTGCACTCCCCCATAGAAGTATCCCGTAAGACATTAGACTGTGAAAGTAACTAAAGTACACTTGTCTAGCAGTTGCTACATCTGTCAATTGTCTTATTCTCCTAACAGCGTAAGCCGCAGAGCTAAGCCTATTAGAAAGTTTAGTTATATGAGCGCCCCATTGAAGTTTCGAATCAATTGTGATTCCTAAAAAGGTAGTACTTTCAACCAGATCGAGTTTCTGACCATTAATTAGTATGTCAACACAGGCTTGATCCACATTAGGAAGAGAGAATCGAATGCATTGGGTCTTGTTCGCATTTAACATGAGGTTATTAGCCGAAAACCAATCAGAAATTAAAGATAAGGTGCTGTTCACCGCGCTAGCATCACTGTTATGTCGATCTATTTTAAATATTAGCGAGGTGTCATCAGCAAACAGCACCATGTCAGCCTCTTTCTCAACCATGTAAGGCAAGTCATTGACATAAACTAAGAAAAGGAACGGTCCTAGAATTGAACCTTGGGGTACGCCCATTTTCACATTAGACCCGTGTGATTTTACGCCGTTTATATCAACAGTTTGAAGCCTATCAGTTAAGTAAGATTCTATTAATTTAATTGACTTATCATCAAAACCGTATTGACGAAATTTGAGCAAAAGTGTTGGATGATCAACGCAATCAAATGCTTTAGAAAGATCGCAAAATGATCCAATTGCATCATTTCTGTTTTCCCACGCGTCGTAGATATTAGTAATAAGTGCTACTCCTGCATCGGTGGTCGATTTTCCAGCAGTAAAGCCGTATTGTTGGCTATGGAAAAGATTATTGGTCTTAAAGTGAAGTAGCATTTGATTGAGCATTATCTTTTCGAACACCTTACTCAAAACTGGCAGAATAGAGATAGGTCTGTAGTTGCCAGGGTCTGTTTTTTCTCCTTTTTTGAATAAGGGGATTAGTTTACTACATTTCATTAAGTTAGGGAATATGCCTTCATCAATACATTCGTTAAATATAAAAGCTAAATCGGCAGCAATTATGTGTATAATATGACTTACTACGGCTACTGACATGCCCCAGTAATCTTCTGATTTTTTTAAATTTAACTGTTTACAAACATCTATTATATCGCTAGGGCTAACATGCTTAAAAATAAATTTAGAATCACAAGGGCTAACATTACTCTTAAGCAAAGCCTCAGCACGCTGGGCGCTAGAGCTCACATTAGAAGTGAGTTCCAAAGGAATGTTAGTAAAATAATCATCAAATATATTTACTATTTCTTCAGTTTTTGAAGTATTTTTACCATTACATTTGATTCGGCAAATATTTTCTTTGGTTTTATTTTTACCTGTTTCCTTATTTATAACACTCCATGTTTCTTTAATTTTATTAGGAGCATTATTTATTTTTTTGCTAATACTATTCGACTTGGCTCGTCTACAAACTTTTTTAAATATTTTAGAATAATTTCTAACATATTCTATAAAAGAAGGATTAAAGTTATATTGTTTTTGGGCATATAGATCATATAACCTGTTTCTACTTATGTAGA
This sequence comes from Acrobasis repandana, assembly GCA_963576875.1. Lineage (NCBI taxonomy): Eukaryota > Metazoa > Arthropoda > Insecta > Lepidoptera > Pyralidae > Acrobasis > Acrobasis repandana. The sequence goes on along the minus strand of OY756232.1, from coordinate 16,772,450 downwards.
TGCCGGTAGTAGCCCATTCACTAAACTGTGATTTACTATGAACTACTACTCTTTTTTGTTTTAATGTTTTAGAATACTCAGAGGAAACAGTACTAAATAGTTTATTATAATGGTCGTCAGGATTATTTCCTGTATATACCACTGATAATAATTTGTTATCTAAATTATTTTTAAGTTTTTTTATGTTTTTAGAAGTAATCGGTCTACACAAGATCTTATCTTTTCTCAAATTACTGGTGGACTCTTTGACAAAAGCTATATATACACCAGAATGATCTGAAGGCAATTTATTAATAACAGATTTATCACAATATTGAATATTACTAAAAAAATTATCAATATCATGGGTAATTATTTAAAAAAAAACCTGACTGCAAGTAATACGACCTAGGTATGGTTATAGTTTTGGATTCTGCTTGTGTCAGCCGTTACGAAAATATTTTATTTGATTTTAATTTATTTATTTATTTTACCCCTCTTTTTTAAGGTGTATGTATACTTACTATACACCAACCTGGGAACGTAGAATCGACGGATTTGTATTCCGCAGGCCAAGTGTAAATTGAAGTATACACCTAATTTTTAGGGTTCCGTAGTCCACAAGGAACCCTTATAGTTTCGTCATCGTCATGTCCGTCCGTCCGTCCGTCTGTCCGTCCGGGCTCGTACTCCGCCGCTACTGCACCGATTGTCACGAAAATTGGTGGAGAGATAGATATTGAAGTTCCAAAAGTTGGTTTTTAAAATTATAAAAAAAATATTTTTTTTCAGCCCCCCTCCCATACAACGAAAAGTGAATTTAAAAAATTAAATTCGACTAACCCCAACGTGTGGGGTATCGTTGAAAAGGTCTTTAAAAATTCAACAAAAACTGCTTTGAAACTATGTAGATCAAAGCCCCCAGTCTTGAGATAATCTAATACAAAGTTAAAATTTGAGGTGTCCCCCCACCGTAACTTTTGAAATATTACTAAAATAATTATGAAAAAAATGTGGTATATACCTCAAAGTATGTACTTTCAATTAAAACTATAGCGGTCTCGGTATCATAGAAAATTATTTTTTAATACTTCATAAATCGTAAACCGCAATTTCATCATCATCATCATTTCAGCCGCATTTAAACCGCAATTTACCTTCAGAATTTTTATATTATATTACTTGCTGCTACGGAACCCTTCATGGGCGAGTCCGAGTCGCACTTGGCCGCTTTTATTCCTGTTTTCTTTTAGTTTCTTGCTTTTTTTGTCTTTTTTCCTGTTTTCTTTTAACTCTCCAAAACCAAAGGAAGGTCTCGTTTTAAAGGGTGCTTCGCAGTTTATGGTAAAAAAGGCAAAATAATAGATGGAAAACGTTAATATGCTGACCAAGTAATATGGTTTTATTGCCAAAAATGTTTCAACAAGGCACACTAATTTTCAAGAAGAGGTGTGATGGACAGCATCCAAATCCTAACTAATATTATAAATACGAAAGTGAGTTTGTATATTTGTTTGTTTGTTACCTCTTCACGCTTTATCTACTCAACCAATCTTTTTAAAAATTCACATACACATAGTTAGGGAGTACTGAGAAGGACATAGGGTACCTTTCATCCCAAAATAAAGTAATGTCCCCGTGAAATACGCGAGCGAAGCCGCGGACAAAAGCTAGTAGAGAATAAAATGATATTATTTATTTATTACATTTTAGGAAGACTTACAGCTATAAATACAAATTACATACAAATCATAGGAAATAGAAAGCCATTAAGAAGTCGCCACAAGTAGAAGTAAAGTAGAAACAAGAAGATCAAGGAAATAGTAAGAAGCAAATTAATATATTAAAATAATTAAATAAATTTCATAATAAATAAATTTAGAATGAAATAATTATGTTTTAGAAGATACATTTGATATACATTGGTTTAAGTTCATATAGTAAATAGGTCATATTTATTAAAAAAGAAAATTTTCAGTTTTTGTCATATTCAAACCCCAAAAACACGGTTACATTCTCCAGGGCCAGTGCTTTCAACTCAATTCATACTAATGTGTAAGGTACGGTGTATTGTGAACATACTGGCCCGAGAAATTGGCATAGTACATGTAGATTCAAGTATACACTGGCCTGTGACAACTCATCCCTTGGTGTATATTTGAGCATACACTGGCGCTGACTGTGTTGTCAGTCAGATACTGACCAGACTGAAACTAGAGGTTGCTGGAAAGTAATGGATGCATTAAGAAATAAGAAGAGAGAATAAAAAGATACCTTTCGCCCCATTTTGGTACTCTGTTGGTTTTCGTGAGTAGCCTCTTTGTGTACAGGCAGCCATCTTTGACTTGCCGGCAGCAAGTGTCCTCTGAGAGTACATGAGTACTGAAACAAAACTTTTTCTTTTGACAACTTGGACCAGTTTGCAGTCACTGATGATAGGCAAACAATAAAATCACACATACAAACACTATCACGTCTTTATCCATAATGACATAGACAGAGCACAAGGCCTCAACGCCCATGTCATGAGAAATGAAAAATCATTATGTATGCAGTGTTTAAGGCGCTGTAGGTTCACAGCTCACAATATTGTCAGCGTTTTTAAAAATTACTGTAATTAAACTACTCTATGTATATTTTTTTAAATTTTACATATTGTCGAGAGCGATTAAAGGCCGGAACCTGTGCCTGTGCCTGGGCTTGATCATATTTCACTGTTTTATTTATTAATTTTTATACATGTTTCGTTATATTTTCATGTAAAAAGGTAATTGTATAAAATACTAAGAATTTTATTAAAGGTAAATTTAGAGGTATGATTGTGATCTTTTTCTATTGAGCAAAAAATGCTTAATTGTGTTTTGGATATTGTGTGTATATTAAACAAATTGTAGTAGTTTAATTACAGAAATTTTTCAGAAACACTAACAATACTATAATAACTTATTATATGTAAGATTTTGATTTTTAAAACTTTTTTAGAGAAAATAATTTAATTCAAATGTATTTTTTTTTTTGTTTATATCTGCGATTCATCCTTGAGTATGAGAGATTGAGTTGTGATTATATTTACTATGAGTGGATGAGTTGTATTTCAAATGTAGAATTATTTCTTTGACCAAAACCTGTACTCTAATGCACTCAAAACAAACCTTACTAAAATATTTTAAATTGATAGTTTGCTGTTCAGAATTATTATCCAAGACTGTTTTAAATCCAAACAATTCTTATATCTACTTTCGATAAATAAGCTGGTAAACATGTGAATGCTGAGACACACGAATAAATTATAAGATGCCACTCTAATATTGAAGGACTTCTGTGAATATTCTAATACATCTACATTAAAATTTTCCCTTTTGCTGATTTGACAAATATGAAAAATGTGAGGTTTGGACCGAACAGTACAAAAAAAGGTTTTAATTACTTATGTATATAAGATTTATTTTGTAAAATTACCTTACAGTGTAGGTTTTATAAATGACCACAAAAAAACCAGTTTGCTTTCCAACAATTTCTTTGTTTACAGTCCAAAGTCCAAAGCTGTTTAATAAAGCTTGTTTCTTTGGGCTGCATGTGAAGGCCATTATAATATGTTACATTAATACTTTAAATTGTACCTTTTTATTGAATTTAAACAAACCTTGATGAACAGTTTAATCATATCATACCAATTAAACAAAAATTAATATTTTCTCTTCTATTTTCCTATTTACTTCTTCTTATGAAATGAACACAAACAAACTCACCTCTGCGGGTTAGGGTACCTCTTCCAGTACCCAGATGCAACTTGGTCCCAACTGAAGTTGAAAGTTGATGTATTTTCAAAATATCTTGCCATGTTTTTCACTTTTTTTTTTCTATTTTTATTTTATTTTATTGGAATGATTAGAAACAGTCCACTGTTATGGTTTTAACACAACACCATTCTTGTTACTTCGGCAAAAAATCTGGAAAACACACCGAATTTTTTGTAAACAATTCATTCATAGATTATTGAGTGAGTATCAGATTACATAAACTTCTAAGTAGGTCATTATGCGATCTCTAGTAAGTGATGGGCGCTCGACAACATGCGGCGGCGGCTCTCAATGCCTTTGTGATGATCGTCACGTATATATACAGGTAAACTTCGAGACCAAACGATGTTCGTTCAACTCGATCTATCACAGAGTCGAATACAAGGACATACAAAGTACCTTATCAAATTACGAGTACAATATTTTTCATTATGTGATTTTAAACACATAACTTTAGCCTTTGAATTAGAAACACACATATAACACTAGCAATCACATTATTTCGATTATTTACTACCACAATACATAAACTTACCGATTTGCCGGAGCAACTTATTTACTCAATATTTTGTAGGAAAAGACGAATTGAGACCCAGCTGCGTTCAAGTTGTTGGCTTGAAAGGCCTATTTTAGGCTAATTAGAACCAATTCGACCACGCAACACATGTTATCATTCATATTTCAGGTGTTTTTGATAAAATTTTGTTAACTTCCACTAAACTGACAGGTAATTTGACCACAAACTATAAATGAATGACGTTTTTGTGACCATCGCCTCGATCACACACACCGGAAATACTCTTTGTTTTGAAGTCGGATAAAGTTTGAAGTCCATGATAAACCACAAACAATGGAAGCGGGAACAGCGTGCCCTTTTTTCTATTGGCCGCTTGAACGGAAATCGGAAATTTCAAACTACTTTTTGCGTCAATTTCAAAATTCCATATCTATTTGACTTGTAGAAAAATTTTACTCATGCATGTTATGATTTAATTCGCCAAACTGAATAATGCAGACGGATATTTTTAGAGATTTTGCTCAACGATTGAGAAAAGTCACTCTGAAAGATGTTTATATTATAGTAAATGATGATATAACACCACAGCTTAAAAAATATGTGCGTTTACTAACTGAAATCAAGTTTGATGAAAATTATTATAATGCCTATTATGGAGCTGTAAAAAAAGTGATAGTCAGTTTTATAAACTTTTATTCAACTTCTATAGACAAAGCTATTATCGATGCTGATAAATATACTAATATTGTTGATAGACAAGAAATAATAGATTTGACGGAAAGAACTATAAATTTGCATTTGGAAATGCAAATCAGCTTTGGTAAAGACTTTTTGCCCGTCCAATCTGCTGCAGAAAGGCAGATTTATGATGAAATACAAGATATGTACAATGCCTTTACTGTAAAGCTCCATGAATTCAGGGCAAAACTGAATAAATTGGACAAACAGGATAAAGCAGAAGCTTTCGCTCAAGAGCATTATAAGTTTGCAGTGACAAAAACGAGTGAAGTTTTTGATTTCGCTCATAAATATATTGCTATGTTCTTAGCGGATAGAGTAAGTGTACCTTCGCTTACATTAATCATAGTCTTTTCTTCTAAGCGTATTCCCGGTAGCAACCTCAACTGTACTGCTTCGGAGCCCAGCTTTCCTGCTTTTTCTTCTCCAAATATAGCATGCATGTCAATGGTCACCCAAGGATGCCAAAGACGATACCTTGCGAAGTGGAGAAGAAATAGCCAGAACAGTTAAAACGCTTTGGGTATAGTTTTACGACCGGCCGCCTGCCTGACGTCAACCCTCTTTGGAAACGTACCTATTTATGCGAAAAGTTTTACAACCCTCCTGGGGAATGCAATTTTAGCACGAGATGTTTGTTCTTAACCCTTTAGTCGCCTCTTACGACATCTACAGGAAGAGATTGAGTGGTCCTTTTCTAACCCGGAACTACACGGGGGGCTGACATTAGGTAATCATATTTCCTTACTTAAAATATATTTGCGATAGATCAAAGAAATCCGGATAAGTCTCGAAGAGATCCACTTGAGGCTAAAGAACAACCTTCGTCAAATAGAGGATGAAAGTGAACAGGTCATGAGTGGGCTGATGAACAACCTCTACGACCAGAACAAGGAACTGATGACGTTGTCCAGGCAGATACGGAAAAGCTCAGTGGAGATAGCTGAAGTAAGTCTTGAACTATTTCGACCTCTGTGGCTAGTGGTCATCATGCCAAGCTGTCACACCGGAGGTCCCGGGTTCGATCCCCGGTCAGGTCAAGAAGGGCACTGATCTTTTTCAGATTGACCTGGGTTTTCGATGTTTATCTATAGTATTTGTTATAAATTATACTATCGTTGAGTTGGTATCCCTTAAACACAAGTCTTGAACTTACTTTGGGGCTAGCTCAATCTGGGTGATTTGTCCGTATATATATTTATATTTATTTTACTAGCGTATACATAGTAAGTTTGTAATCGGTAAGTTTTGTAGAGGATGATTGGTATTACATTGCCTGTTTGTAATAAACAGTCTCAATGTAATCTTAAAACACGCACTTTATAAGTCCCTTATCAATCCGGCAGAGTCCGTTGGGCCGCTCTGGAGACCCCCAGGACCAGGGCCAAACTTGTTGGGCGGCTATAAGCTCAACGTCGGTTCTAGGGCTTGATCAGAGTAGGACGTTACGTGATTGTGCTCCAATTGTGTCGAGCGGAGGAAGGGCCTCGCAAGCAAATTAACAAGATTCTTGGGTTTGGAAATTAGCACCCCATAAAAACATCGGTGGCAACGGCTTGAGAAAAGGGTAGTATTTAAACGCAAATCAAAATTACTGATTGCACAGCAAAATACTCAACTGAAAATATTACTAAACAAACTGCAATTTATATTTGTGGCGCAGTAAAATGGATAGAACTTTCCTAGCACTCGCCGGCCGCTGCCGCGGCACGCTCGCTTCGCTCGCTCGGCTCGTGCGTGTGTTGGTCGCAGTTCTAACATAACCTAACCTATAGGTTTGCCCTAACCTAATAAATTTGATGTGCAGTCAGTATTTATTTGCTGTGCAATCAGTACTTATGATAAGATTGTTGATTTATTTGATGTAAAAAAGTATATAAATGATGAGATTAAATTGATGGGTGATTATTTATTAGATGTGCAATTAATAATATCCCTTGAGAAAATAGGGAACGACCTTGGCCTTTGGGTCCCTATATGCCTCTTTGCTAAGAGCGTTTGGGACACATCTGTCAGCACGGAACAGCACTTTCCTGTGTTGCTATCCTTTACCGTCGCTCAGAACAGTCATTTGCTAGAGCGAGAGAGAGCGACGGATGAACATGGCCGGTGCTGAATTAACAAAAAAAATCTTTATAATTACGAACCTGCTTATAAAATTTCACAAGAATCGGTTGATAAATGCGACCTAGGCGAGAACAAACCGACTGACAGACAAACTGACGGGCAATCTCGAATTGAGACGCTTTGATCGCTTTGCTCAACGGTACAGTAATAGAATAAACGGGCAAGTGCGAGTCGGACTCGTACATGAAGGGTTCCGTACCACCGTACAATGTTCTGAAACGCTGAAGAAACACGTTTCTTGTATGACGACCCCCTTTAATTTGTAACTTTATTTTATTTTTAGTATTTGTTGTTATTGTGGTCACTTAAATACTTGAAATTTTTACCAATTATGTATTACTAACATAATTGGTGAAAATTTCAAGTATCTAGTTAATGCTGTGGGGGTTATGATCCTAGGGGATGATAAATTAAAGTGGACTGTAACTTAAGGGGCTGGTTTATTACTCGTTCGTTATACAAGATTTAGCCTACGTCCGCAGTGGTCTTTGCGTTTTGAAGACTGGATAGGCTGCTCGGTGACGCGCGTCCGGTGTGTCCTCGGCCCCCGAACCCCGCGCAGCTCCTCTGGTGGGGCGAAATCGCCTCGACAATACCATTATAAAGATCAAGTTAAAAACGCTGAAAAAAACACGTTTCTTGTATCGTCATACAAGAAACGTGTTTTTTCCCCCTTTAATATTTAACAATTGTTTTTTTTTAGTATTTGTTGTTATAGCGGCCACAGTAATACATAATCGGTGAAAATTTCAAGTGTCTAGCTACGAGTATTACGGTTTAAGAGATAGAGCCCCGTGACTGACGGACAGACAGATGGACAGACGGACAGACAGCGGAGTCACAGTAATAGGGTCCCGTTTGCACCCTTTGGGTACGGAACCCTAAAAACTAGTATAATAAAAACAGTACAGAAATAATACCTAATCTCTATTAATTTTTTTTTTTCGTGTAGATATCTCGAAGTATAGAAAAAACACGTGAGCAAATGGATGTTTTCAAATACGACGTAACTGAAGCTAGACTGGAAGAAGAGGTCAAGTACTGGAAGAATAGACTCGATGACTTCAATGAGGTGGCTAACCTCTTGGCGAAACTGAATAAAGAAAAAGATTACGTGGATCAGGAGAGAGAAAAATATGCATCCAGGACGTAAGATCTTTTTATCATATTGAGGCATTACTTGGCCGTGTGGTTCCCGGCAGAGTAGAGTAGGACCACTCCAAGTCTTCCCGTGGATGTCGTAGAAGGCGACTTAGGAAACACAAGCTGAACAAAGCTTATAAACATCAATAAGACCTCTCCAACCTGTCTGGCCAGCGTGGAGAGTGTAGGCCGAATCCTCCGACTGCTCTGGCTAATATATCCACTCTGGTAGTACAGAGAGGGTCATGCAACGTGCTCCTGCACTAGAGTCTAAAAAGACCTGATGATGAAGGCATTACTAAGGTAAGGCTACATGTGGCCGCACGGAACAGCACTTTCCTATTCATGCTGCCACTACAGAGCGGGAATGCGACCGCATCGCCAATTCCGCGGCATACCCGTTCTCTTTCTCGCTCTAGCAAATGGCGGTTCTGAGCGACAGAAAAGGATAGCAGTATAGGAAAGTGCTGTTCCGTGCGGCTAGATGTAGCCCAAGAACATCTTGCTTGATAGATAGCTAATAAAGATGACACAACATAGCTTCTAGATGGGTGGCGGCCTGGCGGCAATGAAGAAAAGCTTAGGTACCTACATCGTGCACCTGAACCACCAGGACCACATCCTGTGCTGCAAAGGACCCTTACTCCAAAACCGGCACGACATACGTACGCAAATACGTGTCGGAGATACATTGTCAACAAAATTGAGCGCTACTAATGATAATAAGAGGACTGGGAAAACGCAGACGTTTTGAAAGTTGTACATTTTAGGAAAACAGATATTTCAGGCCTGAGCCTTTTTCAGTATGGATCATTGCTTTTTCAAATTGTAAACTGTGTTATTGGAAATATGGTATCGTGCTGCATTAATACCGATTGTTCGTGTAGTAGGTACAAATTCAACCCTTCTAAAGTCATACAAACAAAAAATTTTGTCACTTTTTCTTTACTATTAAATTTTTTTATTTATTTAACATTATTACACAAAATTGTAACAGGGTCGGGTCGCTGGATTCCCTCTAATATGGTTGAGATTAGCGATGGCTGATCCACGCGTCAACTCGTGAACGGGTGCTGCCAGTAGGGACTGGTCAGCTCGGCTCCGTTTTTTAAGAAGTGTAACTTAAATTTAATTTTGCACTCGTTCGCAAGTTTTACATATTATGTTGTGATAACTTAGGCATGATATCTTTGTAAACTGACAAAGCCCTTCTGGCGCGTAGGCGACCAATACTGTGTTCTCAGCAGTGGTCGTTGCGAAACGCTAGTATCGGTAGCTTAATTATAAACAAAGAAAAAAATATAAATAAACATTACAAGTAATTTACACTATAATTATTGACGTGTAAAAGTCAGTTAGTCAAAGGCCTAATTACTGAATAAATATTTGATTTTAATTTTGATTTTGACGACCGTTAGCCCTTTCAACCAGTCAATCTACAAGGTGGTGCTGAAATAAGATTATTTCGGTAATAAGTAAAAAAAAAATCTATGTATCTATCTAATACCTTTATACAACGAGTTAATGAAAAACTCAGTCCATGAAACTACTTTTGTTCTACAACATTCCTAAAATGCCAAAAATAAAATTCGGTCTCGTGTATGAAAATTTAAATTATTTTGGTTCGTGGTTTAGTGAAAGTTGTAAAACAAAAGCTGATCAGTTTTATGGGCTGATGAGGTATCATCTAAGAGCGTTATGTATATCTATGGACCGTTTCTCATTTCAGATGCACAGAACTTCCAGGAACAAAAGCTTGTTGCTGGGTAAAGATAGGCGAAAACTTGGACAAAAGAAGTGAACTCCTGAAAGAAAAGATCATCGAGGCTGGAAAAGCTTTGGTGACTTTTTTCGGTATAAGAGGTGGGTTTACCTAAACTACTGAAAAATCACAACTTCGCAGAAAAAAAGAAGAAATCGTGGTAGAAATAAAGTGATTTTCTATTTTTCACTCTAGTATTTACTTTACTATTACACAATTCTAGTAAATGACGTACTTTAACGTATCTGTTAACGGAAATGTATGTAATCCGTCATTGTATACAATTCCTAGCAAATGTATGTAATTCCTAAAATCGCACGGAAATGTGTGAAATAAATTATATTATACACATTACCTAGGAAATCCATGTATTTCCTAAATAGCAATCGGAAATGTAAGACTGCCGCGTCTGTCAGTGCGCGTACGTGGGGACAGCGGTAGCGGCCGGCGAGTGCTAGGAATGTCATTTTACTAGGTTAGCACAAACCTATGGGTTAGGTTAGGTTAGAACTGCGACCAACACACGCACAAGCCGAGCGAGCAAAGCGAGCGTGCCGCGGCAGCGGCCGGCGAGTGCTAGAAAAGTTCTATCCATTTTACTAGGTTAGGGCAAACCTATAGCAATAATAAAAATTATTATTCTCATTTTAACAACGTGTTTTATTACAAAAAGCATTTATTTTATAAATTTCCTAATACGATATTGGAATTATATACAATTCCGAGGAAATGTACACATGTCCTAGGATATCTATGCATTAAAAAGTTTTTTAAACAATATTTTATACATTTCCTAAATAGCATCGGAATTGTAAACATTTCCTAGGATTTGTATACAATTCCTTGATTTCATACATTTCCGGTAACATATCTAAATAATGACTTTAACCACGGGTCAATTTTTTTATTTTTATTAGCTATTTATGTCCCACTGTTGGGCAGAGGCCTCCTCTCTTCGACATGTGCATCTTGCCCGTCCTAACCTACGGTGCACAAAATTGGTCACTCACAAAACAGCAACGGTCCAGATTGAAGGTTTGCCAAAGAGCCATGGAGCGCAGCAAGCCTATCAATCAAGCCTATTTGCCATCGACTATACTAGTTGTATCGTCGAAGCTATTTGCAAACGTTTTTAGGATGCTGTTGGCACTGCCTGCCCGATAAGTATCACTCTCTCCTATTTACTAACTCTTGATATTTATGTTTATTTGGTGTTCACGTTAAAATCCGTGTTCACATAGGTAGGTGTCACCAAATTAATTGAGGTCTAACATGGGTCCAACCAAAAATAGGTCAAAAGTTGGTGATAATATTTAAATTAGGACCTTTACTCCAAAAGTGACACTACTTTTCCCGCATTGCAGTGTCAAGCAACATTGAGCTCTACGAAATAATGTTAAAGTCTAATTTGGTTTGACATTGAAATAGGACGGCACTCGCACGGCTGTCGGGTCATTTTATTAAGTGTACCTACGCCGTAGACCAGGGGCGTAGCTACCGCCGTATCTGCCGTATCAATTATACGGGGCCCCGACGTGCGTAAGCAAAACTTAATAAAAACTTCCCAATTTTATTTTATTTCAGAAATGACAAAAGTCAAAAAAAACAATATCTCTTTTCCCGCGTAAAGCGTGCGTTCAAAAGTTTGCGACACCCTACATCGGTTATCGCGGGCTGCGGGATTTCAGCGTTTAAGTCATTTACTTCAACGAGGAAATCCCACAATAATCGATGTACATACGATGATAAACCACGGAGAGCAGTGTTTAATTACGCGATTTATTTAATTGGGCATTACATTGTAATATACTACAAACAATTGTTCTTCTGGTTTAGTAGTATTAGTAGCGATTTGTAAAAACAATGAGTGAAAGGAAAAGAGATTATCCCAGCGGAGCTACGAATTTTCTTTTCTTTTGTGAGAAATCTTTATTATTCATAAGGGCCCCAAACAAATTTTTATACGGGGCTCCGCCAAGGCACGCTACGCCACTGCCGTAGACGTTCCACCGCAGAATAAATAATATTAACGTACAGAAGTCTCACTCAGCAAAGAAATATCTACTCAATGTGGTGACATGGTTTAATTTAGCTCACGTCAGAACTTAGCACCTTTTTGCATAGATACCTAGACATCCATTACAAGCCAATTTCATTCTTATTACTCTGGACAAACGATTCGTATAACTGAATTTACCACCCGGAGGGGCCGCCTGCGCGCATAGTAATAATGTAGGTACATTTTCAATACCAAAACGGGGAGTGACACAGACCTGCTACGACGTAGAAGGCCTACACCTCGGATGACAGATCAGGTATTATTATAGTCTATTTGTTGCTTTTACAAAGAACTATAAACAAATCAAGCAGAGTAGGCAACATACGACGTAGACCGTCTACGTCGTAGAGAGCCTACACTGTAGACATCTACGTCGTAGACAGCCTAAACTGTAAACGTTCGCGCGTTCTACGTGCCGATGCCGAATCACGCGCAGCGTATGATGCGCGCGACTCATCTTGCGTCGAGATTTCTACCCACCATTTACAGGTGTAATGCGCAAGTTTCGCGACGCGCATCACACGCTGCGCGTGGTTCGTCACTAACGATCCTGTACATTTTACAGGTGCTGACAGAATATTCTATGAAAGTGATCGGGGAAAGTACTACATAGATGAATTTAACCACCAGATTTATGTGGAGGACTATGGCTTAAAAATGTACCATCTGAACTGTCTGGGTGAATTCGTAGAGGTGATGCATTGTTTGCTACCTGATTGAGTATGTTGTTCACTTGCTTGGCTATTAATAGTAAATAGTTCGTATTTTTTAAGTGACACGGGGCAAGGGCAACAAAATATACAGCAAAAATAGGGTGATTTTAGACTGATACTGAACAATTCTGAGTGAATGTCCAACAATGTGTTAAAATAGGTAAAGGTTAAGAAATACTTAGGTTAGTAGACCCCGCCATTATTCGAAAAAATTGAAAGTAAAATGGGACCGCCCATTGTATAATTGTTTATTGTGCTAGGTACTTGAAATTTTCATTGATTATGTATTACTGTGGCCGCTATAACAACAAATACTAAAAATAAGATAAAGTTATACAAGAAACATGTTTTTTTCAGCGTTTCAAACATTGTACGGAGGTACGGAACCCTTCATGTACGATTCCTTCGCCCTTGACCGGTTTTTATACAATACTAGTTTTTAGCTGCGGCTTCGCTCCCGTATCCTAAATCCCACGGGAACGGTACATTTTTCCGTGATGAAAGGTACCATTCTTCATCTTCTTCATTCGTCCTTCTCAGGACTCCTAGCTATGTGTATGTGAAATTTCAACAAGATTGGTTCAGTAGATAAAGCGTGAAGAGGTAACAAACAAACAAATATACAAACTCACTTTCGCATTTATAATATTAGTTAGGATAGTTAGGATTAGGATAATATTCGGATTTAGTAATATTTGTATAACAGGTGTCAGACAAGGGCCAATATTGCTTCGATGAGAACGGGCGCTACGTCAAGAATGAGAAAGGTGAAAAGGTTCACCAAGTGGCAGCGTGCACGAGCCTGTACAAACTGGACGACGACGAGCTGATGACGAAGATTACCAAAGACTGCGGCCATTCCGAAGCCGTCAACAGGAAATGCGCATTGAGGATCAAGGACCCTAATGATGTTGAAGTTCTGCCCGATATAGATAAAGTCGATATAAAGAGTAAGTCGGTCAAGTTATTTGGGGGATCTGGGGTCAACTTGTGTGGGATGCCAAAGATTATTTTTTATATTTCGATAAGTATATGTCCTGGGAAAGTTGCTCAGTATCATAGACCGAATTCACCCTTTAAATAGTTTCTTTATATATTTTGTTAGACCCACATAGAGTGCCACTTCAGCCTTAACTAGAATTGGGTATTTTGGTGGGTCAAAAATAAATTATTTGGTACTGTTAATAGAATAAAACGTCACAAAATAATGCCACCTGTCATTGATCACATCCACTTTGAACGTGATTTTAGATTTATTAATGCAGAAAAACGGATAATAAGAGCGCTATTTGACTTCAAGGAACTATGACGTCATAAATCGATATTTCATACAAATCCCATAGAAAATGTTTGTTTTTGACGTCAAGAAAAAGTATCTGATTTGACTTGTTGCAAAATAGCGTATTCTACATGTACTTTTTGAACACCTTTGTACTATTTTATTCCAGAAAGTATGAATCCTGAAGTGATAAAGTACCTGTGGGACAGCTTTGGGCATGTTTTGCCACAGGCTCTGCATGACGTGTGCCACGAACACAGCAAGAACCCTATACATCATCTCGCTCATAAATTACTTCATCACAAGTAAACAATATCGCTTTATAATTTAGAACTGCATTCAAGTTGTTAATCTGACTTTAGATTATAGTAGGTATACGTGTTAATGAACTAACGCGAAACCTCTCAGATGGTACCTCAGCCCATCAAACTGAACAACTTTTTCTCTACAACTTTCACGAAACCCAAAATGAAAAATTCGAATTTTCATACAAATTGACTCGATCAGCTTATCAGTTTGTATGAACATTCAAAATATTTTTTTTTGGTTTTGTGAAAGTTGTAGAACAAAAGTTGTTCAGTTTCATGGGCCAAGGTACCATCTGAGAGGTTTTGCGTTAGTCCATTAACACGTATATTTGGTGGTACTTAGTTGAAAAAAATGTATAATATTATTGGTAGTCACCTACACACAACTCTTTCACAAGTAGTCGAACAATAATCAAAGTTTATAACTCTACTCTAATTCTTATAATTCAATTTCAATAATGACATAACATACAATGTATTCTCAGTCCATCCACATATCTAATTTTAAGTTGTAAGTTTGTTAATTGACGTCTTTGGAGAAAATGCTGCAGTGCAGTTTGTTGCCGCTTCTTCTGCACTTGCGCCTAGGAAGCGGCACTAAACTTAGCTGTAAGTGACGATTTTTCGTCAACATTGCAAAACAAAACAAAGTAACTTTTATTAAGATATATTTTATATATCCTATGATAATTAAAATATTTGAACTGAATTGAACCGAAGCGACCCGATCTGGCCGCTCTAATACAGACGAATATCAACCTTTTTACCATTACCAAAGATCTATATTTCCTTGATCAAAAAAATTGAGTATTGCCAATATGGGTTAACAAAAAATCTTATAAAGTAGACTTTGATTTGGCTAAGTATGTAAGGTCAATGTAGGAAAGTCCGGCATACTTTTCTAAAACTTAAGTTTACCTGAACTTTTTGAATCGAGATACGCTTTTTAAGTAACTTGTTTCGTCAGAATTATAGGTAATATATTAATTTACTTACATTGCTCTGAAAATAACATTAATTGCGATAATCTTTAGATTTATATGATATTTTTTAAAACTCGGCGTGTAGACGGACTTCCCGTGCAGTTTGAGGTAAGTCCGTCTAGTAGCAATATAACCATAACTTGTGAGGTAATATGTATGAAAACAGTTTCTAGCAGTGATGCAAAACTGTCATTTAAATATGTGTTTTATGTCTTTGAGAATAAGGTTTACATTTCAAAGATATATATTTTCTTTTCATTTTAAGGCATATCTCCAGTGACAGTGGTTGTAAACATTCAACCACTGTAACTGAAGATATGCCTAAAAATAAAATTATAGCGTTTTTTTTTTGGGAAAATAAAATGCTAAGTAGAAACATAAAATCTTTAATTCTAATTGAAAATTTGTACCCATTAAAAAAATATATGTATTCAATAACAGAAAACGAGCGATATCTAGAAAATCTGGCATCTTTCTTCATGACGTGTTTGTGATAATATAAATCTGAAACAAAAAAGTTACGGGTTCGATGGTTTTGTGCTTTTTCCAAATGGAGTATTTTTTTTAAATATGCGTGGCTGACTTAGAAAGGGAAAAGATTTCAAAAACCAAAATTCAGCGATATGCGAATCCCGGGAAAAACTTTCTTAGCAATTAGCAAATCGATTCAAAATTTGTATGACAATCAAAGTTATGAAATTCTATCTATGCAAAGTTACATTTTTATCACCTCTGATAACTTAAGGGGTGTATGTATCCATCAAACTAAACAACGTTTCCCAAGAAACAGGTCATAATTTAAAAAAAACACTCCCCATACAAAACTACTGATTACGTGATACACTTTACTATGGGAAGTCCAAATTTTTATATATTTATATTGAATAGCTTCAATATAAATAGGTACCTAATGATAGTTTTTAATGGACGACTACTTTTAAGTAGTAGCTAGCAAATACAAATAATCGTGTAGTAATAATAATACAACACCTACATAAAATACGTGCAGCTGAAAAGGTTGACAATCACTGCAATCAAGGCAAGACCGGCATATGACGAACTTTCCTTAAGCGCGCTAGACGGACTTCCCAACTATTAAATTTTGAGGTTAGAAACTCGTTGCAAGTAATAATTACGAAATTCAAGCGATATTAATGAATTCATTACCAGAAGTATGTATATTGGATCACTGAATGACTTACTTAATCACAGAAACTCCAAAAACTCCTCGTTTATACACTTAATTTTTATTTTTTTTAACAGACGTTACACCGCAGCTTCAAGTACAAAACGCGAAAAAAAATGGCCGACCGATTTCTTTCAACATAATGATGATAGCGACATCTATGAATCTCAGTTCAAACTAGCGTCATAGCACTGTTTTACCGACCAGGTCATAAGAAACTAGTCGTTCAAAAATGGAAGTTATTGCTGCTAGATGGACTTACCTCCCAGACGGACTTCCCTTTATTGACCTTATCACCGTTTTACGTTTATGTCCTATGCACAGACAGACCTAGAAATTCAGAAATGGTTCAGTAAAAAGATTCACATGATATTTACTAACAATTGGACAATCTTCTTGACTGAAATACTTTAATCTTTTTATAGGCACGATAAAACACGTACCGAGGTAAGCAACAGGAAGATAGAAGCCGAAGAATATCGAACAAAGGTTTTACAGGAGCGCCACCGTGTAAGAACTTCATTCACTTTTTATTCTTCATTCTAAAATATTCCCGAGTCCGCGGCCGCTACCTTACCTAGGCGATTTGACGAGGTGACTGGTTTTTACACAGAGCGACTGCCGTCTGACCTCCGCAACCCAAAGGGTAGACCAGAACCAATCCTAGGATAGGTACAAACGCTAGATGGCGTTTGGGATCAACAGCTTTACGTGCCTTCCGAAGCACGGAATCATCTTTCTTTTCGGATAATCAGGTGATTCAGGCCTGCAATATCCTAACCAGACTGGAAACAACTTTTTCACAAAGTATGCTTACTAGTGGGATTTGAACCCATGACCTCCGGATCACAAGGCAAACGCCTTGACCTCTGAACCGCGGAGGCAGTCAAAGTTTGTACCTGTTGCCTATCCCGTCATTTAAAATTTCACACAAAAATCTTCTTAAAAATGTTACACAAGAATCCGACTTCCAGGAGGCGATGTTTTATTTCCAGCTTTTCTTAGATTTGTTTGTGGTCTGCTTCATTTTTAGGATGTTTTATTTCTAGCTTTTCTTAGATTTGTTTGTGGTCTGCTCCATCTTAGTCTATGATAGAAAATAAACATAATGTCAATGAATAGGCACTTCCGGAATTTTTCAATTTAAAATTGTGTGGTGTCGTGGTGATGAAAATATACTGAAACTATTGTTAGGCTGCACTAATATAATTTTTGGCTTTTCACTCGGATCAGCTGATCAGTCAACTTACATTGGAAGCCAAAAATTGATACAAAAATTTGGCAACTCGAAAATCTAAGACTTGTGTTGGCCACTTCTGTCTTACAATTTCTTTATTTATACTTACAAGGTGGAGGGGACATATCCTAATAAATCGAACCACGGGCTATAATAGATCATTATAGTATAATGCAATTAAAATAACAGTCAAGAAACCGTAAAAAATTTCGACATTCCCATACAAATCGCCCGGGCGGCTGCACACTTTTGTATGAAAATTCCGATTTCTTTTTGTTTGTTACCTACTTTAATTTCATTATACATACTATAATGATCTAGTATAGACCGTGGTTCGATTTAATACGGGTATGTCCCTTCCACGTTGCATAGGATCGGCTTACCTACACACAGGATTTTTTTTTTTTTTTTATGTAGAAAGAGGCTGTCGCATCTGCGGCCTGGAAAGCCAAGCAGGTGAAGCGCCGCAAGCCTGAAGAATCTGACGACATCTACGAACGAGCCGCGTATGAAGCCAACGTGGCAAAGGATGAGTTTATCAAGTCTCTCAACTATTTTTATGATTGATTTACTGTACTTTTAATTTTATTGATTCCAATAAAATTCTTTGTCTGGCAATTTGGGCAGTTGTTTATGATACTGCTGAAAATCAGCGCATTAGGGTTGGGATGGGACACATCTGTCAGCAAAGCACGGAACAGCACTTTCCTATGTTGCTATCTTTTTCTGTCGCTCAGAAGCGTCATTTGCTAGAGCGAGAGAGAGCGACGGAACGCTTCAGCACCGACCTGAAGCGTTCCGTCGCTCTCTCTAGCTCTACACAATGCTAGTACTAGTAGCGGCTGTGAGTAATAGTCCATAGACGGACCGGTAGTTTATTGAAACATCTGCAATATTTAACAGTCAGACCTAGATATCCGGCTCGAAGGACCATAAGAGGATACATACTTTACGAAACTTGAAACACCAATTCAATATTATAAATATTTATTTCAGGAATGTAATCTATTCTACGCTACTCCATCTCGGTTGTGAGATATTTCAAATCCAGATATGGTATTAAAATAGGTTTCATTAAGAACTTTACTGTACAGACAATGCAAAGCCTTGTCTATGCGAAATATTATTTCTAAGCTTAAAAGGTAATTATTTACAATACCCGGCACATAAGTTGAACCAAAATGGCGGCGCTGCGCAGGTATAATTAGAGGCAACAGTGTGCGCAGTGACCGCCATTTTGGTTCAACTTATGTGTGCCTATTGTAACACTTCTAACACTGCTTTGCCAATCTAATGCTGACATCTAGTGGGAAATGGAGTGAGATACTTCGAAACGGCGCGTTGAAAAACCATTCCTCTGTCGGCAAACAATTAATTTTATATATTTCTCGTCAATAGACTTATACAGGCTGACTTTTAAACCACCAGCCAAATTTTTGGAGCAAGTTCAGTCCATGATACTGAACTACTTTCTATAAAAAAAGTTATTAAAAATCGATGAAAATTTTTTGTCCTCCCATAGAAAATCCGTTTGACTGAGCGCTGATTCGTATGAAAAGGCGAATTTTTATTTTAGTTTTTCGTTTTTATGGCAAGTAGTTCAGTAACATGGACTGTACTTGCTCCAGAAATTTGGCTGGTGGTTAAAAAGTCAGCCTGTATAGTATAAATTCAACTTACTGGTTAAAACTCCGTCCCTGTCTCTCGTATATTGCCATTTCGCACGCACGTGTACGAGTATAATGTCGCGCACTTAGACCTAGATTTTTACCATGATCGCGCACGTTACATACATAACTTTGCCTTTAAAACACATTTTTATCCAAGTTCCTTTTAGATAAACAGAAGAAACAAGGCAATACATTAAAAGCGCGTGTCCATTCAAGCTTTTATTACCTGATAGATCTAACTTAAAACCGATTTATGCCTATGATCTTTGATCATAAATTCTATAGATGCACAGTTGCCGCCTAAAAAATGTCACCGGAAAAACAAGACATAAAACAGTATTATGTCTTATTTCGCTGTCATTCGCTCGGTAGCCGCACGCGTGACGTTACGTCAAAGATGACCAATCTAACCAGAAGGTAATGTAACGAACTTAATTCGCATTTATTTCCACGCTTATCTCAGTTACTTGAGGTATAAATTAGATTATACTGTTTTCGCAATACTTGAAATGGTACAATACCCGGCACATAAGTTGAACAAAAATGGCGGCTCCGCGCAGGTTTAATTAGAAGATAAAGTGTGCGCAGTGACCGCCATTTTTGTTCAACCTATGTGCCGGGTATTGTATACATCTACCTATGTACTTATTGACACGAGACAATATTTTGTTTTGTAAGGAACTGTGCATCTATAAAATATATGATCGAAGCCTATGATAATAGATCTGATATTGACTGCAAAAGTAACTGATCATGATCTTAATTGATATTTTGGTCAGACCTTTGAAAATACCTGTCTCAACCACTGCCGTAAATAGGGCGGTGCCACCGGTGCCCAGGCACAGGGCGTAGACTCTGGGGGGCGCAAGAATGGCCTACATCAGTTCTTTGAGGGCGCAGTTATAGAAGCTCGCACAGGGCGCAGAAATTTAGCTATTTACGGCACTAGTCTCAACCTACTTACGTGAAAGGGCAAATTATAGCAAATAATAAAATAAAAAATACGTTTGTAAAGGTACAGGTATTTATTGTTCAAGCGTCTACTAGATAATAACGAGACACACTTTATAAGACACGCCGACTTGCGAACGATAGAAATTATAATAAAAACAACCTACAATATTCCACGGATGAAATAATTCCAATTCGAAACCCACTGTCAGAAATATTTGGTTTAAATTCACAGAAAAATCTATCTAAACTAAAATAACCTATATATAGCACAATAAACCGTGATACGGTACAGAAAACGAAATTACAGATTAAAAAAATATCTGTTTGTCTATGACAATTGGTAGGAAAGGGAAGTGACCGAAAAAAGAGGTCGATGGAAGCAGAAACAAGATATAGTTTAAAAAACTAAAACCCGACTGTGGCAAAATTCTTACTGAAACGTGTGAACCTCTGCAGCTATTTACGGTTTAATACCCTATTCGTTATCGAAGCAAAAGAACATTTTTTGAGACCCACCACCACTTATTCATACAAAAAGTAGCCTTTGTCACCCGGACGATAGTGACGAATCGATTAACATCTCATTTGTGTAAATTGGTTAAGCAGTTCGGATGCTACGGTGGGACACACATAAATATCCACATACAATAGACTGCTAAAATCATTACCCTTCCGTAAGCTTTGCCGTAGTCGGGTAAAATTAAGCCACAGGATTTGGCTGTGTTGCAACCATCAACTCAATTTTTCAAAAATAACATACCGTAAAAAGTATTTGGATACAAAATGTTTGATACATTGCTTCAATAATTTTCAAAGGTTTTTGATATAACGATAAAACAAAATTTGTTATTATCATTGTATATTCGGTCCCTTATAGGCCTTGTAATGGGTGATTTAGTTTTATAATATTTAGGCAAATGATAACTTTCAAAGGTCGTAAGAGTAAGGGTTTGTTCGAATTTACAATGATAATTAATTTTACAATTAATTATATACGTAGGTATACGGTAAATATTGATGAAGTAACATTTTGGATATGTTTTTATCGTGTTTTTTTACAGATAATTTAGTTATATATCGTAAAAGTACCCGTGTGCATATTATATATTATTCGTGAAATGTATATCAATGTTTATTATCTATGTAAATCCAAACAATAATGAAGAAACATGTCTTACTGAAATTTTGTTTCCTCAGAATACGCTTAAACAGGTACAAAAGTATGCATCTCTTATTCACAAGAGAAACCAAGCATTTTTCATAGTTTTTGGTAACGAGACGAGACTAGTACCAAAACCTTGCATGCTTGCTATAATTTTGAACTGAACTGGGAAGAATTTTACTGTATGTGGTATACTTATCATATCTCACGCTGTTCGCATTGGTTTTGAGTCTAATCCCTTATTACGATCGATAGGTCCTCAACTACAATTACTTAAGGTCACAGTTTACACCTACCTCGCACAACTCAATAATTACAAAACGACATTCATATATTAGTTGTCTAAGTACGAAGCGATTTAAAAGCAATTTGGAATAATAAAATGAAAAAAAAACATACAACCGACGCGTAAAGAATTTAGAAAAAGCAAAATTAAATCTAATAACCTACTTCAAAACACAAAAACGAAGTACATTTTTTTTTGAAAAAAATAAAAAAAAATCCATTTCCCTTTTATATTTAAATAACTAGTTTACAAAAGAAAATGTTTAATAAGTCCGAATTTATATAATGACTATTTAGTTGATATTATAGAAAATATGTACAAAAAAGAATACTATGCATATAAATGGAGAACTCTGTACTATATTTAGCAATAAGTTGCTATATCTTAGGCTTATCCATGTGAAACGAACAAATTAGAAAAAAAAATATTCCATAGACTGGCCATAATGAATCTATAAAATTTGGACGACACAAAACAAATACGTTGCAATAACTATTATGTAGACAATTTTGTTTTATAATGTATTATATTTTATGAATCTCTATTTTTATATTACTCATCTAGTATTATGACATTTATGATGGTCAATGATAACACGAGAAATTATAAATCTAAACTATGAAATAAATGTAAAGTGGCCAACTGAAAAACCCGTTTAATTCTATACAAATGTAACTTTACGAGCGCTATTTAAAAGGATTGGTTAGTCTCTACAAGGGTTTAATAAAATGGAAATTTGTGCCACACATTAACATTTACAATTTCGATCTACGAGTATAACCGGAAAACAAACGATTCTGCTGTGGGGCAAAATAGAATAAATTTTTTATGCTAGAGCTGAAACAAAGACTACGAATGGGGGAAATGTTGGCAACATTTCCCCAGCCACAGCAGTTACTTAGCCAAATGATGTCTTTGGGCTAAGAAGCTAAAGAGTAATATCAGTTTCAAAAAGAGGTGAAAAAACTGATAACCTTCTTGTTAGTTGTGCCAACACTTGCAATCGCGCAATCGGTGTTAACGCACTTATTATGGCAATTTATTCGTATGAAAAAGACAAAAGACAAGCTGTCAGTGTCTAAACACATAATAGCTGCGCGGCTGAAGTTCCGCGGCTAATACGCAACGTAAATTAGCATAGTGTTGCTGGTAATTGAAATAACATCGCAGGCGTAATTTTGCCGAAATTCGGTCGCACAACTTCTGCATAGTATGCTTTGACACTAAAAGGTCGTTGTTTTTCCGCCTCCTTTTGACACAGACTATTGCTAGAACGAATCATCCGTCATGTACAGCTGTCCTATAATAAAGGGTCGCATCCCTTCGCTCATGTTGATATCGCATTCGCGGACAAACTATTTTACTTTTATAGTGACTTCAGTAGCGGATTTTATACAAAGCCTGCGATAGTCAAATAAACGACAATCAACGTAGACGAAGTGACTATTATCAAACAAAATTACACCCACATTACTTCTTTCGACACTATTTTTATGTACAAAAAATAGAGACAGTGTTGCCATCTTTCATAACAAAGTAATGTAAATGCAATTTCACTTGATTTGTACTACGAAAATGTATTCATCTAAGTTAAAACTGAATCGTACACTTTTACAGGGGAATGATACCGTGACAATAAATGAAAGATTTTACACAGAGTAATGATAAACAAACATTTATTTCCGAAATATTGATTACCAGATTTGTAACATCGCTATAAAATCGTTCTACAATAGATTTGTTCAATTCTACCAAATCTTTCGCTTTAATTCACAACACAATTTTACCCTACATCTGTTCATAACAATTTCTTCTTCCAATTTCCGACACTTGTTGACGGCTAAAAGGGATCGCTATCCATGAAAAGTCAAAAAGTAAAAAACGTGGAAAAGGAAATGGAAGTCATACACCTCAATACTGACATCACAGTATTTTATTTAACATGTATTATAATATAAGATGGTGGAATTCTTAATGTCCTTGCAATAAAAGAAAGTTCCATATTTTTTTGCAAAACAATACTATTTTTTAACACAACCAAAACAAGTCTGGTGTTTGCGTTAAACACGCTGAGCGCGTTTTTAGCAATTTTCTATTCAACTTTTTACGTAAGGTAACAATTTTTTTTTCGTTAGTAAATTTTTCTTTGGTGGCCAAAATTTACTGTTTTTTTTTTGACGTGGTAAATTGGGTCATTCTGCGTGCTTGAAGAGCGTCGTGGTATTGAGATGTATGTTACCGTGTAAGAGTGTACGATGGCGGGCAGCTCAGTTGGCTTGGAACGCGTCTGCGAGCTCGGCCTGGCAGTCGAACGTGTCCGAGCTGTCAGCGTGCTCCGGGTAGTATTCCCTGTATATTTTGTCCAGTAGCGCTTGCCTGAAAAATAAACCAATTCGTCTTTTTTTAAACAATCCACTAGATTCCAATAAGTAAATCGGAAACTTTTTACCTGTCTCCGCCAGAAAGAGGGTTATGTTTTTCGAGCGTGCCAAAGAAATTTACATACATACAGTATGTAAATTTCTTTGGCACGCTCTGCAGCCTAAACGGTTTTGATGGATTTTAGCTTAAGAGATGTGGTAGATTCGTCTTAATTGTAAGTGAGACTGGGTAGTTATATCAAAAATAAAACAAAATGGCAAATTTTTGTCGCCAAATAAATGTCTTTTTTTTCAGCTCTATAGAGTCGAGTATCAAATGAAAAGGATTTTATATAAGGATTACAAATATATTTGAACATTACATTTAAACATATAAGTTATGTATAAACTTATATGTTTAAATGTACTTTGGAGTGAGAAATGCTAAAAACACAACATATCTTTATTGATATGTGTAAATTATTAAAAGACAAAAAACCCGACTGCCTGATATAACATAAGCGGGATTATTCCCGCTTATGTTATACCAGGCAGTCGGGTTTTTTGTTTTTAATAATTTCTATAACATTTTCTATTTCTATGAAATATCACGTCGTGACGTTATACTTTCTGAAAGTCAATTATCGCAATTTACGTATAGGGAAGCTACCTCAATAAAAACATATTTAAAAACTACCTTTTTTGTCGACATATTTCTACACAAAATTACAGCTTTCTGAAACTGTCTCTTAACTAAGCCGCGAACAGACAGACGGGCGGATTTTTCAAACTGCTATAGTTTGAAAAAAATTGCACCAGTGTTAGCCACTTACACACACGAAAAACAAACCAAAAATTAAGTAAATACTGACTTGGCAGCCAGCCCGCCGCCCGGCGGCAGCCCGGGGATGTTCTCCTGCACGAGCTGCTTCAGCACGCCCGAGAAGTGGCATGACGAGTCCTCGCGCTCCTCGCTGCCAGCACTCCTCTCGATCAGAGCTGGGAAAAGATACATTCAACGTTAAATTTAAATTCTTTTAAATTCAAATTCATATCTTCATTATCATAGGATATTTATAATCTCTTAATAATAGTCACTTGCTTTTGTTTTGCACAAATGTTGACGTCAAATCGTTACTTACAGCTAAGTTTAGTGCCGCTTCCTGCGCAAGTGCAGAAGAAGCGGCAACAAACTGGACTGCAGCATTTTCTCCAAAGACGTCAATTAACAAACTTACAACTTAAAATTAGATATGTGGATGGACTGAGAATACATTGTATGTTATGTCATAATTGAAATTGAATTATAAGAATGACGAAATTTTAAATAATGCCAATTTGTAAATAAATAAATAAATATATAGGTACAAATCACACTGATTAAGCTAGCCCCAAAGTAAGTTTTAAAATTGTGTTATGGGAAACTATCTCAACGATACTATATTTTAGGATAAGTAAATACCTAAATAGATAAACATCCAAGACCAGGGCTTGTTAACGATACCAAATTCACACTAAAAGTAACGTTAAATTACGTAATTTTTATACAGGTATTACTGGTAACGTTATAAGGGGTATCGATAATACAGTTATAAAACGTTATAATAACGTTATCAATTAACGATATTAAGTAACGATACTTTTTTCAATACTTGCGCGCAATAATGCGCAATTTGATGAATTGTTAATTTGTAACTGTTCAAACAATTTATTTTGCCCAACACTCCGCTAGTTACCAATAAGTCAAATAGATACTTTTTTATTAACGTCAAAACAAACAGTTTCTATGAGATTTGTATGAAATATCGGACTGTGACGTAATAGTTCCTTAGAGTCAAATAGCGCTCTTTATATCCGTTTTTGCAGAAAAACGGATATATTTTATTTTTAATTAATAAATCTAAAATCACGTTCAAAGTGGATGTAATAATGACAAGTGACATTATTTTGTGACGTTTTATTCTCTTAACAGTACCAAGTTATTTATTTTTGACCCAGGATATTACCTAATTTAATTCCCTTTACAGCTGAAAATAGAATTTATACATTACAATAAAAAAAATTTTATTTTTTGTCACTTACTAGAAATACTTACAATTTTTTGAATTTTGTATGATCTATGTATTTTAAATTGATTTAATGTGCGATAATTATTTAAAAACGACGGCGTCATTTTTATACAACATGCAACATATACCTATGTAATAGATTTTTCATCTCATCTATTCGAAAAACGATGATTTTATCCCAAATATTCGGGGCTAAAGTCACTGGTAATTCTCTAGACTCTGAAAAGTAAAAAGTAAATTCCCTAGGCGTTAAAACACATTTGAAAACCGAACACGAATATAGAATCAAAAATATTGGCAGTCAGCAAAAAAAAGATTTTAGTTTTAAAATTATAAAATATAGGCAAGGGCGTCGTAATTTTTTAAAATTGGAATACAACACGTTTTACGTGGATGACTGTAGGTCCAAATGTTTTGGTTCTCTTGCTTCAAAATAATAATTTATTACAAACCAATAAAAACGCGAAATTGTTGTCTTTGATTTAAAAAGTAATTTTATTATAGAACTATTAGGTTATTATTACAACTTTTTTAAATGTGACTAATTTCTTGATGAGGCCGATAGTAAATAAATATGAAGTTTACGTATAATATACATATTTAAATATATACAGAATTAACACACAAGAAAAAAGTAATGAAACTATTCTAATGACTGGAAAATGTATAAGATGTGGTGGTCCTAAAAAAATATTTTCATAGTACTTCTTCAGTGAAAACGCCACCAAATAAAGGTTAGTAACTGACTGTTAAACTCTGATTAGGTATATGTAGGTATTCTACTTTCGTTATAGGTATATATTTGCCTTTTCTCATAGATGGAGATGAAAAGAAGAATGTGCTACACGGTGTATGGTAATAGTTTTATCTCGGGCGATATACTTGAATCCCTCGCTTCACTCAGGATTCCACCGTAGAATCCCTCGCTACGTTCGTGATTCTATTGTGGCATCCTTCGTTTCGCTCTGGATTCAAAGTAGCGCCCTCGCGTTAAAAACTATTACCTTTACGCCTTGTATCACAATCTACTATTGTTCTACTCAATCGGCAGCCTATGTCGTTTCACAACCAAAACAAGTTTCTACAAAGAGAATTATATACAATTCTTCTGGAAAACCGTGAAGCCGCTAATTCGATCAAAAGACATAACACCCTCACATGTCAGGGTGGTGTCGTGAGGTGCCACTCACGCGAGCCTCCGAATCGTAAGCCAGTATGACATTGGTGGCGTGACCTTGGACGGAGCACGCTATAGGAGGGGGGTGAGACGCTGATACCACTGCCGACTTTTTGAGTGATTTAATCATAACTTTATTCAAAATAAAATACAGGCCTCATTGAAAATTACCTATTAGGTCCTTACATATGAAATTGCCGTTCAGTATCAAAAAAGTGAAACAAGTTTTTTTCAATGAAATTATTATTTAATCAATCGAAGTATGCGGCGTTGTTATCGATACACTTCCGCCATTTTATAGGCAGATCATTGATACCTTTGGAAAAAAAATCCTGGGAGCGAGAGTCTATGAACTGTTTGAAGGCGGTTTTGACTGCCTCATCAGATTTGAAATTTTTTCCTTGTAAAAAGTTATCCAAATTTTGAAAAAAGTGGTAATCGGTGGGGGCAAGATCTGGAGAGTATGGTGGGTGACGCAGAGGTTCCAGTCGCAGCTCCTCTAACTTGGCGATCGTTTGATGTGCAGTGTGTGGTCTAGCGTTATCCTGAAGGAGCAGTGGGCTAGAGCAATTCATCAGTCTCGGTTGTTTAATGGCGAGCTTTTCCATCATTGTTTGCAATTGTTGGCAATACAAGTCTGCAGTAATCGTCTGGCCTGATCTCAAGAAGCTGTAGTGGATAACACCAGCACTGGTCCACCAAACACTAACCAGAATCTTCTTTTTGATCAGTTTTCGCTTAGGGCAAGGTTTTGCCGGTTCTCCAGGGTCAAGCCATTGTTATGATCGCTTCCGATTGTCGTACAGGATCCATTTCTCATCACAAGTCACGATACGGTTCAAAATCCCCTCATTATTGTGGCGATTAAGCAAAGAAACGCAGCAAGCAACGCGTGTTTGTTGGTTTGCTTCAGTCAATTCGTGCGGTACCCACTTTTCGAGTTTTTTAATTTTTCCGATTTGGCGCAAGTGGATAAGTATCGTTTTGTCACCTACGCCGAAGGCTGCTGCTAATTCAGAAGTGGTTTGAGATGGATCCGCTTCCACTATCGCCTTCAATTCTTTGTTATTCACTTGAGTATCAGGTCGTCCACGAGGCTCATTGTGTAAATCGAAATTTCCAGAACGGAAACGTTGAAACCAAAAACGCACCGTTCGTTCGTTAGCGGTGCCTGGTCAATACACGTCGTTAATTCTTCGAGTCGTTTCTGCAGCACTGGTGCCACGGTGGAACTCGTATTCGTAAATACCGCGAATTTTCAATTTGTCCATAGTTGTTGTTATAGCAATGTTGAAACTCAAACAAATGATGTTAAAACAAATGAAATACGAATTTTAAAACAATATTTTTCTGGGTTTATTTCGAAATATATTTGAATTTGGAATTCCTAATGAAACGCAAGATATTTGATTTTAAAGTTGCCAGTATTGAAAATCGGCAATTTCATATGTAAGGACCTAATATTATCTCGATATAGGAGACGTAAATCTTAATTTTCTTTTGTTGTCTCAACCCTTCGTTTTTATAACATGTAATCTGAAACTATAAAATTCGTTTCCACCAAAGAGGCCACTTAGACGTTGATGCATTTCATAAAAGAATTTAAATGGTTATTTATCATTAAATATTAATATAAATGGTCATTTTTTAATTGAATCAGCAAAAAAAACAAAATAAAAAGTTTACTCCCTAAGAGGGCAGCTCTGGCGTACGTATAGTGGCCCTTTAAGTCACCTTTTTTTTTTTAAACTATAGGATTTACATTTAAGACGAACATTATTAATTTAGGATTTACATTGAATCCTAACAGTATTAATTTTTTTATCAATACTCTGACTGACTTTCAAGCTATGTAATACCTAGATTTATTTTTATTCAATTATCGGGCGTATATAAAATGGAGTAGTTTCACTGAATAATCATAGCCTTAGCAAAAATCTTCTAAAATGCATCGCTTAATCGATTTAGGTTCCTATTATCTATATCATAGGCTATTTTAGTTAAAAATAATATTGAAGCGTTGATATTTGAAGTAAAGTTCAGGCTTTTTATTTATTTTGTAAAATGATAAGGGTTTTTTTAACACCAGTTGAATAGGAATGATAACTGGGTCACAAAAGTAAAAATTAAATTTTTTTTATTAAAAATATTTTGTCAGTTATGATGCCCATTTGGAGCAATGGAGCAAATTAGGAGCAAAAGGATTTGACCGAGTGACTGTTATATTGAACTAATTTTCAAAAAACATACAATACTGTAAATTTTTTAGCGCTGTAAAAAATCAAATTAGCTGATCGCATATTTGTAATCAATGTCATGGACTGTTCTTGCTCTGAAATATCGGCTGATGTTGAAAATGTAAGCTCGGAGGTCCACGAGGGGCATTTTTTATCTCAGGTTTCTCCATACTTAAGTCATAACTTATTACATTTTTGTTTGGTTTTCTACTCGTCTATAGTCTATTTCAATTAGGTAATGTAATACAACATAACTCTCTGCCAATCGGAGCGAAGCAATACCTGCGGTACACATGACCGAGCAGCGATTGTTAGCACAAACCTGGATCTAAGGGGGGCAAACAGGGGCGAGTGCTTTTACAGTACTGTGCCAAAAAAGGAGTGTATAATATTTTTAGGGTTCATGTTTCTATGTGAGATTATTATGCCATAACTTTGGATGTACGGGGTATCGTTAGAATCTTTACATCACACCGAGTAACAAACGCATTTTTTTTAATATGCTCTGTTTGTTTGATGTACCGCTTTGACGCCGAAACGGCTCAACGGATTTAAATTAAATTTTGCATGTAGTGCATGTACGTCTCAACGTATTGGAATGAAATTTGGCATGTATAGCTTATTGCCTGGATTAACACATAGGATAAATACTTTAATACGTGCGGACCTAGTGGTATCATCAAAAAGTCTTGACGATAAGGCCGCCTATTGTATACCTATACTGTTCATATTTTTGAATATTATGTATATGTTTTTGGTGCAATAATGTGTTACTAACTAACGTCTTACCATTCGGGCAATAGCTAATATCTATAATAATATTAATGATATCCCCTAAATATCTTAATATATACCTGTCTAGTCAGTAGTAGTAGTAATATATACAAATCAAATTCCGCAAGGTTTCAGAATAAACCTTGGAAAATCAGATATCACGTATGAATTCGCCATTGAGCGTTCCATGTCCATTGATTTACTGTTATGACCTGTATTGATAAGTAGATTACTGCGACCCACCGTCGCAGACAATGATTATATTTATATTATCACTGCCTACTTGTTAAAGGTTACCGAGTGTTTGCTTTATCTTGACTTATCAATTTTTTCTTCATGCAATTTTTTCAAACTAATATTTCGAAAACAGTGATACAAGTCATCTTCGATATTTTGTATAAATCTGGGTTTGTGGTGTGACTAATAATTTTATTAGAAAAAAAATAAGTACCTTTAAGTTTTGATTCCTGACATTGTTAAAATAATTTATTTCTTTGGAATGATTCTTTGTATTTCGGCCTGTAGCTACTTTTTCTTGCTATGTCCTACACTTCTTAAATCAAAATCATTGTATCACAATGTGTTCAATTAAAAAATGCGGCATTGCAAATACAAAAATCAACTTTTTCACATACTGAGTTTAAAGTGTATATTATTCATTTTTTATTATACTAGTATTATCTCTTTAGAATATTATTTTTGTATGTGTTATGAACAAAAAACCTATATAGTTAGAGAACAATCATTAGTCAAAGTTAATAAACTTCCAACATGTAAAACCGAGGTCGAGTCACCAGGCAAACTTCAGCAATATTATAAGCCATTCATAATAAATATAATGTCATGCACATGTCATATAATCAAGTAACAGATAAGAAACAAGATTACTAGTGCAGTAGTGCATGCACACGTATGGCTTCATCGCTTCTTATATTCTCTTCTAACGACTCTCCGCGCACATACGAGCGTAAGACCGCACAGAACGCACGTTCATTGCTTTAACCCTTCAATTATTAAAAAAAAAACTACATTCCAATTTTTAATGAATGGAAAAGGTTGAGGGCCAGGACTAAAGCAATGAAACTAGCTTGTATTTTAAAACATTTTAATCATAAAACAATATAACAATTCCAATTTTTTGAGATATAAAAATTACAATTTGTGTAAATTTAATTTCAAAGATTAAAGGGAATGATTAGATTACGTCTTAATTCTTGTTAATATCACAAATGTTAGATTCCGTTTATCAAATGTTAGTCGTTATTTAGGAATAGAATATATTAGAATTATAATAGAATAAATATTTAACAAACATATTAGGTATTTACATGTAAGTACATTGTTAAGTACAACATCAAAACGAGACTAACGGTAACTGGTAAAAATCCTTGGTTCTAATCAACCAATTACGTAATCTATATAACGTCTGACAAAATATACTGAAATGATTTAAAGGGTGAATTCAGCCCGTGATACTGAACAGTGTTCCCCAAGGAACTTATTTCAAAATATGAAAAAAAATGTTTGAATCCCATACAAGTTTTGGTTTATTTATTAATTAATGTTAGATTT
The DNA here is from genome assembly GCA_963576875.1 of Acrobasis repandana. Taxonomy (NCBI): domain Eukaryota; kingdom Metazoa; phylum Arthropoda; class Insecta; order Lepidoptera; family Pyralidae; genus Acrobasis; species Acrobasis repandana. The sequence continues at coordinate 16,740,358 of OY756232.1, read as the reverse complement.
TTGTTGCACTTGTTTATGCTACCCAAATGCTTTCGCTTTGTTCTCTCAGATGCTTGGTTGGCTGGAAAAAAACCCCTCACTGGGATAAGCCCGCCGTTGTACATTCATATATATTTTTTTAATGATGCATATATGTAACTTGTTTTTGTTCAAATATGCAATAAAGCGTTTAAACAAACAAACAAACAAACAAGTTGACCGATCAGCTTATCCACGTTTGTATGGAAAGCAAAAAATGTATTTTGATATTTCGATATATGCTCCTTGGAGAAAGTTGTTCAGTATCATGGACTGAATTTACCCTGTGAATAATTTCCATTCAAGGCATGCTACATTATATTTTGTACTTAAGTAAAAATCTTTCAAAAGAACTAACAAAACTACACATTAAATACTACAAAAAATGGTAACATTTTTATTGTCTTCAAATCTGATTTGATTACACATCAAAACTAAACAATGACTACATAGTAGTACATAAAGTATTACATCAAAAAAATAACAGGATAAATTTAAAAAGACTAGACTAGGATTTTAAATAAAAGTAAATTTTTAATGAACTAAATCTATGAATGTTCATTTAAGGAGGATTTGGCAAGTAATGGTTTCTTTAGGCACTTAAATCGTTGATGTATTTAACAATAACGTGACATATGATATTTAATGGCTATGCTAATTTGACAGAAAAATTGAGGATAAACCTACATTTAAATACGATATACGATTTATGAAGGCTATAAGACAGGAAAAATGTGTGATAGGTTACATTATTTGTGTATATTTTAAGTTCTGTTAATTATTTTATAGTTTTATATAAGTATATATTTTTAGTAAGTATAATTTTCCGAGTATTTTTAAAATACATATAGGTATAAACTTTTACAAAATTTCACCGTAAATGTGAAGCTGACATCTTACCTAATGAAACGTCATAAAGTCTTTCTTTAGGCAAATAGGTATTTTATTACTTTTGTGGATTGCATGATTTAGGTCTAACCTTGGTCATGCACAAAATTTATCCAATAATCGAAAGGTACGTATAAATAATAAATGAAAATAAAATATAAGATTCGAAGACCAAACATTTAAAAAGTACACTTTGAATACACATAATCGTATAGGAGAAAATAAATCAATACTAATTTGATGAACCCAGGGCGTATATATTAGAAACTGGTGCGATTTCAATGTAAAAGTCACTAACGTATCAATCATTTCTCGGGTAAGTACGTGCGAGGTCAGAACGTATTAACGTACTAGTAGTATATACGGAAAAATCTCAAAGGTATTTTCTGGTAGACAGCGCTTAGCGTTAAGATTATACCTATTGTACATTAATTTTATAGTGCAATAAATTAAATAAATAAATAAAAATGTGTCTTATATTAAAAATCCAAAAAAATAATGTCAGTACCTACAAGTCACTAGAAAATCTTAGTAGCTCCGGGAATGAATTAGTGAATACATTGTACCTGGCCTTTTCAATCACGATACTGACATAGACACTTCTAGTCTATGCATAATGCATACATACGCGCAAATGTGGCTTATATTACAAATACAAAAAATACATTTCAGTATGTATCTACTAGTTATGGATATCGAGGGAGGTCTGGGAATAAAATTTATTGAATACATTGTACCTGACCTTTTCAATCAAGATACTGACATCGACACTACTAATCTATGCATAATGCATACGCGCATGCAGCAATCTATTTTGGTATGATTCACGTGCGTTAACAACGAGATTTTATCACTTCCGCGCTGTATTGTATAAAATAAACGATAATTGTACGAATCTGCGGGCGTTGCAGGTGCGATGTAGGGTAACCAAATTGGTGGTGAAATTTGTACATAGTATTTCAAATATATTATAGGTATGCGCGAAGTCCCATCGCGCACGATAGAGATCAATGGCTTACTAGATAGGCCCATAGATTAATATTGTATATACTGGAATAGATAAGAAACTGTAGCTTTAACATTAGATCAAACCAGTGGCGCCATCTGGTAACATGCTTTCGCAACACCAAAGGACTAAAAGATGAAATAAAACGGTGAAAAAATCACTCCGTGAGCTGGGACTTGAATCCGCGATCTTGATTCAAATACGATTATGTTCAATAGCCTAAACAACTGAGCTATTAAGTGATTAACCGCGCGCGTCGAATTTATCCATCATATAATATTCCTATCAAATAAAAAAATGGTGTAAAAAATATACTGCGTGAGTGGGACTTGAACTCGCAACGATGCTCTTATTTTAACCATGCTCTAATCAACTGAGCTATCACGTGTTCTGCCTCGTATGGCGAATTTCTCCACCATTTGATATTACTATTCTATAACACGCATTAGGAGTTAGGTCAGCTAATTCGTGACTAGATGGCGTTTTATTAATTTTTTTTTATCAAAATTCTGCAATGTTCTAAGTTTCATAGGCATGGAAAGGCCTTTGCATAGCAGCGGGACAATATAGACAAGAAAATAAATGTATGCGGGTCCCGAGTGTTTCCTGCCAAAGTTTAGGGAAACAACATACGAAGCAGTATGTTTATTATATTTAGAGCCATTTTGTACCACCATTCATCGACTTTTCTAGCTTTACTTTAGTCTAAGCGAGGGTGTGTTAGTTGGAACAGGCAACGCATAGGAAAATTTATTTTGTAACCCATTAGGGGTGGATTCCTCAAAAAAAAAAAATAATAATAATTTATATACCTCGACGAGAGGTATATAAATTAAGATAACGACATGGTTTTTATTGAATTGGATTGCGAACATTCATATAAGAGTGAGCACTGACTTGTGACGAGAATACAGCTCTTTCATAACGCTTGCGACTACCACGACCGAATGCCTATATCGTTAAGTTTTATTTCTGTCACTCTAAAGAATATTCAGACGATATCGACGATACATTATTAAATGTATTATCGAAACTACCATAAATACTTTTTAGGGTTCCGTACAAAAAATGAAAAAACGGAACCCTTATAGGATCACTCGTGCGTCTGTTTGTCCGTCCGTCTGTCACAGCCAATTTGCTCCGAATCTACAAGAACGAATCAGGTACGTACAGGTTGTACGGAACCCTCACCACGCGAGTTTAATTCGCACTTGGCCGGTTTTATTATTTGAAAAGCTTCATATGAAGAGCAGTGAAATGAAATATAGTAATTTTTACACCTCACTTATATTAATTTAATAATTGACTCAAAATTTTTACCTTTACACAATACCTAAGTAAAATAATTTTATTAGTTACCTACTAGATAATAATTAATATTAGGATACGCAAAGAATTGTAATACCTCTATTAACAGAAGGTGGTTAGGGATCAGTTGTATATGTATTATAATGTAAACTTATATATTATAGCTTTAATTTGTAGATAACAGAGGGAACATACTAACGTCTAATAATAATAGGTATATTTATAAACTAAATGAGTCACAGTTTCAGCTAACATTAAGTAATAAGATAATTAAGGATTGGGAACATATTTTCATTAGATTTGTACGAAATAGCAAGCTATTACGTCGTAGTTATTTTAGTTTTTATCAATGGAAACCACCCAATTGTTTACTTATCTAATCGATCCATGCAATGCATACAACTTTAACTATTGAATCATCGGTGATCTGATAAGTGTTTACAACGGGAAATCCCCTAAAAGTAAACAAATCCATGAGACGCCATTGCTGACAATACGCTAACACGGAGCAACTAATAGGGATGTAAACTGGGTCCGAAAATATTGTTTTATTTAGTCCGTCCTTTAGATTATCCATATTAATGTAAGTACCCATATTTTTCGCTTTTCAAATTTTCGGAGTAGGGGCGATTAACGTCACCGTCTATTTTTTTTAAAGAAAAAAACCGTCTAGTTTAAATCGTACTAGATCGTGACGTCATGCGTAGTTTAAATGCGCTGTATCTTCGTCATTATTCGCTAATCAGAGGAAAGAAAAAATACGTATACAATATTTTTAAATAATCTACCTGACCAGCTAAAATATTATTATAGTCCACATCCGTATTAAGTATGTTAGTTTTTGTGTATGACTAAATAATATGTAATGTAAGTAACTATACAGAACGTCGAAATAATACTTGAAGAGCTCAGTTCGTGACATGTAAATATGTAACAGCTTACTCAGGGGAAAAAATATAAGAAAAATGTGTTGATCCCTCATACAACTTGATCGAGTTTTTATGAAAAAGTCTACGAACAATAATTCTCTAGGATCGTAAGTTATCCCGAAAAATCATTTCACGCGATATGTACCGCGGCGGGCGGGGCTTAAAATATGAACAGCGCGGCGCGACAGTTCGCCGTGACACTCGAGTCGTGCCGTTGCGTAGCAAGAAGTTTTCTTTGAGAATATTGCTGTTTTTGCGATAATCGATTCATTAAAAATGCCGTCATGTGCCGTGAAGTAGTGTAGAAGCCATACAGACATGAAAATTAGTTATTCAAAAAAAAGTAACACGTAAACAAGGTTATTTATTTTAGCGTAGCGTATTGCATAATAGCCGCGATAATAGTACCATCCGCGCGTTGTATCTCACCACTCATTGCGTTGATTGCCCCACCCGACTGACGACGACGCGTGACCTTGTCGCGACCAATCGCATGCATCTTTGCCTATGTGTGCGTTCGAGTTTTTCGTTGTAATTACTGTTCGTTTGTTTGCGTAAATGGATTCAGAATCAAAGCGGTGAATGTAACAGCATTAGGTATCTAGAGAATTATATGTCTATGGAAAAAGTAATATTCATTTCGGTATTTCGAAATTGCGTTTTAGCGACTTGAAAACATACCTACAGACTTTAAAAGACGCATTTTAGATGTCACTACATTGAAGTGGTTATTATCATTGTTTGATTAAACCAGTTTATTTTTCATGGGAAGTGATTCAAAGGGCTCTTTTACGTAAAACAACTGCGCAATTTCTCGCGAATTTTTCCTTTTCATGAGGATAATGTATTGAATTATATGGTAAAAAAATAGACCCAGCAATTTGAAGTTACCTAACAATATTGCGACAATCTTGATCATAAAAATGAACAAGATATGTATATATACATATGTAGTTTCAAAACTGAAACCCGTCTACGGGTAGATTCTTGCTGAACAGTACGTTTATCCAATTAATACAAGCACAGCAGGCAGAAACAGCTTGTAATGTATATATTTTTCAAATGTGCTAATTACGCCCTTTCATTTGATTTGTCCCTAAACGGTATGATTCGATTAATTTTATTCTTTAGTTCATTACTTTATGGCCTGTAGAGTGCGGCTAATTTACTGCGACGTCATAGTCGGCTAAATATGATTAGAGTTCTATTACGTATTTGTCATTGATCCCGTATTCATTGTCAGCGGAATAGACATGTCCAATACGGACATACAATAATATACAATACTTCATTTATATGTATATCTTCATTTTACTACTAACTTTAAAACAATACAATAAATACTAATTTAATATTCAAGTACCCAACAAGATTAGTTCAGAGCTAATCGCTTTAAGTTGTAATAAAAGATAATCAGTGGATATAGTTAGTAATAAACTTAGCGCCAAAATTAGGGACATTAATTCGACGATGGTCAAAGTACTACCTATCGTAAACTTAGGTAAACCGAAAAACAGCGAGATATAGATATACAAAAGATGTCTTTTATTTTATATTTTTTCTTTGTAGCCTTATTGCTTTCAAGGCCTAAGAAGTTTAATTAATTTAAATTATTTATTAAATTAAATAAATTGGTAAAATTAAGAAAAAATCTTACACAAATTAGGTATAATAGCGGCCTTCAAGCCTTTCTTTTCAGTCCAAACAAACCAACTGGAAGATTTGGAGAAGATAATATTTTTGGCTAAAAGCTGGGAGGGAGTATCTTCTTTCCTTGCAACTTTTTAAACCTACGTCACAGGTATGACACTTCATAGAAGCGGATAATCATTTATGCCTACACTACTACAAACGAAACTATACATCCGTGCACACGTCAATGCGTGTGTTCGCCCGCTCTCGAACCTCGATCAGGCGGGAACGGGGTAGAGGTGCGGGGACGGGGAACGGGGACGCATATTGCGCGGGACCTTAGGAGATTACAGTATGTTTGAAATACTCTTATTAATTTCTGTGCCTACGTTACTATTGAATAGCTAAGAGTATAACACTTGCAGTGTAAGCAATTTGTATGAATATAATGTCTATATAGAATTTTTGCCTTATTCATTACGATAGATGAAACTTTACTGTTTTTATTATTTATTTTTATATCATATTTTAATTAATGTCTATTTCGAAATTTATATCACAAGTACATATACCATGGTAAAATGGTATATATTTGTACGAAGAAGTGAAAAATACAAAAATCACTAATCGTAAATTGACTTCCATCATAAAAATAGAATTTATTTTAACCTTGGAAACATGTACACAGATGTTCAGAATTTAATTCTACGACTTTAATTGTAGATAGAACTTCAGAAAATGACACGCCATTTATAAAGCGTTATAAAAATAAATATATCAATGTACATATATGTATAGCAGACATTCCATAAAATAATTTGTTAATTAAGGCAAGTTCGTAAGAGTCAAAGAGTTACTCCTAAATTCATTGAGTTTTATCTTATTTTTGGCTTCAAAGAAAAAGTGAGATGCAAAATGTTTATGTATATCCATGATATTGCCAATATTTTTCATGCCACAACATTACAAAATCAAAAAGTTTTGCATGTGGACATGAATGTAGGTACTATTTAATATTTTGGGTCTTAAATGTTGAGTAACACATAAGTTGATTTATGGAGCCAGTCCCAGTTGGAGAAAAGTCAAGGAAAATAATGGTGATGATGATAACATACACAGCTTCAGTTACAATACCTTAGTTATGGTAAATGGATCACTTTATGTCACAGCCTGATATATGGCTTGTATACTTTGTCACTGGTAATATGATTGGTTTGATTTTCCTAAGCAGACAACAGAATTATTAGGTAGACATTGAGATAACATACAACTACGTTTTGACAGGGCATAAAACCATATAGAAATTATATGATAAAACTTAATATGGAATAAAATAAATAAATAAATATATATAAGGGATTAAGCTAGACCCAAAGTAAGTTTTTTTAAACTTGTGTTATGGGATACTAACTCAACAATACTATATTTTTAAAAATATATATATTTTTTTTATAATAAAATTGATGTATCAAATTATTGATTTTTTGTAATTTGGTCAAGAAAGGGTATGAAATCTACTTTTCCTTAGTGCTGCTTACCTCTTAAAACCACTTAAAATCAGTTGTCTGCGTCTTTTACCTATCTAACCCCTGGCATCATTTGTGGCGCTCCTACTTGTCTCTACCATATTACTCTGTCTGTCTGTCTGTGTATGTCTGTGTTTATGTGAGCAGGCATGCAGTAGAGAGTGATAGCAACCTGTGAGCCTCTGCCGGAGGGTCTCGTCAAGCTCCCGGTCTGCTCGCTGGGCCTCTGCGCTGGGCTTCGGAGCAGCGGGGAACACCACCAGCACGATGCTCATGTTGTCTTTGCTACCCTGTAAGTGAAGTATGGTTTGGCATTTAAGGTTTTAAACGGATCCTATCATTATATGGCTTAAGGACGCCCTTACCCTGAACTGTTGAAATTTTGAAAATAACATATCAGATTATGACAAAATTTTGTGATTTTAAAGAAATTGTGTATCTAGGATTTTGACTGGTTTTCGAAACTGGTTTGTGTGTCTTCCTTGAAAATATATATATTTTTTTTGTTTCCTAAATCTGCAATCAGTCTTTGACTATAAGCGGATGGGTTGTGGGTGGTCGATATTTTACACAAGTTGCTCCCCAGCATGAAAATAAATGACAAACATTTTTATTCTTGTATTAAAGAGCTGCGCTCTTGTCGGTGGAGTGCTTTCCATGTCACTCTTTCCTCTGGTAAGTTCTTAACCTCCTGATATGTTTTCAGATTTCTTTTACAAATAAAAGAAAATTTTTTTGATCAAAATCAAAAAATGTTCTCGGCTTTCCTTCCTTCAATTATTGTTTTAAAGAATGCGTAAAAACATTAAAAATACTTTACTTTCAGCGCATGAAACATACCCCTATTCTCACAATAAATTTAATCCATTGAATCATTTAGGGAACAACTGGGACAACAATCTACAAGCCCAAATGGAAAAGTAACCTGTCAAAATGTCTGGAATAAAGTAGGGGCAACTAATCTATGATAAAATTGATAATTGCAAGCCTAATTTGACATTTGTTGTATAAAAACAAGAATTTTTATTGTTATTGTAATAAAATGAGATATACTTATTGTTTTTCTCAATTTTCAAGGAAAATGAGCTATATTTTAGTTATATTTGTAAAGAAATACAGAAATATTTGGTAATTAAATCTAAAGGCCCATTTACATATTGCAAGTTGTTCAATCTCCCATGCTGGTCTAGAAGAAAAGAAAAACATAGAATGTACCAGCTGCTTCTCTTCCTGCGCAGATTGTAAAAGTCGATCGAGGGAATGGGCGAGAATCTAAATCATGTCAATAGACATATCTCTATTATGATTTCCTTTTTCCACCTTCATACTCACCATCACACTAAAGTGGCCTGGGACTTACCGCCCTAGGCTCTGTCTGCCCTGTTAGGGATAAAGACGTGATAATGTATCTGTAAGTATTTCAAAGATGTGTTTGCCAAACCTATTTTAGTTAAAATAAATTTTGTCCTCATCTCTTTTCAGTATTTGACATAGTAAGAACGAGACAAAATATATTTTAACCATAATAGGTTTATCGAACATTTGATATTTTTTATGAATAACAGGGTAAAGATGAGCTAAGCATCAACCATACAAATAATTTATTGTTTCAATTAAATTGACAGACAAGAAACTTGCACTGTGTAAATGGGCCTTTAGTGTGTTACAATGCATTTTCATAAAATCATCTTTGTTAATTTTACATTCACACAAATTCATGCAATTGTAAGTCTTAAAACCACTTGTTCAATAACAATAAAGGTTATGTAAAAACTGAAATGCCCACGGTGAACTTTGAATGTATCCCACAATTGAATAATATGCGTTTATTTCTCTCATAAATCCAATTGCCTACTTATTCCCACAAAACATGCAATCCGAGAAAGCAATCTTTACATAATTACTGTTACATTGGAACACTACGAAAATAGAAAGAAAGTAACTGCACTTACCTTGTAGAGACAGGTGTCAATGACCTGGTTGGTGATGGTCACTAGGTCGTCCGTGAGTAGAAGAAGAGAGTGCACATATGCACACAGCGCTTCATTGCTCATCACGTCCCAAACCCCATCGCAAGCCAGCACCAAAAACTCATCCTCTGCCTCGCATCGCTCATGCACAGAAACCTCAGGCTCGGGCGACACCAGCTGCTCGCACGGACCACGGTCCTGGACTTTCTTGTACTCGTAATCACCCAGCGCCCGCGACACAGCTAAGCTTCCATTGACACGTTGGATCATAACTGAACCACCTGCTTGCACAATACGGGACTTCTCTGAGGGTAGCTCCGGCTTGTGGTCTCGGGTGGCGAAAATAGGTACACCATTCCGCGCGAGAACTGCGCGGGAATCACCGCAATTAGCTATGTATATCTGCTTAGGAGACACGAACGCGCACACCGCCGTCGAACCAGACTTCTCCTCTCCGTTCGACAACTCTGGCAGCTCTCGCATCTTCTTGTCGAGGTCCAAGAAACCGGCGCGAATAGCCTCCGCTATCTCTTCGCGCCGAAACTCGTCCGTTTGAAGGATACATTCCAGCAGATTCTCAGCGCAATGTGCCGAGACCCGCGCCCCCGCGTGCCCGTCAAACACAGCAAAATACGACCAGTCCGATAATGTGCCATTTAAAGTTAGCTGCGCGTGGTGCGCATCCTCCATCTCCACTCGCCAGCCCTGCATCGACGCCACGCCATAGCGAAGACCGTTCCCTTCTCCCTTCTCGTTGTATTTCTTAGTTTCGGGCTTATTTAAAAACGCCCCCATGCTGAGTCCTCTGTATTTAATCCGTTAATCGCACATAGTTTCCACACCATCAGGCACTCGAACCTACTTCGCAACCGATAACGTAAAAGGGAAGCAAAAGCATCATTGGAAGTATGATACGATCTCACGGATGGATCACGTCACTCTATTACACTGCACTGGTGGCGAAGATGCCCCGGACTTGAAACTTTATTCTTTCAGCTGCTTTTGCGTAGGTCAATTATTTATGAACGCGATGGTGTTGCGTAGATCTTGATGACAAATCGTGCTCTTTTGGAATCGTAAAACGAAAAAGCAACTCAAAAGAATGAATGGCGGACATAAATAGTATTTGTCTATGACTTACTTTTTTAATTTTTATTGAAAATTGTCTATGATTTCCAAACGTGTGCATTTTGTTGGCAAAATGCTGTGCTCACATTATTATTGATTCAATAATTCTATTCAATCGAGTGTACTTTTGTTTCTCGATTATCGATAGTAACCGATTTTGCTGCAACCCTAGTCAATGCCATAGACAATCTAAATTAGACACTGACACTGACAGATCAGGCAAACTGTCAAGCAAATAGGTTATTTCACGATAAACTATTTCTTGGTGTTATTATAGAATTTTTCAATACAAGAATAGTATTTTTAGAAGTTAATCCTAGAGGAAAAAGTACAATGAATATTTGTTCTTAATGTAATATTTTAATTCCGTACCTTTATTGCAAATATATTGATTATTACATCATAACCTCAAAACCAATAGAAATTTAAATACTCAATAAATGATAAATTATTTATTTACAAGAAGATGTACACATTCATGACCAGGCGGTGCGTATTGAAATTTAAGTTAAAACAGTCTATAAATGTAGTATTTTATCTGATTGAAAGTTTTGATTCTAGGTTACCATTTCGATTTTTCAAAAATGAATGTTACAAGCAGATTAGTGAAAGGAACTGCCTAGTAAAATATCAGACTGCAAGGGAATTCACAGCTTCTATAGTTTCTTTAAAGAAACGAAAATCTGAAGAAGAAAAGGTAAGTGTTGAAAATTAATTTACAACTTATGATGTTATTTTAGGTACTTAGTACAATCAGGTTATACTTATTTAATATGTTTTCAGGCTGTAGAATCAAAAGCGATTAGGCCAGCTATCAGATATTCACCAAAAGGAGGCTCGGAAGTAGTAGGAATATGGAGAAACATGACAGTACAAGACATTGCTGATGTTCTAAACAAAGATGTTGGTATGTGTGAATTATTTTTAATGATAAATATTTAAAATGCGTTTGCTTCTGGACCTGTGGTCAAGGCCTTGTAATCTGGAGGTCGAGGGTTCAAATCCCACTACAAAGCATTCTTTGTGAAAAGTTATTTCCAGTCTGGTTAGGGTATATTCAGGCTTGAATCACCTGATTTTCCGAAAAGAAAAATGATTCAGAAAGATGTTAAAGCTGTGGCTCCCGAACACCATCTCACGTTTGTTTAATTAAACCTATCTAAGAATTGGTTTTGGTCTGGGTTGCAGCTAGAGGTCAGATGGCAGTAGCTCTGTATACAAACCAGTAACCTCGTCAAATCACCTAGGGTTAGGTACCGCACTCCAGGCTGTGAAGTGTTTACCACTGAGTATGCGCTAGGATGATGATGATAATTTAAAATGTGTTTGTAGTATAGCCACTCAACTGTAAAGTGAGCATGTACCTTATCTATAGAAAAATACAAGTTGATTTAGCACCCCCTAGCTCTATTGAAATCTTGGAATGAGAATCATTAATAGAACACAACAAGAAAAAAGACTTTATTTTTTGGCAACTACTACCAGCGACTTTACTAACCGCGCGGCCGCCGCCCGCCACAAGCCAGTTAGCAGGTGATGTCATTAAAATTTTTAGTATGCATTTTTCAGCTGATATCTTTGGTTTTTATCATAAAACAACAAAACAAGATACATATGAAGGAATAAGTATTTTTATTTCTCTACGAAGTTCAAAATCATACTGTATACCTAGATTATGTTAAAGAATTATTGATGAACTAAGTACATATACACACACATAGATGTATCAATGGACTGCTGGCAATATGGGAAAGAGCATATGACTTTGACATTTGCAAAGCAACACCTGAATCGATTAGGTAACTATTTTACACTTATTCTTTTTAATTTCAGACCATGTGTTCAAAGCTTTAGAGTTTGCTGACAAAACCTCAAACACCAGGTACAAGAAGGATACAGTAATTCTGAACCCCCAAATATTAAGGGACATAGTAAAGATTACAGGATTCAGATTCAAAATGGTTCCACGGCCTGATGAAGGAATAGAAGTGGAGGAGGTAATGTTTCACCAATATAGATTTTTATATTGTATGAACTCTTTGGACGTAATTTTTTTTTTGCCTAGTCGTAAATGGCGCAAATTAAATTAGTTTTTTATTAGCTTCACATGTATGTTTGATTGGATTGCATGTATGTTTGTAACGGAATCTTCGAATGCAATTTTCACCCACTTCAAAAATGTCAGATAAATTTGGAATTTTGCACACACATCCAGGGCCGGTGAAAATACAATAGTTTAATATGTTTGTCCCATAATCTGGACCAGTATCAGGTCATCAGTATCATCAGGAAAAATAAATTATAGTTTGTAACACCAAGAATCTTACTAGATTTTTACGTTATCTAAAGTTAAAACTCGCTATGTTAATAGTTACTACGAATATCACTAGATGGCGTTGTAAAAAGTTACAAAAAATTAAAAAAAAAAAACACGCTTTAGTGGTAAACCGAACAAAAAAGTAAAAAATAAATTTCAATACAACAGTAAAGTGATAAACGAGAAAATTAATGTCTTTGTAAAAAAAAGCGTGGTGTGCTATAAACGATTGTTTTTTGTTACCCTATTCTCCATTATTCAATCCTAAACCTTGACATTGGCAAAATCATCCTTTTGAAACAATGTTTTGAAAAGATGAAGCCATAAACTAAGAGAAAAAGAAAGAAGAATATTTCTACTTCAAAAAAGGAGGAAGTTATCAATTTGACTGTATGTTTTTTTTCAATTTAATTTTTATGTAAGTTCATTACGCGATATCTTTTTTGATGATTCTTATTTTATTTAAAAGCCTTTACTACCAAGTTGTTCCCATTTTAATTTGGTGAAGATATGATGAAGATCTTAGGAGATATGGAAGAAACTCTTTAAAAAAATTAAGTCGGTTATTTTTTTTGTTAAAAATTTAATTACTATTATCCGTATTGTGTTTTCCACTTACAATGTCGAAATATGTTGTTAGAATAAGGACGCTGTGCCAGCGCCACCGGCCCCGCCCGAGGCGCTCCGCCCCCGTCCGCCGGTGGTGTGTGTGATGGGGCACGTGGACCACGGGAAGACGACGCTGCTCGACGCGTTGAGGGACACATCTGTGGTGGATCAAGAGTTCGGCGGGATCACACAGCATATTGGTGCTTTTGAAGGTATCATTATCATCATGATCAGGTATTTTTTAGTCTCCACTGTAACATGACCCTCTCTGTACTACCAGAGCAGTCAGAGGATTTGGCCTACACTCTCCACATTGGCTAGACGGGTTGGAGATGTCTCATTGATGTTTATGCTTTGCTTAGCATGTGTTTCATAAGTCGCCTTCTACGACATCCACGGGAAGACTTAGAGTGGTCCTATTCTACTCTGCGGATTTAGATTTGTGTTTTTAGATTGGTGTTTTTGAAGTTATGGAATAAAATTGGCGAAAAATTACCATTTTAGGTTAGGTTCAGTGATACCAAAGATATGGGCCTTTATCTCCGAAATCACAGAGCCAAAATTTAAAAAAAAATAGTTCTTTACCTTCTTTACATAGATTACAGAAAACCCTACGAGAAGTACGGACCCTTCTTCACGCGAGTGTAACTCGCACTTGACCAGTTTATTTAATTTTGTTTCGCAGTGCAACTCCCGTCCGGAGATAAAGTGACCTTCCTGGACACCCCGGGGCACGCAGCGTTCTCCGCGATGCGCTCGCGCGGCGCGCTCGCCACCGACATCGTGGTGCTGGTGGTGGCGGCCGACGACGGCGTCATGGAGCAGACTGTGGAGAGCATCCGCATGGCCAGGGAGGCTGACGGTACCCTATACAATTAATTTTGTGCGCTACATAGCTTCATGTTTGTTGGCACGGGAGGACGGGGGAGGGGTGCGGGGACGGGGACGCATATTGCAAGGGACATTAGGAGATTCTGTTCTGTATGTAATTCTTATTAATTATGTGTCACTGTATAGCTTCGTGTAGGTCCTGAGTTTGATGCCCACAATACAACCTTAGTGTTTAGTTGCTTACTAATTGTTAGTTTTTTGTGTATGTAAGTGATCAAAGCTGGCGTCAGATTTTTTAAGCTGCCTAAAGGCATTTTATACATTGTGCTTAGGAAAGAACGCAAAACCTCTCAGATGGTACCTCAGCCCATGTAACTGAACAACTTTTGTTCAACAACTATCACGAAACTAAAAAAAAATATTTGAATTTTCATACAAACTGACCAGCTGATCGAGTCAATTTGTTTTTTTTTGGATTTCGTGAAAGTTGTTGAACAAAAGTTGTTCAGTTACATGATGAGCTGAGGTACCATCTGAAAGGTTTTGCGTTCTTTCATTAACACGATGTATAGCTTTAAAATTTCCATACAAGTACCATGATGACAGCCGACAATATCGGTGTAACGTGCCTTTTAGAATATTTATTTTGTCACTTGTGGTCACCCAATCGCTTTCGCAAGTTCAGCAACCCGGTGGTGGTAAAGGCGGCTGATGATGGGGTCATGGAGCCAACTATAAAGAGCATATGGATACGGAAGGCGAGTTCAGCGATGGCTGATCCACGCGTCAACTCGTGAACGGGTGCCGCCAGTAGAGACTGGTCAGCTCGGTTTCGTTTTTTTTAGGACTACTCAGTGTAACTTATTTCTGTAAATTGGATTTGGCACTCGTTCGCAAGCTTTACATATTATGTTGTGATAACATTGTATTAGGCATCAGTGGCGTCGTCTACATATAACACGATTCACATTGAGATGCCTTGGCGAATCCTAATATATACAATTTTTTTATTATAAACAATTATAGCTTACCCTCGCGCCTCCGCGAATTATAAATATCAAATTCTACTATCGTAAGCCCGGAACAAAGCGGCATTACCTACTGCTCGCTTATGTCCACATAAACAGACGCACTTACTCACACATTCATAAATGTACACCTACATATGAAATCTGCAACAAGCCGTTCACGCATAAAAGGAATCCAAATATTTTGCCAGTATGAAATAAACGCACACAGCCACAACACTCACACATGAGAAACACTCGTCGAAATATAGGGACCTATAAGCCGGCAGTCCAGCGGCTTGTGATAATTTGGTAATAATAAAAAATAAACTTTATCCGCATGACGTTAAAGTTTTAATTGCCCTGAATAATTCACACTTGTCGCTAGTGTCGCGTAATTGGCCGTGGCGAAAATATGAAAACTTTTCCCCATGCGATGCATCCATTGGCCCATTCATTACAGCGCGCTCTAAGTCACGGATGCATAGGATTATTGCTAATTATTGTAATATCTTGTGATAAATAGATTTAAAAGAGTCGAAATCAGTGTAATTTGGCTTGCCAAGTGTTGTGTGTATTATTGTGTAGTGTTTTTCAGTTATCTCGAGGTCTGTTTGTTTTGTTTTTGTTTTTTGTCGTCGCTTACTCACTTCGGCATGTTTTTGGGAAAGGTACACTAACACTAGTTATAAGGTAATATGCATGTCTATATTTTACTTATGTCCGTTTTTTGGTCCGGGTTCACTTGTAATTTTTTTCACGCTACGCCACTGTTAGGCATAATATCTTTGTTAACTGACAAAGCCCTTCTGGCGCATAGGCGACCAATACTGTGTAAATGAGTTTCTTTCGGCGTTTCTTCTCAGCAGTGGTCGTTGCGAAACGTTAGTATTGGTAGCTTTTGAACAAAAAAATAATAATTTAAATATAAATAAACATTACACGTAATGTACACTATAATTATTGACGTGTAAAAGTGCCTGCAAAGGCCTAATTACTTAATAAATATTTGATTTTCATTTTTCATACGCTAAGTTTTTTTCTAAAAAAACTGGTTTTTTTTCCAGTTCCAATATTGGTGGCTATCAACAAAATCGACAAACCAGGTGTGAACATTGTAGGTATGCCTCAATTTTGTTTAATTATGCTTTATAGCTTGAACGGCATACATTTAGAGTCGTGTCGATGGAGAATTTAATATTATTACGCAGAAATATGTATGGCAGTCAGTCGTCTGATTATAATTATCTGCTCTATAGTCTATGCTGAACAAGTCCGAGCCGCGCGGGTGCGCCGCCTCCCCGCGACGGACGCCCGCGCGGGGCACTTTCCTATGGAACCGCGCGGACGTCCACGTAACGTTGTTTCAAGCCTTAGATAATTGTAATACTTTTTGTATCAGTTATATTTTTACCCCAAATAGTGGTTCAGGGTCAACCTCGACGAATGTAATGCGACCAGATTGCAGACAGTCTTTAAAAAGGAGAGGTCAGAAGTACCTATAACCGACGGCCATGAATGAAAAAGTTTGTACAAACTGTTTGTTTGTACAAACTGTTTGTTTGTACGGGTAAACTTAAAATCTGATCAGATTTTTAAAATCCTTTCACCTATATAAAGCTACATTATCAGCTAACAACATCGGCTATATTTTATTTCTCAAAACACGGCCAATGTTACAAGAAGCAGCTACTACCTATGTTTATATATTTACTATATTCTATTGACGACTTCCGTGGCCTAGTGGTGAACACGCCAGTCCGCTAATCCGGAGTTTCTGGGTTCTGAGTGTGTCGGTAGCCAGGGCAAGTTGGTAAATGGCCTTTTTAAATTGTCCTGAATCTTGGGTGTTTATCTGTATACGTACTTATTATAAAATATATTGGTTTTTAAACTATCGCGCTTATATATATAAATCATATGAAATAAATTGTTGAGTTAGTATCCCATAACAAAAGTTTAAACTCATTTGGGGCTAACTCAATTAGTGTGATTTGCCCCTATATATTTATTATTTTATTTATTTTTCAACACACGCGTGTTGCATAAACGATATGGTTGAGTTTATTTAAAATAAAAATAAAATCAGTTTATTAGGTATTTCACCTCGCAAGTGTGTTTAAAAACGTCTTACGATATACGTGCGTATATTGGTTAAACACACTTGGCTCTATTACGCCCTCGCCTTCGGCTCGGGCTGAAATTCGGCCACGCGTCTCGTAACCACCATAACATACCTATATCGTAATGTACTATATTCTCAAAATTATTTCAACCACAGGACCGTACTATGCGCGCGTTAGCTCAACACGGAATTATATGCGAAGAAATAGGCGGTGATGTGCAAGCCATACCAGTGTCTGCACTGAAGAAGAAAAACCTGGACACTTTGGTGGAAGCGTTGACGCTGCAAGCGCAGTTGATGGACTTGAAAGCTGACCCGGGGGGGTATGTGGAGGGGGTGGTTATTGAAGCTCAGATGGATCCTCGCACCGGGTAAGAATGCGTTTCCTAATATATTATTTACGGTCTGATCTCATCTATCAGCACGTAACAGCACTTTCCTATGCGGATAGCATCATCTCGCTCTAGCGAGAGAGCGACGGAACACTCCAGCATTGGCCGTGCTGCAGCGTTCCGTCGCTCTCTCTCGCTCTAGCAAATTACTGTTCTGAGCGACAGAAAAGGATAGCACCATAGGAAAGTGCTGTTCCGTGCTTATAGATAAGATCCAACCCTTAGGGATAATATGTTGAAGAACTTGGGTATTTCGGTTGAAGCTTTGACGCTGCCAGCGCACTTGATAAAAAACACGGCAAGTGCCGTATTTTAATAAACAAGTAACAAATTTTAGCCAATATTTTTCTTTTTAACTTATTTATTTATTTATTTACACTTTATTGTACACACATACAAATGTAATAGTACAACAGGCGGACTTAATGCTAAAAGCATTCTCTAACAGTCAAACCTTTGGGTTGATTGGGAGAGTTTATGTTGGTGTAACACATAATAAAAAATAACAATAAAAAACTAAATAAAATTTTAAACTTAAAAATAAAAGAAACATACTAAATATAAATATTATAATAATACTATACCTACATATTAAATACATACAAACGAGCAATAAATATACATACATATCTCTAAATACATATTATACAATCAAGTCTGTCTCATATTTCATTGAAAATGGAGGTGTCTAAAAATTCTAATTTTAAAGGAGTCGCGGCTAGGAGCCCTTCTGATGGACTCAGGGAGAGCATTCCAAAGTCGTACAGCAGTGACAGAGAAAGAGTTATTGAAAAAACCTGTACGGTGAGAAGGAATAGCTAGGGTAAGAGTATTTGAAGAACGCAGGGACCTCTCATGAGTAGAACTTAAAACTTTGCCTTTGCTTGCAAAAACTTACATAAATGTTTTAAGTTCTTCTTAATTTTTTGCAAAGATAAAGTAGCGACGTAGCAATTCATACATTTGGATTTAAGTTAAAACCAAATGTGTGAATTGCTACGTGGAAAATGTAGGTGGACCACCCACCTTAGCATTTACTACGGATGGTCATCGCAGGGGGTAAAACATTGTAATTTTTTTTAAAATAGTATGCGTTAGTTTCCTGATGGTACTAATAAAAAGCATTAATAGAGAGTATGCATGCATTTTTTTTATATTTTTAATCGATAGTCCTCGTCGAGAAATAGCCGCAAAAAATGTATATGGTGTAGAAATTCAATATTAAAAATAGCAAGTAGATTATAACAACTAAAACACGCCATTTTAAAATATGACGTCAACGTCTGCAATATCCGCTAGAGACAGAAGCTGTCAACGCATGTTTTTCTTTTTTGGGTACTTTCGATATTATCAGCCAGTGATGTTTGTTAAACCTCTATATAAAAGTACATACATTTCGAATGTCATCGATAGTCAAACTACATGGACGGACAATCCTACCGAACGCACCCGAACTTGTCATTTCCCTTTTGTGAACTTTGTCGTCATTTCCCTTTTTTCGTCAAAAGTTCCCGCGCAATATTTGCATATTTTCAATAATTTATTTCTAATCTAAGTAAGAGTCAATAAGAAAAATAATTAACTAGGCGTGGTAACGTAATAATAGAAATTGTAAAATAAAAATATGAGCCGGATTGGTATTACATGCATATTCCTTATTGCATTTGCCACATACGGAGAGTGAAAGAGTAGACTAAAAAAGGTTGACTGGTAGAAAACGCTTTTAGCGTTAAGTTCGCCTATTGTTCTGCACAATTTGTATTTGATGGACAATAAAGATTAAATAAATAAAATATATTAATATAAAATACATAGATAGTAAATTGAACTTTAAAACGAAGTTTCTTGATAATACATGAGCTGTCCGTATGGTTCCCTGCAGAGTAGAATAGGACCACTCCAAGTCTTCCCCTGGATGTCGTAGAAGGCGACTTAGGAAACACAAGCTGAACAAAGATTATAAACATCAATGAGACCTCTCCAATCCGTCTGGCCAGCGTGGAGACTGTAGGCCAAATCCTCTGGCTACTCTGGCTAAGTATGGCCAGGCCTGTGTTACTCCCCGTTTAGGTATCGAAAATGTATCTACATTATTGATATGCGCGCAAGCGGGGGCCGCTTGCGCCTTATTAATATCATCCGGGTGGTAAATTCAGTTATACGAATCGTATGTCCAGAGTAATAAGAATGAAATTGGCTTGCATTGGATGTCTAGGTATCTATGCGAAAAGGTGCTGAGTTCTGACGTGAGCTAAATTAAACCATATCGCTAGCTACATTGAGTAGATATTTCTTTAAATTTCTGCGCTGAGTGAGACCTCTGTACGTCAGTATTGTTTATTCTGTGGTATGGCTCTAGTAGTACAGAGAGGGTCGTGCTACAAAAGCGAGGGTCTAAAAAAGACCTGGATGATGATGATTACATAGTACTAAAACCGTTGGATTTTATTTTATTTAAAAAAGACAAAAACTATTTTTGTTTAGGAAACAAGCAACAGTCCTGGTGCAAAGGGGAACGTTACGACGGGGATGCGTGCTCGTCGCCGGTAACGGCTGGGCGAAGGTAATTTATTACTGATATTATGTTAATACTAGTAGTTCGCCGCGAACTTAGACCTCGCTTTTTTTATTAATATTTCAAAAACTACTGAACCGATTTTGGTGCCCAATGAACTTGAAAATTCTATTGATATTTCCTACATGCCTACCAAATTTTATCAAAATTGAAGCATCGGTTCGGCAGTTATCGCGGAACAAACATACATTCATACAAACAATGTATTTTCGCCCCAACTTGAATTATAGCCCTCGCTCGCTTCGCTCGCTCAGTCAATTAATTTATTGACCAAGCGAGCGGAGCGTCTCAGTTTCGAGATTGGCCAAAAATGCTTTTGTCCGTCTGTATGTCTGTCTGTCTGTCGGTTCTCGCCTACAGGTCGCATTTATCAACCGATTTTCGTGAAATTTTGTAAGCAGGTTCGATAATGATACAGGATGTTTCTTGTCGATTCAGTTTTTGGAAATTTTTAAAATGGGTTTAACTTTAAGAAAAACATATTTCAGCTTTTTCGATTTATTTTTTTATTTTTAAAAAACTTTGTTACCCTTATTAAGATGATCGATGTTAAGACGCAACTTCTTTGTCTGCATAACTTTTTTATCCGATAAACTTCAACGGGTTGGGGTGATGTTGTAAGAAATATATTTCTTACAACATTGTTAGAAATATATTAAGGAAGAGCGGGACAGGGTGCAGGCGTTCTAAAAAAAGGAGAGATAAGAAGTACCCGTAAGTGAAGGGCATGTATGAAGAGGTTGATAAGTGTAGATGAAGCAAAAGAGGTCTGTCAGGATCGTAGCAAGTGGAGGTCCATAGTCTCTGCCTACCCCTGTGGGATACAGGCGGGATAGTATGTATGTATGTATATATGTCCATTACAATATAGAATGTTGGTGAATCCGCTAGTTTCCAACAAGTCAAATCAGACATTGTTGAAAAATGTGAAACAAGTTTTTTTTAATGAAATTATTATTTAATCAATCGAAGTATGCGCCGTTGTTATCGATACACTTCCGCCATTTTATAGGCAGATCTTTGATACTTTTGGAAAAAAAATCCTGGGAGCGAGAGTCTATGAACTGTTTGAAGGCGGTTTTGACTGCCTTATCAGATTTGAAATTTTTTCCTTGTAACAGTTATCCAAATTTTGAAAAAAGTGGTAATCGGTTGGGGCAAGATCTGGAGAGTATGGTGGGTGACGCAGAGGTTCCAGTCGCAGCTCCTCTAACTTGGCGATCGTTTGATGTGCAGTGTGTGGTCTAGCGTTATCCTGAAGGAGCAGTGGGCTAGAGCAATTCATCAGTCTCGGTTGTTTAATGGCGAGCTTTTCCATCATTGTTTGCAATTGTTGGCAATACAAGTCTGCAGTAATCTGGCCTGATCTCAAGAAGCTGTAGTGGATAACACCAGCACTGGTCCACCAAACACTAACCAGAATCTTCTTTTTGGTCAGTTTTCGCTTAGGGCAAGGTTTTGCCGGTTCTCCAGGGTCAAGCCATTGTGATGATCGCTTCCGATTGTCGTACAGGATCCATTTCTCATCACAAGTCACGATACGGTTCAAAATCCCCTCATTATTGTGGCGATTAAGCAAAGAAACGCAGCAAGCAACGCGTGTTTGTTGGTTTGCTTTAGTCAATTCGTGCAGTACCCACTTTTCGAGTTTTTTAATTTTTCCGATTTGGCGCAAGTGGATAAGTATCTTTTGTCACTTACGCCGAAGGCTGCTGCTAATTCAGAAGTGGTTTGAGATGGATCCGCTTCCACTATCGCCTTCAATTTTTCGTTATTCACTTAAGTATCAGGTCGTCCACGAGGCTCATTGTGTAAATCGAAATTTCCAGAACGGAAACGTTGAAACCAAAAACGCACCGTTCATTCGTTAGCGGTGCCTGGTCCATACACGTCGTTAATTCTTCGAGTCGTTTCTGCAGCACTGGTGCCACGGTGGAACTCGTATTCGTAAATACCGCGAATTTTAATTTGTCCATAGTTGTTGTTATAGCAATGTTGAAACTCAAACAAATGATGTTAAAACAAATGAAATACGAATTTTAAAACAATATTTTTCTAGCTTTATTTCGAAATAAATTTGAATTTGGAATTCCTAATGAAACGCAAGATATTTGATTTTGAAGTTGCCAGTATTGAAAATCGGCAATTTCATATGTAAGGACCTAATATTTGATTTTAAAGTTGCCAGTATTGAAAATCGGCAATTTCATATGTAAGGACCTAATATTTTGAATCCTTTTCCCACCTCGCCCATCATCACGCTAAAAGTGGCCTTTGAGTTTTGCGGCCCTGGGCTTTTTCTGCTTAGATCTGCAAACCCAAAAATGCTCTGTCTGCCCCATTAGGGATAAAGACGTGATGTGATAGGCCTGGACCGATGTGGAAATTTCTTTTTTTTTTGTTTGAAAGGGTATACTTGTTAGGTGGTCTCACAGAAATTTTACCAAAATCGGTTGCGTAGTTTGGTGTAACAGTCGGTTTGTAGTTTTGTAAAATTATCATCATCATCATTAGGTCTGTTTTAGTCTCCACTGCAGGAGCACGCCCCTTTCTGTACTACCAGAGCCATATATTAGCCAGAGCAGTCAGAGGATTTGGCCTACACTCTCCACGCTCGCCAGACGGGTTGGAGAGGTCTCACTGATGTTTATAAGCTTTGTTTAGCTTGTGTTTCCTAAGTGGCCTTCTTTGATATCCACGGGAAGACTTGGAGTAGGAGTTCGGGAGTACGCATTGCTAGCGTTTTGACAAGTTAAGCAACCTCGGGCGTGGTCCGTTCTTGGATTGGGTGACCACAAGTGGTATTAAAAATTCTCGAGCTCCTCCGTACTTCGAAAGGCACTTAAAAACCGTTGGTCCCGGCTGTCACTGTATGGCAGTAGTCAAGCTATGTCAGATGCCTTTAGGCAGCTTGAAAAATCTAAACCCAGCGGTGGCTAAGTAGCCAACTGGTGGCTAAGTAGTCCCGGCAGAGTTGTTTGTTTGTTTTTCGTGTATGAGTATGTAAGTACATACTCTAACATAACATAACTCTGCCGGGACCTACACAGCGGAATAAATTCTTCTTGGCCAAGTTATAAAAGTTGATTTAAAAATTGCTGCATTTATCTATTTATTTATATGTATAGTATATGTAGCATATATATATATATATATATATATATATATATATATATATATATTTATGTAACAATGTACATTGTGTATTTTATGTATACTACACTTTATCTTGCAACCTACATTTAGACTTTCTGTATAACCCAAAGGTTGATTGGTAGACAACGCTTTTAGAGTTAAGTTCGCCTTTTGTTCTGTACAATTTGTATTTGATGGACAATAAAGATTAATTTATTAATTATATTAGTTTTGAAAAATTATCATAAGGAAAGAATTGATTTGTAGTCCAGTCCGCACCCCCACTGTGTGCAGGTCCGCGTGCTGCAGGCGGCCGACGGCGCGGCACTGCAGGCCGCGCCGCCCGCCACGCCGGCCGCCGCGCTGGGCTGGCGCGAGCTGCCGGCCGCCGGGGACCTGGTTCTTGAGGTCGACTCCGAGGTAAAACCAGGGCTTGTTAACGATACCAAATTCACACTAAAAGTAAACGTTAAATAACGTTATTTTCATACGGGTAATAGTGGTAACGTTATAAGGGGTATCGATAATACAGTTTATAACGTTATCAATTAACGACTTCTTTTTTCAATACTTGTAAAATATTATATAAATAGCTAAACTTTCATCAATTTATTCTGTCAAATATCGAAAAGAAATACAGTGTTAACAATACCTTTTACCGTTAATATTAACGTTATCTGATTTATCGGTAAATAGTGGGAAAAATACCGTTACCCAGCATAACGTTATCTTTGCTGATAACGTTAACGCCGTTTGACAGAATTATTGTTACCAGATTTTTAACGGTATTCCAAGGACTGGGTAAAACTGCAGCCGCTGCCTAGCCATAACCAATAAGGTTATATATTAATTTGTGTTTGCTGCCACGACCAGAGATGGATTAAATATCGAAAGTGCTCTATGCAAGAACCGTATGGGCGCCCCTGTAGCGATCATGTTATAAATTTTAACTAAGTAGTACTGGTAATAGTAAACATTGATGACTATAGTTAGTGTTACTACATGTGTGGTAGAGCTTTTTATTTGTCACTTAGCATGGCTGGTAGTTTTAAACTACCGTTTGAAAATTTGGCGCTCCTAGGCACGTGCCTAATTTGTCTTAAGGATATTCCGCCTCTGGTCACAGCCCAGACCTGGCTGCATTATCAGACCATGTCAATGGTACCAAAATATTGTATTGTCACCAGACTAACATAAGTATACAATATGTAAAGAAAACCCTGTCCAACCGAAAAAGGCATTATAAGTACATAAATGACAAGTTAAAAAAAATAAGAAAAGGAAAATAT
The DNA here is from genome assembly GCA_963576875.1 of Acrobasis repandana. Classification (NCBI taxonomy): domain Eukaryota; kingdom Metazoa; phylum Arthropoda; class Insecta; order Lepidoptera; family Pyralidae; genus Acrobasis; species Acrobasis repandana. Next base: position 16,715,673 of record OY756232.1, on the reverse strand, counting down.
TAATAAAAATCAAAAAGTTATCTGATTTCTAAAACTTCAGAAATTTACATTATTTCCCTAAAATCAGGCAAATTCAAAGAAAGCAACACCACCGTTTCAATGACGGCATGTCTAGACACAATCCAAGCGCGGCATCGACTGTCGGTTCCTTTGATCGCCGCAAACAAGCCGCCGCGCCGCGCCCGGCCGCTATTCGCCCGCCGCCGGCCCCTGCGTTGCCATGTAAGATACAATTAAAATTGAATTTTATTTTAATTTTATCAGGAGTAGTTTTTGTACCTATTCTCTGGTGAGAAACCGATAAATAGACCCTACATGAGCTACCCAACCACAGAATAAATAATACTAACGTACAGAAGTCTCACTCAGCAAAGAAATTCAAAGAAATATCTACTCAATATGGCTAGCGATATGGTTTAATTTAGCTCACGTCAGAACTCAGCACCTGTTCGTATAGATACCTAGATATCCATTGCAAGCCAATTTCATTCTTATTACTCTGGACAACCGATTCGTATAACTGAATTTACCACCCGGAGGGGCCGCCTGCGCGCATAGTAATAATGTAGGTACATTTTCGATACCTAAACGGGGAGTGACACAGGCCTGACCCAACATGGCCTTCATGGCTCGGACAGGGTTTTTGTTACATATTAAGCCTGCCGAGTTGTAGTTGCTAATAAAACTCGGATGAAGATGGTTGAAATTGACAACTTAGTTACATTTACATGCACACATACAAATGTTTTATGTAAAATATTTTTAAACGCCCAATAAATACCCCGGTTTCAGAAGTAGACGTATGTAGGGGCTAAGGATGCAACCAGAAACGCACTAGAAAATTTAATTCGTTTTTAAATGCAGTTTTATTTACAATTGTTTTTGACGACCTCCGTGGCGTAATGGGTAACACGCTAGACCGTTAATCCGGAGGTTCTGGGTTCGATCCCCAGCCAGGGCAAGTTGGAAAATGGCCTTTTTCAAATTGCCCTGGGTATTGGGTGTTTATCTATAAATGTATTCATCATAAATATAGTATCGTTGAGTTAGTATCCCATAAGACAAGTTTAAAAAACTTACTTTGGGGCTAGCTTAATCAGTGTGATTTGTCCATAAATATTTATTTATATTATCAGAAACGTGCCAATGAAGTGATGAGGTGGCGCCATAGCCAGCGAATGCGGGAGAAACAGGAACTAGACCGCGCCGCCATAGAAGCCAAAGAGGCCGCCCACAGAGAACAATACAAGGCGTTGTTGTCAAGGAAACGCGCGCTGGGACGGTATAAGACTAAACAGGAAGGACCGAGGACGAAGATGATCCAACAAGATTCCCATCCAACGTTGAACGTCATTGTCAAAGGTATGTACTTAACACTTCGCCTGCTAAAAACGCACCGTATGTGTTTTCCTTTGTGGCAAAACACACACGGTGCATCATTCTCATTCGCGTTTTTATTGATATTTCAAAAACTACGGAACCGATTTTGATGCCCAACGAACTTGAAAATTCTATTGATATTTCCTACATGCCTACCAACGGACCATCGGTTCGGTGGGTATCGCGGTACAAAAATACATACGAACAATGTATTTTCGCCCCAACCTCGATTTAGAGACCTCGCTCGTTTCGCTCGCTCGATCAATAACGTATACGTACGTAATTATATCCATAGACATACATACAAACATACTAGGGGTAGGCAGGGACTATGGACCTCCTCTTGCTACGATCCTGACAGACCTCTTTCGCTTCATCTACACTCATCAGCCTCTTCATACATGCCCTTCGGTTACGGGTACTTCTTACCTCTCCTTTTTTTCAGAGTCATAGAGAGATAGAGTAAATGTAGAACATTTGTTACCAGATTGATCGATAAAATATGAGAAGGTTTGGGTTTCAAACTAGAAGTTAAATACGCAATAATGCTGTCGATTTTTTTTATTTAATTTTCTTATTTAATGTTGTTAAGTGAAGTTAAGAAACGGATATTTTTTATTACTAATGACTAAAAATTGCTCTTCATGCTAAGCTGGAAGAAAAGAAGAAACTCAAAATGTTCTGCTTCTCTTCCCGCGCAGATCGTAAAATTCGATCAAGGAAAAAAAAGAAAAAAAAGATGAAATTTTTTTGACCTTCTCGCCCACCAGTACGCTAAATGTGACTTTTGGGTTTTACGGCCCTGGGCTCTGTTTGCTCAGAGCCGCAAGACCCAAAATGCTCTGGCTGCCCCATAAGGGATAAAGACCTCTCCAACCCGTCTGGCCAGCGCAGCGTGGAGAGTGTAGGCTAAATCCGGCTCTCACACGCCGAACGAAGCATAGAAGCTGTGAAGCTACTACTCAGACGTCGATTTTCTGTGGGAGTGTGGTACTCCCCCGGACGAGCCGGCCCATTCATGCTACTAGCAAAACTGAGTTTTGCCGGTAGCGTAACGTGGCTCTACCACAACTAAGGATACGGAAGGATGATGATGAACAGTCTTCTGTCTTATCCTTACCCCACTCGGTTGGCACACCATGTCAGTTTTTTTTCCATCTTGCTCTATCTCCCAGTCAATTTGAAGATGATGAACAGTGAGTGGGTTAATTTGACGCAGGTGACGTGGACGGGTCAGTGGAAGCCATCTTGGACATCTTGGAGACCTACGACGACCACGACCGAGTTCGACTGGACCTGGTGCACTACGGAGTGGGGCCGGTCACACCTAATGATGTTGAGGTTAGTATAAGTTTTTTTTAAATTGAACACTTCTTTAGGCGTGTCAGGCATTTTTTGAGATGTGAAATAACCATTGAACTCGCGACACTGATATGGACACCGACACTGTTACCGTAACCGACACCACCTTGTTCAAGTTTTCACTTCCGTCGGCACTCCCGGAGTGCCACGTTTTTTTTTTAATATCGTACATGCGTGAAAAGAAAAAACTTAGAATGTACCAGCTGCTTCTCTTCCCGCGCAGGCCGATTGAGGGAATGGGCGAAAATTCTAATCATGTTAATAGGCGACGCGGCTAACAACCCATCACTATTTTGATTTCTATTTCTTAGCTCCTCGCCCACCATCACGCTAAAAGTAGCCTTTGAGCCTTGCGGCCCTTGTCTGCTTAGAGTGCAAGACCCTGCCCCATCTATACTAATATTATAAAGCGGAAGAGTTTGTTTGTTTGTTTGTTTAAACGCGCTAATCTCAGGAACTAATGGTCCGATTTGAAAAATTCTTTTTTTGTTGGATAGTCCATTTAAAGAGGAAGGCTATATAACATTCCGACAACCACGCGAACGAAGTCGCGGGCACAGCTAGTTAGGTATAAAGATAAGATAAAACTTTTTTTTAAGATAAAACCCGTGTGGTCCGGGTTAGAATAGGACCACTCCATCCTTACCTGTGGATGTCGTAAAGGGGCCACTAAAGGACTAAGCACAAACATCTCGTGCTACAATTGCATTCCCAAGGACGGTTAACGTCGGGCGGCGGCCAGTTTTAAAACTTTTCGCACAAATTCATTCCCAAAGGGGGTTGACGTCAAGCCGGCGGCCGGTCGTAAAACTATAGCCAAATCATTTAAACTGTTCCGGCTATTTCTTCTCCATTTTGCACGCATGTATGTTATATTTGCTGCATGTTATCCCGCATAGCACGCACCCCGGGCTCCGAAGCAGCACAACTGAGGATGCAACCGGGAACGCGCTTAGACGAAGAAGAAGATAAGATAAAACTTCTTTATTACACCAACTGAGTGTAACAATAATTGAAAGTAAATGTAATATAAAGTAAGTACAAAGGCGGGCTCATCTCTAAAGCGATTTCTTCCAGCCAACCTTTGGGTAAATATAGACTACTAGCTTTTGCCCGCGGCTTCGCTCGCGTATCCCACGGGAACATTACTTTATTCCGAGATGAAAGATACCCTATGTCCTTCTCAGTACTCCTAACTATGTGTATGCGAATTTTCAAGAAGATTAGTTCAGAAGATAAAGCGTGAAGAGGTAACAAACAAACAAATATACAAACTCACTTTCGCATTTATATTATTAGTTAGGATAGGATAGGATTTAAGCAGTTTGAGTACTTATTTCACTTTTATTGCCTGAAATAAAATGAATTAAATTACAAAATAAAGACGTGATAATATGTATGTACGAGTATGTATGTTTTTTTTTTAATGATTATTTGTAAATTTTCGTCTTGCTTCTGTTCAGATAGCTGAAGCCTTTAACGCAGTGATATACGCGTTCAACGTGGACTGTCCGCCGCCCGTCGCCGTCGACGCGAAAAAGAAGGGCATTCCGGTGAAGAAGCTGAACATCATCTACAAGCTGGTGGACGACGTCAAGGAGGAGATCAGCAGCAGGATACCGAAGAGGCAAGAGGAAGAAATTGTTGGTAAGTGACAGGTTCTGTCGAGACCTACCTACTATAGGTACCTACAGGGTTATTTTTAATTAACCGGCAACCTTTTTGGAGCAAGCTCAGTCCGTGATGCTGAACCACTTTCCATAAAAACAATTATTGAAAAAAGAGAAAAAAAAATCGACTTTCCATACAAATCGGCGCTCAACCAAATGGATTTTGTATGGGGGGACGAAATATTGTTTTCGTTTTTCGATAGTTGTTTTTATGGAAAGTGGTTCAGTATCACGGAGTGAACTTGCTCCAAAAAGGTTGCCGGTTAGTTAAAAATAACCCTGTATAATTACAATAAATATACGGGCTGACTTTTTAACCACCAGCCAAAGTTTTGGAGCAGGTTCAGTCCATGATACTGAACTACTTTCCATACAATTAACGGAAAACGATAAAAAAATTTCGCCTTCCCATACAGATTGGCGCTCAGGCCAACTGATTTTGTATGAGAGGACGAATTTTTTTTTTTTAATAATTTTTTTTATGGAAAGTGATTCAGTGTCATGGACTGAACTTGCTCCAAAAATTTAGCTGGTGGATAATAAGTTACCCTGTATACGGACAAATCACACAGATTAAGCTAGCGCCAATGTAAGTTCGAGACTTGTGGTATGGGATACCAAATCAATGATACTATATTTTATAACGGATACATATATAGATAAATATCCAAGACCTATGTCAATCTGAAAAAGATCATTTCCCATCTCGATCTGACCGGGGATCGAACCCGGGACCTCCGGTGTGACAGCCTTGCATGATGCCACAGAGGTCGTACCACAGAATAGAGACTAATACTCACGTACAGAAGTCTCACTCAACAAGGAAAATCAAAGAAATATCTACTCAATGTGGTTAGCGATATGGTTTAATTTAGATCACGTCAGAACTCAGCACCTTTTCGTTTACATACCTAGACATATTTGCAGGCCAATTTCATTCTTATTACTCTGGACAAACGATTCGTATAACTGAATTTACCACCCGGAGGGGCCGCCTGCGCGCATAATGTAGGTACATTTTCGATACCTAAACGGGGAGTGACACAAACCTGCCCATAGTATGGGACGTTTTAGAGCAGGGGTTCCCAACCTTTTTTTGTCTATTGCCCACTTTAAGAATAAATTATTTTTTAACGCCCCCCTTTTTAAACATACTTAAAAACCGCTAAGTACTTATAACTGATTATTAAAACGCAACTTTATAGTATTCGGACAGTTTGTGGGATTTTCAATAAATCTGAATTTAATATATTCCGCAGAGTATTGCCGTCTCTTCTTTTTTACTTCCGACATTGTTTTGTTTTGAGAAATACGTAAGTGTTGAAATCAAGTACTGCTTATCTATTATGCGCGAAACCGCAAATGAAAATAAAATAAATTTACGTCGTTTATATAGGATTGCATAAACAGCACACACCAACAGGAATAAGACAAACGTGCATAAACTCGTTTATCTCATTCGACGCCCAATCGTACTCGACAAGCAAGAACAAGTATTATAGAACCAGCCTATTGATACAGGAATGTACAAATCGGATTATTTAACAAAAACTTGTTAAAACATGATTGCCCGCGGTCTATTATATCGAACCGAGTTTGAACTATATCTTAATTAATATTAGTTGATATTCACAAGATGTAGTCGAGAGCTCAGTCGGTGTCTAAGAGTCTTCCTAGCTAGGTAGATGAAATTATAAATCGACCCCAAAGCCCTACACAACGCCCCTTTTTTTTCTGGGTCTCTTACCGCCTCCATTTAGGCCTGCAGCGCCCACAAGGGGGCGTTATCGCCCACGTTGGGAAAGACTGTTTTAGAGCCATCATCATTTGTTTCCCAAGGTGAAGCAAACGTCCTACAACAGTTCCTGGTGACGGAAGGCAAGAAGAAAGTGCCGGTGGCCGGCTGTCGCTGCTCCAAAGGGAACCTCGTCAGGAACGCCCTCTACAGGCTCGTGAGGAACCAGGAGGTGGTGTTTGAAGGTATGTATGTAGGATCAAAGAGTTATGATAAAAAGGAACGTTTGGTGTGAAAGACAAGGATAGATAATTTAAGCCTGATACGCCTGAGTTCGCGCTTCTGAGACGCTTCACCGCTTCTATGCTTCGTTCGGTGAGTGAGAAGCCGGAGCCCCCCCCCCCCCCCCACCTCCTTCGGTGATTCCACGTGGTTACTGGTTTTTACACAGAGCGACTGCCGTCTGACCTCCGCAACCCAAAGGCTAGACCAGAACCAATCCTAGGATAGGTTTAAACAAAAGCTCGTGACCCACAGCTTTGCGTGCCTTTCGAAGCACGGAATCTTTCTTTTCGGATAATCGGGTGATTCAAGCCTGCAATATCATAAGCTGGTAACAACTTTTCACAAAGTTTGCTTCCAGTGGGATTTGAACCCACGACCACCAAATCACTAAGTAAACGCCTTGACCACTGGACCACGGAGGCAGTCCATCCTCAGATGACTAGACTGAAGGGTCAATAAACTTGTTTCAGGTAAACTAGCGTCAATGAAGCATTTAAAAGAGGAAGTGAACACGATAAAGCGCGACATGGAGTGCGGGCTGCGCTTCGCCGACAGCGCGGTGGAAGTGGAGCCGGGGGACACGGTGGTGTGCTACAAGATGGCGGACACGCGGGACCAGACTGCGTGGGACCCGGGGTTTTAGGGTTCACATTCGTTTCTTGCTTAAATGACCTTCTCGCCCACCATCATGCTAAAAGTGACATTTGCGTTTTGCGGCCTTGGGCTCTATCTGCTTAGAGCCGCAAGAGCCAAAATGCTCTGTCTGCCCCGTTAGGGATAAAGACTTGATAGTATGTTTGTATGTATAGATGACGCAAACAAAAAGTCGCATTATGGTCCTGAAAGGGGTTTGAAAACTAATTTGTTTTATTCAAGTATAATAAAGTAATAACATTATACATGCTCTTATTTTTAATTCAGTACAAATATTCACTCCATCATTTTGAACAACATTTCCCAATTAATGTATATTGAAGTACGGTAAAACATTGGGAAAAGTTGTTCAAAATAATGGGGTGAATCTCCCCTTAAAATATTTGTACTTAATTAAAAATAACCCTGTATGTTAATAACATTTGTTCTGACAAGATTATTAAAATGTACCCAGCACTGTTTGAGATACAGTGTTATTTGTCACAGTAAAGGAAACATTGGGTCAGCAATCTATAGATTAACTACCTCATAATTTGAAATATATTCATATGTCTTTCATATGTATGTAAATTGGAAAATATATAACATACATGAAAAAAGTTTTTGAAAGTGCTATGAGGCAGTTTGCGTCATCTTCTCTTTGTGATATATTACATAATAGGAAAATAAATTATCAGATAAATTTATTAATTGGCTTTTACATACTATTATTTTATGTACTAACCTTAACTACTCTATCGTCTAAATATATATAACTCAAAGGTGACTGACTGATATAGTGATCTATCAACGCCCAGCCCAAACCACTGGAAGGATCGGGCTGAAATTTGGCTTGTAGGTAGATATTATGACGTAGGCAACCGCTAAGAAAGGACGCGAGCGAAACCGCGGGCAAAAGCTAGTCCTACTATAATTTTGCTTTTGAAAATAATTTACTTCGAGTGAGGACGCCCCTCCAGGTAGCAGCGGCTTTACCTCCCAGAACCCGGTCCAGTCGTGCCCTAATTTAAAACATGTATAGATCGTCTAATTCAAAAATGCTCGCCCCACTTTTCGGTTTACGGTCACAAGCAAAACAGTCGTTTATTCTCAATACATACACATTTTATTTTCGTTAGGGTTGGGCTACATCTGGCCGCATAGAACAGCACAGCAACCGCAACACAACAAAACAGAGCGGGAATGCGGCCGCATTGCCGATTTCGCGGCATACCCGCTCTCTCTCTCGCTCAAGTAAATGACGGTTCTGTCTGAGCGACAGAAAAGGTTAGCAGCATAGTAAAATGATGTTCCATGAGGCCAGATGTAGCCCAATCCCATCACACATTAGGCGCGAACTTTGCCTTACAATGACAGTACCCGGATTGATTGCACGATTCATTGACAGAGCGCTTGATACGACAGTCTTCTTCTCCTTAGCGAGTCGGATACGACTTAAAATGCCGCACCCACTCAATTAAAATGTCACAATGAGTATTTACTCCCACAAATTCAAACAATCATAAACAGTGGAGGGGAGTTTAATTTTGGGCTAGACGAGCTATATGATGCTTTAAATTCTCGTTTTATATTTTGATACCTCTTCCAACTTTTAGCAACGTAAAGTTAGAAGTACTGCTTTCAACAGTATATAAAATAGTTTGAAGAGTTGAGTCTGACAATGGGAAGAAACATGAATAAAACTGCAGGCTATATAGAGAATCCTCTATTTTAATAACTTGATAGGCTTGTAATTCGTCTCACTAGTTCTGCATAGAAGTACCCACAAATAAACATACATTGGGAACTAATCGTGGCATTAGACATCACATTTTTCAATAAATAAATCGGCCTAAAAATTTTGATACTAATGAGATCACAACGTAGGGTATATTCAATGTTAAGCAAACTGAGTCAATGTATGGTCAACACTTAGTCCCTTAGGGTTTAACCTTGGAATTAAATGGAATAAGCTGGGATTTTTGTATACTTAAACACATTCTGATACTTGCGAATACGATTTGAGGTCAAGGAAGAGATATTTCCAATAAGCTAATTTCTGCGTCCTTTGACACTAAATATCTAAGGACGCAGACACGTGCATTATGCAACTTTTGAGACAACAATGCCAAAAGAAAGCTTTATACAAAATTCTGTTTCATCCTGAGGTCTACCCCTTTTTTGACATAAATGACTGGATCTTGAAGGGGCGACAAAGCTTGTCAATATGAATATCGTTTCGTATATTTTGTATATTAATGTTCCAGTGAAATAACGGATTTTTTCCATAGGCAAAAGTCGTTCACATTGATAGGCCAAGTCGTCACAAATATGTGTAGCCATAGGCGTACCCAGGCCGGATTTAGGGGGGGGGGGGGGGGGTCGGTCCTAGGATTTTATGTAGCAATCGTACCATGTTTTCAGGAAGGGGGGGAACGTTTTGAAGAGACCGCAAAGTATCTTTGATTCTGGAGGGGGTTTAACCCCCAGATCCCCCTCGGTACGCCCGTGTGTGGCCATAAATTAGTTAATACTTTTCCTCGTGATAAAACCCGTTACCTAAACAAACATAACCCTATTCCCTCAATCTTCTAAAACTCCTATTAATGTAAAAAATAATGTATACTTTTATATAATTTATTATGCATAATACTTTAGTAATTTTTCCTACCTACCGTGAATAATGTTCAACTAATCGACAATTAGTTCCCAACGAGCTAAAACTGCATTAACAAAGAAAACTGGGTGATTGTTATAAGCAAATATTGAACGATCCGCGCTAGCCGAAACTTTGACATTATACATTTGCGTACCACTCTTTGGACATAGTACAGTCAGAAACAATATGTTATATAATATACAATACGTTCCAAGCACGTCTACTTAGAACGCCACATATATTTTCTTTTAACAACTTTGCGTTTAACACATTCGCGGTCACACACTTCGCGTTCCAGCACATATATTTTCTTTTAACAACTTTGCGTTTAACACATTCGCGGTCACACACTTCGCGTTCCAGATGATCCTTCGTCCATTAAAACAACTTGAAGCCGACTATGCCACGTTATGTCTTTTTTCAATTTGAAAATTCCACCGTAAGTTACACGGCATAAAGTTCATATTTCAATGCTTTATTGTGAGTCAGCCGAAGTGGCGACGGCGTCAAGTTGGTGTAAAGTTTCTTACCTGTTGCATACAATATAACTGAAGCAATAAATGACTTGTATGGTTGACACTAAGTCACAGGCATCGAAATATAATTCTCTAGAAACCTAACTTATCCCGAAAAATCATCCACGCGACATGTACCGCGTCGGGCGGGGCTTAAAATATGAACCGCGCGGCGCGACAGATCGCCGTCGAGTCGTGCGATTGCGTCGCAAAAAGTTTTCTGAGAATATTGTTGTGTTTTTGCGATAATCGATTCATTAAAAATTCCGTCATGTGCCGTGAAGTGGTGTAGAAGCCATACAGACATAAAAACACAGGACTCGCCTTTCATATGTAAGTAAATAAATATTTTAATAATCCATACTTGATATCTGTTGAGACCTCACCGCTCGTTGCGTTGACCGCGTCAGTCGGGGAGCCGGCTGCCCGACCGACGCGACGATGACGCGTGCGTGACCTTGTCGCTACCAATCGCATGCATCTTTGTCTATGCGTGTGTTTGCGTGTTTCGTTGTAATTACTGTTAGTTTGTTTGCGTAAATGGAATCAGAATCGAAGCAGTGAATATATGAGCGTTATATTTCTAGAGAATTATATTTCGATGGTCACATGTATGAAACTTAATATAGAAGCGGAGTATCGTTTATGCCTATACTACTACAAACGAAACTATACATCCGTGCACACGTCCGTGTGTGTTCGCCCGCTCTCGCCCCGCGACAAGGGAGGACGGGGCAGAGGTGCGGGAATGGGGACGCATATTGCAGGAGATTCCATTCTGTATGAAATACTCTCATTAATTTCTGTGACTACGTTCAGAACAGGCAAGAAACTTGCAGTGTATAAATCGGCCTTAAGAGACGAAATTGTACTAAATGCGATTCAATCTAATACCTGTTCACTGGCGTCGAATGTGTTAAACTTATAATAATTTTATATTTGCATAGATAACAAAGTTTACATAGGAACGTAAATGTAAAAAAAAATGTGCCCGCGTTATATTTTATTTATGTTCTGGAGGGCCATTTTTGGAACGCTGAGTCACTGAAGGAACTTACTTTTGTATGGGAAAACCATTCGTTTAAAGATGGCACCACTGGCCTGGGCCTAAGTCAGACTAGCGCGTACGTTTTACAAAGTGACCCGACTAACAGAAATGTTTTACATTTGGACAAGATTGCTATTAACTATCACGATCACAATACTATCGGATTATCAATGATCGGATTTACGATTTATGATATATCACTGTGATAAGATAACGCTGTCCTAACAAATTGAGTTTTAACGTGAATTAAGATATTCTTTTTAAACATTAAGAATAGAGAATAAAGACGAGACGTATGTATAGACGCGGATTATTCACAAAATCATTGTCATTACCCTTTCCGGGACATTTACGTTGTAGATGTAAAACCATTTATTTTATTGTGTCTGAATGAGATGTGTTAAATGTTCAACAAAAAAAGAGATTTGTAAGGACAATAGTTTTGTCATCAAAAAAGTTTTTTTTATATCTTCAGACCCCACGATAAGTAGCATAAGGTGAGGAAGAAGAAGATATCTTCCTTATTAGTTATTACATAATTTTATTTATAATTAAGGGCCCAGTCCTTATTTTTAGTGATTTTGACTGCTTTTTCGGAGCTGATTGGAACCAAACTATATTAGTAACAATATGTTAAATTGAAGTTTATTTAAGTATTACAAAAGTGAATGAGACAATTTATTGATTTTCATTGTAATAGTTTGTTTAATTCCAAATAACCTGAGATGTGTTTCAATTTTTTGCGGTGCGCGACGTTCATGTCTTTGTTGTTTACACGGAATTTAAAACATGAAGTTGTGTATAAATTACAGAGAAATAAAGACAATGAAACATTCTAAAAAGTGAATAAAAATTATTTTAGTAATTTTTTTTTTATTATAAACTTTTGTTAAAAATATAATAAAATAATTTGTCTTTTGCAAAAAGATAGAAAAATTTAAAGTTCTCCGAAATTCTCAAATGAATATGGGGACGAAAACGCTGATAAGGCAGACCGCTCGCTGCGCTTCTGAAATCGTCTAAATTCGTCTCCAGAGTGCAATGCGTATGTGTAGATAGAAAATATAGATTCGGGTGTTCAATAATTCGAAGACTGCAGTCTTAACGTTAAAACTCAATTCTGTTTTGAGACTTTTACATATAATATATAGCAATGTAGGCTGTCTTTGTACTGTAGCTAGGTCAGGCAATAAATTGCTAAATTACAACTATCAGCACAACCTAATTTAAATTTAAACCAACGTACTAGGGATCCACTAGGCAACGCCAATATACTTTGTCAATACTATTTAATTTATATTTTATTTTAGAAATGACGCTACGATAAGCGTATCACGGATTTGTTGCCGCTTCTTCTGCACTTGCGCCTTAGGAAGCGGCATAAACTTAGCTGTAAGTAACGATTTGACGTCAACATTTGTGCAAAACAAAGTGACTATTATTATGAGATATTATAAATATCCTATGATAATAAAGATATTTTGAATTGAATTGATTCTTCTATCTCTGTCAGCATTTCACGCAGCTTCGTAAAACTTTATGGCCTGAAATCTGTTTGCAGGTCAGGAACCAAACTAATGTTACAGCATAGTGTTGACTATCGATAGTATTGTCCTTGAAAAGTAGTCACAATATCGATATGCCTATCGATAATATCTGTGGATTGTATCGATAGCCAATAGTTTGCATGGCTGATGACAACCAAAACTATCAATAGGATTGCTTTCCGATAATATCAATACTATTTATTGATGTTTTATAATCAATAATAATAGTATCGATCCTTTCGATTGTATTGATTATTAAAAAAAATTAGTACCGATACATCGGAAAACAGTACTATCGATAGTTTTGTTTGTTATAAATAGTATTGCAAACTATAAGCTATTGATATTGTAACTGTTTTTCAAGGTCAACTACCGATGGTCAAACGATTGATAGTCCTGCTTGCAAAGCTATTTCGGACAAAAACTGACTAAAACCATCACTAAATTTACCCCCCTTAGTTCTTGATAAAAGTGCTATAATATAAATTCATTGTAAATACATTGGAGGAAAATGTATTCATATAACTATATATATTAGCGTTGGATGATGGACCAAGGACAGTATTATTCAAATAAGGCTCAATTCAAGCAACAATAATCTCAGCACAGCGTAAACATCTCAATAACATATGTATAAGGCCACAAAAAAACTGAAGTTCATGTTTTGTATGACATACTTTATACCTTCCATAACTATATTTTAGATACAACGCGTACCTACCATGGAAAGGTAAATATTTACATTGTTACTTAAAAATGATAGTTTTTATAAGTATAGAACTTGACACGAAATGTATGAAAATGTTGATCACCGCTGAGACATTGGACTCTATTGCAGACATATTCAGTAGTTTCCTAAATTGACTATAAACATTTATTTCATCTTGATTGGTTTAGGGTAAGTTTACACCAAGACGCGACGCGACGCAACGTGGCGCGCGCTTTTGAAGAAATATAGAACTTGTTTATTACACAAAAAGAGTGAGATTTAATTGTGAAATTAGCATCTTATTGCGTAGTAAACAAGTTCTATATTTCTTCAAAAGTGCGCGCCACGTCACGTTGCGTCGCCTTAGGCGCCAGCTATAAGAGCGATACATTATTTGAAACTAGCGGCCCACCCCGACTTCGCACGGGTATGTATTATACATGTAAACCTTCCTCTTTAATCACTCTATCTATTATAATAAAAATCTTTTTAAATACCCAGCGAGGCCAAGTTGGAAAATGGCCTTTTTCAACATATACAAATATCACGTATTTATCCTTAACAGGGTAGATAGAGCTCAGGGACGTAAGACCCAAAAGCCAAGTTTAGCGTCTTGGGTGTTTATGCCATTTTACTATACCATAACATAAGTTTAACACTTAATTTCGGGCTAGCTGACTCAGTGTTATTTGTCTTCATCTATTTATTTATTTATTTGGCCGCAATTTCGTTCCTATAGCTGAGCCCCAAAATCCTTACATGATATGTCTGCCATAGATCGCCCCATAGACCATAGCAGTTTTTGATCTACCATAGAGCATAATTAATCTCGCCGCGAGTCCACAACTTACAAGGAATCGATTCCCATAATAAACCACTTAGAAAATAAGACGTTATACGTAATATACATAAATAATAATGACTATAAACGTTATTAACAACAAATAATTAAGGGAATACAAGTATTCTATCTATGTGGTATGCACAATATTCTTCTATAAATTCTGTATTTACGATAAATCAGAGGGCCTTTTAGTAATCAAGATAATGATTTATAAAAGTATATGAGAAAAAATTATACAAGCAATTCATAAAGTATGAGTAGTACAGTCAGCAAATTAAACAGGGTACTATAGTATCTCAGATATCTCAATTTAATCTTAAAAACAAGAAGTCACCTGGTGCTGATATATTAAATCTCTTAGAGCATCACACAAAAAATATCTTACTAAAAGTTTTTAATAGCGGCACGGCAAACAAAATAACCTGCCCAGGACAGCATAGCACCAACGACATCATTTATCTATTGACGTCTTTAAGGCGAATACGGTGCAGAAGTGGCGCCCTTATTTGAAATAAATTGTTTGATCATTAATTAACATTTTACTGACCGTCTAATGCATGACGGTTAGCAAAATTAAAATTAAAAAAAAACATGAAGTCGCCGCTTCTACACGGTATTCACCTTAAGCGAGAAACAAATCCGTCTGTCAGTTTTGGATAGATAAATAAAGTATTTGTTTTCTTCCATCAGGCTTATATATGATGCCATGCTGCGGAGGCAGTCCTTATAAGGACTAATTATATAATAAATATTATTATGTATAATATTATAATATAGGCTTTAATAACTGTTTAGGCATACGAAATTCTGAAAATTTGTGTAAAAATAAATTATTTATTTTGCTGACTGTACCAAAAAGGCCCCAGATTAATAGCAGTAAGGGACGTCTAGAGAGAACCGGGTACACCTTATATTAAAATAATTTTACTAGACTACCTACTAGTAACTAATAAGCTTATAACACTGATGTTAAGTAATTTAAAAACGCTGGATATACTTCTTTCGAGCTTTTACATAAAAATTTTGTAGGGTTTTTAGGCATTCTATTATTAGGTGTTTTATTTATTATTATTTTTGGCATACGGATACGGGAATACGGATAACCTCCTTTAGAGGCGACTTAAGGCGGGGCCTTAAGGCGCTTAAAGGAGGTTATGCGTTAGATACCAGTAACCCTGTATATACTACTACCTACAATCAGGCCAAAAATAATAATCAAATGCATATTTAAAAATCCAGCGTACTCAAACTACTTCCCACCAATGCTCGATAACAAGATGCAAGTCACATATACTGATAAAACTCTGCAGTCTCACAGACACTTCAACCGACTCAACAACATTTAAGGCTTGAAACTACGTGAAGCGGACGCCCCGGACGGGTTCAGTCCGCCTGTCACAAACCCTTGGTGCGAAAGACACGTGACCCGCGATGGGTTCAGCTCAAGGCTCGGATACCAGGTTAAAATATTTAACCAGCTCATTGGAAACGCCATACATTTTAAAAAGAGCATTAACATATCAACAAGATATTATTTGGGTTCTGATCAAAGAACCAATAATAAGTGTTTCAGTTTACGAAAGCAGGTTAATTTCGTTCGGATCATTTTGGCTCCACCTACCGACACCCTTTACCCGCGCGCCCGCCTGTATCTATCTTGCTTTATAAAATAAGTTCAGTTCAACTTTTCTTGCAAGGTAACGGGAAGCCCCGCACCCAAATCGTTTGAAATTAACCCGGTTAACCCCGGCGAATATAACGCTCGCGTATCGATTCCGCTCCTAGCGAGTGTTCGCGAAAAACCTGGTTGGGGATGTTAATGAGCTGATATTTTTGGAACCGTTCCCAAGCCCTGTCAGCTATCTATACAGCACGTAAGGTTTGTGTCACTGAACTGGACTGAACCCGTCCGGGGCGTCCGCTTCACGTAGTGTCAAGTCTAAATTGATTAAAAATGAAATTAATAAACACATGAAGCACACAAGTGCGTGAGGCAATCTTGGATTGCTCGTTACCTATTCTATATGTACATACGTGAGTCAATAGGGAACATGCCTTAATTACAATATACATCTATACATTATGTTGAATCTCATATCTATTGCTATCTTACTCTTTGTATCATTTACATAACAAATGCAAAACTTTTAGGGGTACGCCGTGCTGCGGATTTTGTATTGTGTGTGTGTGTTTTTTTTTAATTGTCATATACAACGTGTAATATACATAACATGCGTAATAAATCGAACCACGGGCTATATTAGATCACTAAAGTATTAAAAAAACAGGCAAAAATAAAATAAAAAACGGTATTTCCATACAAAATTAGATACAAAAGCGTGCAGCAGCCCGGACAATTAGTATGGGAATGTATTTTTTTTTTGTCTGTTATTTTAATATCATTATACTACATTGTAGTATAGCCCGTGGTTCGATTTATTACGCATATGTCAATAACACGTTGTATATAAGGGGGCCTGAAAGCGGGGCCTAAGTAAGTAGGCCCCCCCATGTGAATCAGGCTCTGTCTAGCCTATAAGGTAAGGTATAAAGAAAATATTTTAAGTATGATCTTTCTGCCTAATTCTGTACACGCAAAAAATCCGCAGTATGGAGTAGGCCTTACTGGAACTTTTCTGTAATTGACTTGTATTGAGAGCATTTAACAAACGATATAGTGAGGGACTATCTTTCACTTTGTAAACGAGATAAACTCGTGCTGTCACTGTCTAACTATAGAAAACGGAAAGAGATAGCACAGTGGCAATACAAAGTGGCCTTAGGCGTCACATCGGGACTTATAAAATTTGCTAGACATCATCTTTCAGAAAAAATGCATTTATCATTATCCCAGACAGAGGCGAGCCAAACATAGGCGTACCCAGGACAGATTTTTTTTTTTGGGGAGATGCGTCAATCCTTGTAAAGGAAAGTATTTTATTATTACATACCTTAAAATGAATATTTAATCGAACTTAAGAACTCTGACACATTATGACCACTTTGTAATAACTGTAAATATTTAATGTTTCGGGGGGGATGTTGAACCCCTTAGAACCCCCCCTAGGTACACCTATGCCGCCAAATAAATTAAACGGCTCGTGTTATACATAACAACAACAGTAGCATTCATTTAGTAATACTTTTCAGACATCTGCACTGGTGCTATATTTCGCATTCATATTGGAAGCTATTTTCTTCTCCACATCACATGTCCTTCTGCATATTTATATAATATTGTATCTACACTTTTTCCTTTGCCAGCACTGTATTTATAATTATACTAATGAGTCTAGAGTATCAACACAGGAAAGCTCCAGAACACATCAACACAACACACAAACAATCTGTATATGGAATTCACAACGGCTTGCCATGGCATTGCCTCTTAAGTCATATAAAATGTCTATTTTTATTGGTGCAATTCAGAAATATGCTGATATACATCCTAAGCTCGCACTACATAGTCATTATAAACTTTATGTACAATGTCATAGGATACACTCGCGCGAGCAGTCGCGGCCTGAAGCATTTCTATATCTTATGACGTTGTACATAAAGTATATAATGTCTTGTTAATAAACTGCTCGTCGCGTCACTGCCAATTCAGTGTAGTGCGAGCCTAATAGTACAGACTACTAAATTCGGTCAGTAACTTCTGTTTCTGTACAGTTTAATCAATCATGTTTATATTAAAATATGTGATCGAGGCGTAATATATAAAATAGTAATATACGCGAACACAACCACAAGGATAAACAAATAGGTTAACGTATCTGAATTAAAAATGTGATGAAAATTTCGCCATGAGTGAGATTCGAACTCACGCCCCTCACGTCTGTACCGTGAGTGCACTTGTGAAAATATTCATCACATATTTTTAATTTAGATATTAGTCCGAGCACTGAAATGCTGTTTAAATCAATAATTAGGTAAAGTATAACATGTTAACAGGCACATGGTATAATATCTTTTAACAAATTAACTGAAATATATTGACATACTTCTGAAGTCTGCACCAGCATTAACGTCTATCCAAAATGAGGATGTCGATTAAAACCTTGGGCGATAAGGGCATAAGTTAATATCTCGAAAGGATTTCCTATAATTTCTGGAACTACGGGCATTCCTTAATCCATTTCGTTGTTTCTTTGCATCTGTAGCAAGATATGCAATTTTTAAAGAGACTGACGGACGAGCCCCCTCATCTTTCAATTCAATTCACATCATGGGAGAAAACTTTTGAGCACTTTATAAGTGGTAATTAAATATCAACCTTATTCCAATTACACACAGGTGAAAATAGTATGCGACATTAAAATGGATAAGATTTTAATATTGCATACTATTTCCAGCTTTCACTGAATGGAATAAGGTTGATATTTAATTACCACTTACTCAATACTTTATTGCTCCTCAAATAACATGCAGATTACATACATATACAGTGTAGTATGATCCCACACTCATTTGAACACAAGTTTGAGCATTTTTTCGCCAGATGTGAATTGACTCTGAGCCCCCCAAGAGTGATATCCCGCCACACCCTCCATCTAGAATAGAGGATAATGCACGTCGGCGGTCAGTCATATAGTCCTCGCGCAGCAGTGTCGCGCGCACGCCGGCGACTAGTCCACCAGCTCGATGCGCTCCAGTCTCCGCGCAGGGCGAGCTTCGCCGTTGTGCGCGCGCGCAGGCCGCGCCCACGTGTTCACACAACCGTCCGCACACGCCGTCACAAAGTACTCCGACCGGAAAAGTAGAGCTGTCAACCTCTCGTGCGCTATCTTCTTGCAAACCAACGGCTCCAGAACGGGACACTCGTCGAATCGCGGACACGACGGCGTCCCGATTAGCTTCACCGGATCGTAGGTGTCGCTTGCTTGCGCGCCCGCGGATTTTCCGCGCAAAGCGACGGTATTCGACGCGGATGACTTCTGCTCGCCGGGCTTGGACGTCAGGCTGAAGTTCCGCCGGTGCTCCGACCGCCGGTCTCCGAACGAGAACCCTGCGAGTCGCTGTGTCAAGGAGTTGACTCCCAGCGATCCCGAACTCTCCTCTTTCGCTTTCCCCACGCTGATGTTCAAAGTCGATACGTTGTTAACTTTCGTTTTAGATGTCTTAGCACCGGAAGGCTCCCCCGAACTGTTCGTCTGTCCGCTGAGCTCGGCGTGTTTGTGTCCGATTTTGTTCGTTTTCGCGCCCTTCGCTGGTATTTTAACCCCTGGGACTCCATTGGGCGAGAAAGTTTGACTGTTCGGAGACAAATGAGCCGACGCGCGCGCTCTGACGGGTGGCCTGAGTACATCTTCAGTTAAATCCCACAAGCATAACTGTGTGTCTTGAGATACACTACCTAACCTATAGCACTGCACACTCTCACTTTTCTGTCTATCATCTTCTACGCTCTCTTCGCTGTCTGGGTCAGTAAAACTGACTACGTAGGGGTCAAATGCGACAACAGACACCCACGACCTGTGTCCTTGACCCCTGGCTACGACTCTTCTTTCACTAAAAGACCAGACTGTTACTAAATCATCTTCTCCGCCGACCACAACATATTTTCCATCGGGTGACC
Source organism: Acrobasis repandana (assembly GCA_963576875.1). NCBI lineage: Eukaryota > Metazoa > Arthropoda > Insecta > Lepidoptera > Pyralidae > Acrobasis > Acrobasis repandana. The sequence continues at coordinate 16,695,708 of OY756232.1, read as the reverse complement.
AGCAGACGCATAGGAATCCTCCGAAGTATGACCTTGCTCTGCCGATGAGTTCCATGGTGTCATAATGGAATACTCTTAAGAAGCCGTCTTGGGAGACAACAGCGAGGTTTGTTCCACATGGGGAGAAAGCGAATTCGTTGATACAGCTTCCTTCAGCGCCGATGACCCACCTGTAGAGCGGGTTTCTGGTGGACTTGGTCCGGCAGGTGTGCACGGAGTAGGAGTCGCCCTGCTTGAACAGCTGGTAGTGCGGCGCGGCCGTGCCGCACGTCAGCTCCTCGTTGTACACGTACAGCTGGCCCGACGCGTGCGCAGAGATGAAGAGGTTGCTGGAACCTGGCACCCACTTGATACAAGTTACTCTTGTCTTGTCGATCAGTCTCTGTAAATTGATATGAGTTTGGTATAAATCCTACTCCGAGAAGGCTCTCGCCGAGAGCATACCTGTACAGGCTGTACACACTCGCGAGAGCCAACGAGAATTGTACGAGACCCTTTGACTCGGGCGCAAAAACCGACAAACGACAGAGACTGACCGAGGCGAGGCGAGAGACAGCGAGACGAGACGAGAACACCATGTACACACGCGCTCTCGACCTGTTACGGGGTGTCTCGGCGAGTGTATATAGCCGGCATTAGCTATAATGTTATTCTAATCATAGTAGTAACGGCGTCATCTCATTATTAGACCGGATTCAATAAATTTTAAAATTCACAGACAACATAATTAATTTTTTTTTGTTTAACATTAATAAAGTTTATCCATTCTTACCTCTTCATTATACAATTTACTTAATTCCTTCTTAATTGGGTCTATGAGTTGAATTTGGCCAGTAGAAAATCCTATAACTAACGAGACACTGTCCGCCGTCATCGTGACCGTGTTGAAGTCGTGACAGGTTGGATTGGTGCCTTTATACATCTTCTTGTCCACTGGCTTTGTGAGATCTGCGGCCTGTTGACAACATTATTTATAGCAAGTTTGAAATAGGCAAAATGTATTAGGGTTGGGACACATTTGTCAGTACGGAACAACACTTTCCTATGCTGCTATCCTTTTCTGTCGCTCAGAAGCGTTATTTATTAGAGCGAGAGTGTTCGGTCTTTGTATAGTAATGTAAGTAAACACAAAATTGCTCCACTAATTGACCAGGCGATTCTTCATGTATGAATTTAAGTTAGAGATGACAGCCACTTGTCATCGGGACCGCATAAGGGTTGGACGTTACCACCCGTCGTGATGATAATTCAATAATCCCGGTAGTGAACGTTTTGCTGTTAAGAACTTTAAATCAAAAGTCTTCGAGTTGTCGGAGACCAGCGCCGTGCGCCCGAGCTGAGAGGAATTCATCGTGAGTGATAGCTTACAGGTTATTGGAGAATCTCTTACTTATCTTTGCTATAGAAGGAGAACGAATACCTTTCATTATTTTATTTTCCCTATCATACAGTCCATCCAATAAAATCCCTGTGCAAATCGCACAGAGAGAGAGAGCGACTAAATGCGGCAGCATAGGAAAATACTGTATCATGCTGACAGATGTGTCCCAACCCTTATCCTACTATAATAACTTGGCGCTCAAATTCCCTTCTCTTATCCTATCATCTTCTTCTACTCGTTATGTATTGTATGTACATATATATATACATATACATTTGATGATTTTGCACCCCTAGCTATATTGAAATCTTAATCATTAAGGCCGTACCTAAATTTTCCGGGGTCCAGTGCTGCCAACATTTTAAATAAATCATTTCAAAGAAAACGGAGACATCATTTAAAATTTTGCTTCTACCAAGTCCTAGATAACCCTTCAAAGTATTTTATTGAACTACTGTTTACAGTTTATAATTAGAACGATAAGCTTTACTACGCACATTAGCCAAAAGTGGCCGTTTTTCGCAAATGTGCGTAGTAAAGCTTAACGTTCTCATTATAAACTGTAAAGTGTAGTTCACAAAATAGTTTGAAGGGTTATCTAGGACTTGGTAGTAGCAAAATTTTAAATAATGTCTCCGTTTTCTTTAAAATTATTTATTTTAAATGGGGGCAGCACTGGACCCCGGAAAATTTAGATACGGCCTTAATAGAACACAACACCGTAATAAAGGCGCGTATAGACCGCTGTAACGTAACATGCAATGTATCATTTTGATTTTCATTGCATGTTCGTTGCAAGTTTGGACGCGTAGCGCTCTCAGTCCGCGCACTCAGGCGCGTACAGACCGCTGTAACGAATGTACCATGCAATGAAAGAATTTGCCGTCCACACCGCTGCAATGTATCATGCAATGTAACACCAGTCTCTTGGTTAGGACGTCTCGCGCGCACGTCTGCGCATTTCACGCGCACCCTACGAGCATTACAAACCGTGCGCGGAGCGAGCCGAGATTAATGTCGGTTTTTCAACGAACACAAAAGGGCGCGGAGCGGTAAAATTTGCCGTCCACACCGCTGCAATGTATCATGCAATTTAACACCAGTCTCTTGGGGATGTCTCGCGTGCACGAACTGCGCACGCTACGAGCATTACAAACCGTGCGCGGAGCGATCCGAGATTTGTCGGTTTTTCGACGAACAGAAAGGGGCGCGCAGCCGTGTGGTTTCGGGTTAGAATTTCATCGGACCACTTCATCTTTTCCTGTGGATGTCGTAAGAGACGATTAAAGGATTAAGCACTTGACAAACATCTCGTGCTACAATTGCATTCCCAAGGAGGGCTGCGGCCGGGTGTAAAACTTTTCGCCCAAACACATTCCCAAAGAGGGTTGGCGTCAGGCAGGCGGCCGTTGGTAAAACTATAGCCAAATCTTTATACTCTTCCGGCTTCTTCTTCTCCGCGCTTTAAGAAAAAAATAAAATAATGACTAACCTACTGACTTTACTATACGCACGGCCGTTGGCTTCCTCGCTCACCGGTCGCCGCCCGCCACGAGCCTGGTAGCGGATGGTGACATTCAAATGGGAGATTTTTGGTATGCATTTGTTTGCTCATATCTTTGGTTTTTAATACGAAACAAGGTACATATGACGGAATATCTATTTTATATTTCGCTTAAAGAGAACTCAATTTGAATATAACTACGAGCGTCAATATCACCCTGTATATTGATAGTCTACTAACATCAATATCTGCTAATCCTGTGTGTTGTGTTGTTTTATTGTAATAACAATCCTTGACATTTGGCAAAATCATCTTTTGGCTAAACGATGGAGCCACAAACTTTAAAAAAAGAAAGAAAGGAAGAAACTTGGCGCTTGGTAAAATGACATTATGATTGGGGTTGCGTGCCGTATTATCATGGTTGAGTTGAGTTGTATATGAAAGGCATAAAAAATTCTCATAATTTTTAAGACTACATGGCACTGAGTCAAAACCACATTAATACACTGCCCACACAGTCTAGTAGAGACTGTTCTCTAAGGTACCTGTATTGTCCCACTGCTAGGCAATGGTCTCCTCATTTCCTTCCAGGGCTCACATTTTTTTATTTTTTTATTTGCTTATTTCAGTGACTCAATTATTAAAAAGTTATCTATTGTAATTTTTTTAAATAAACAATAGATTGTCCATCTATTTGAATAATTTGGGAATATCCTAGATGTGTGTGCACGTTTTGTGGTTGTTATACTTACTATCATACAGGTTTTTCTTTACACGAAATTTTCTGTACATAAAGAAAAACCTGTGATTAACTAGTTTTATATACTATTCCTGAGATAAAGTCTGATTACACAAGTGTGCAACTCAAAAGTATGTTATCAAACGCCTCTTGCTTCTAGCATAGGGAAACCTGCACTGCACACTAGTTGATTTTTTGACGTGACAACGTCTTAAATTAGGTTGCGGCTGGGAGTCACTTATGAAAAAGTGTAACGCTCGGTAACGTTACGATGAGTCACCGAACGAGAGAGAGGCCCGCCGAATGCCTTGCGTCTCTCTCCCACTCAACTATGATCTGGCGTATTATTGTCACGTAAAATCTTCGCCCGTAAAACCGACTTTACAGGCAACCATTTTTTTATTAAAATGAGAAATTGAAAAGACATAGCTCTCTATTTACCATACATTACAAATACTCTTTATAGCACCAAAGATAAGAAACAGAGAAAATATATAAAAATAAAACCATGGACTTATCGCATAGCAATCACTTCCAGACAATGTTTGGGTAGAGAAAGTGAAAGGTAAAAGATAGGTGGTGCAGTATGTCAGATTTACTGTATATATACAGGGTGAATTTAAACATCGTAGCTATATTCAAGGAAAGAACTCCTTGTTTCGTAATAAAAACCAAAGATATCAGCCAACAAATGCATACCGAAAATCGAGCGAGAAGGGAGAACAATGGCCGCAAAGAAGAGTTAGCCATTTATAAGAAATTTGGGATGAAATTTTTTTTACAAAGAATAAGTCTTTTTTCTTACGGTAGTGTTGTATAGTGATTCTGATTCTAAGATTTTAATATAGCTAACGGGTATGAAATCAACATGTATAGTATAGAACCTATTTTACATGATCGAGGGACTAACCACTCACTATTTATAACCTATATACAATGTGTTAATGAACTAACGCAAAACCTCTCAGATGGTACCTCAGCCCATGAAACTGAACAACTTTTGTTCTACAACATTCCCAAAATGCCAAAAATAAAATTCGGATTTTCATACAAATTGACTCGGTCAGCTGATAAGTTTGTACGAAAATAAAATAAAAATTTTGGGGTTCGTGAAAGTTGTAGAACAAAAGTTGTTCAGTTTCATGGGCTGAGGTACCATCTGTAAGGTTTTGCGTTAGTTCATTAACACGTTGTATAGTCACACTAAGTGAATGCCTCAGCATGCACTAATAGAAATCTTCTTTAACTTAAGTGCTTGCTCTTGTCAGTGGAGTTGAGATGCCTCCACTCCTCTCTTCTCTCTGTCATCATCTTTTCAATGTCTTGGCAGGACCTTACTCCTAACCCTTCCTTAATTTGTTGGAAAAACTTCATCCGTGGTCTTTCCCTTCCTCGTCTCCCTTTTATTTTTTCTTCTACTTTTACTTCTGACTAGATTGTCATGTCTCATTAGATGTCCAATCATCTACCCTCTTCTCTTTTTAATAGTTTTTAAAATATTTCTTTTCTCTTCCACTCTTTCTAGCACCATCATAGCATTTCTCATTGCTGATCTATCAATGAGAAGGTGCTAACAAATAATTTTTTTATCTACCTATCTAGAAAGAGTGGGAGAGAAATATTTTAAAAACTATTGAATAATAGATATATGTACTCAAATATACTACTAATAGGTTGCACAGCCATATTATCAAATACTATGTTAAATTTACTCAAAATTTATGCTGTATTAATATAGAGCGATTAACTTAATCGATAAGAAAGAAAACCTAATGATTTCGATCAATTGATTTGAACTCTATAATTGAAAGTTATTTCATTATTGTAACACAAGTTTAAAACTTACTTTGGGGCTAGCTCAAGCAGTGTGATTTGTCCTTATATATTTATTTATTTATTGTACCTAACAAAAAATTATCAACATCTCACAGATCATAGATAAATATATATATATCAAACAGTGGCATTATCTACTATTTTTCTTCTGCAATCTGTTAGATTATGCATGATTATATTGATAAGTTTGCATGATTTTATGTACCTAACCTAAAATAGTTAATATACATTTCCAATTTGAAATTGTAATCAGAATATTCCTAATTAGCTCTCAATATTAATAAATACTGCACAATTCTGGCCATTATTTCCTAAAAATATATAAAATAATAAGCTAGGAAAATAGTGTTTAAATATTTACCTTTTTAACTCCTTTGTATACATAAACATACAGCTCCTTCCCATGGTTGAAACATATCCTGTCATCAGAGCCTGAGCCGTCGGAGCCGGGCGCGCCGCCCCCAGGACCTGGCGGAAGTGACACCAGCGACACCCGCACATGTGAAGACCCAGAACCACTTGTGTAACCCACCCGATTAGGCCTCGAGTATTCCGACAAAGTCATCAAGCGGTACGTCCCTTCTCTCGTCACAAACTGGGTCTTCACGTCGTCTTTTCCTCCAGAGTCAGGTTGCACAGCCATGTTATCATATTATCCTGGTAGGTAATATACATGGACTAGGCCGCTAAAGAAGCCCGTTTGTAGTTGACAGCTCAGCTGAAGTGCGGGCGTAATATCCCCTGCGAATATACCACGTTCATGTTTAACCATCCGAGAAGTGTAATATGGTCTGACTATGGATAAGTCGACGCAAATGTGTGGATTTGAATATAAATAATATCGAAATAATTAAATTTGTGTATGCAACATAAAAAGTCAGGTGTCAGACATGACGGCTCATTGTTTATGGTTTTGTTTTTTTAATTCAATGCCTAGCAAGGAACAAAAGTACTTATTCAGCCAAAGTTAATTTAGTAGAAAAGACAATGTCAAAATAATTTTTAACCAACTACAAAAAAGAGATTCGGTATTCGATTGATTAATCCGAGTTTTAAATATGATAGATAGCTTATCATACACTACACATAATATCTACGTATTCGTTCGTTTGTATTGTTACAACATCCCTACATAGTTTGTGTGTTACAATAATAAATTCATGATGAACACTGCAGCCAGTCAGCCAGCCGAAGTGAATATATAAGCAAATGGCCTTGAAGTGTGAAATAAATTGATAACTCGTAAATACCTAAAACCTTAAACGCACAAACACAATAAAAAATTTAGATTTGTTTTTCGCACAGGGATTTTGCTTTTTATAGAAGCATATAGAGCCCGAGGTCCATACAAATCAGTTCTACGCTGCGTGCGAAGCGACGTCGTTATCGTGGTACTGCGTGCAGCATGCAAAAGAAAATTGTAGTATATGTACAGCATAAGTGCAGTGTTTTATTAGACATCAGACCTAGGATAATCAGTTTTATTATAACTTCCATGGACTTATACTTACTATTTTATTTAATAAATACAATAAACATAAACAATAAGTATGCTGTTTCTTACACTCACTACACCCACATTACTAGCACACAATTGGCTTGAATAAAAAAAATGGTTGCCTGTAAAGTCGGTTTTACGGGCGAAGATTTTACGTGACAACGGCGGCAGACCGATCATAGTTGAGTGGGAGAGAGACGCAAGGCATTCGGCGGGCCTCTCTCTCGTTCGGTGACTCATCGTAACGTTACCGAGCGTTACACTTTTTCATAAGTGACTCCCAGCCGCAACCTAATTTAAGACGTTGTCACGTCAATAAACAATTAGTAGAAATTTTTACATAGATTTCACATTATGTACTTTATTTTAAATTAAATAAAACAATATTTACTTAATAAATATTACATTCTTATTAAAACACTTCATGGAACTTCAGTTGGCTTCTCTTCCGTGACTTCAGTTTTTGCCTCTTCGGCTGTTTCTGGAACATCCATTTTTTCTGTGGTCTTATTTTCCAGTTTTTCAGCTTCCTTGCCTTTACCTGCCTCTTCCTTTCCATCCAGGAACTTATCCCATCCATCTATCCTCTTACTGATATCAGCATCAGTCTCGGCAATCCTGTACTTAGTCCTGCCATCCCATATCTCAGCAGTGATCTGGCGTTTCCCGAACCATCTCCCGTTAATAAGTTCCACAACAGCATCTGCCATTTCTGGTTCCTTCATAGTGATCTGAGCCACACCTTCTGGATGTCTGTCGTAGATCACCACTTTACGTACCTCTCCACTCTTTGTACATTCTTCTCTCATATCCTGCTGGTAATCTAATATAAGCTGCACATCTTTGTCAAAGTCTGTGGGATGGAATAGGTTCTTAACAATAACCACTCTTTCATGCTTTGACCTTTCTCCAATAAACTTCTCTGGTCTCCAATCAAATAGTTTCTGCTGTGCCTTCTTTATTTTCTCCAACTCTTTTTTCTTTTTCTTCTTAGGCTTCAATGCTGGATTGTATTCTCCTTTCAACTGGAAATGGGCTCTCTCTACTCTGATCTTATTTCCTTTAAGGTCACTTCCGTCTAACAATTTCAGTGCCAAATCAACCGATTCTATTTTGATGTATGTGCACAAGGCGTCTCCTTTGAAGCAGTTCTGTTCCTTGTCCATATAAAGCTTAACTTTCATTTTCTGTGAGCTGGGATCTCGTTCAACAAGACCACATTTCTGCATGAAGTTTACGAACTCCTCTTCAGTTAAATCTAGCGGTAGGTTAGACACATACACTTTAGTGTTTGTCTCTTCTGAAGGTTGAAACCATTGAGGTTCATTTTTTCTTTTGACCCCGGCTGATTCTGGGTTCTTTTCTTCTTGTTTCTTTTCTTTTTCACTGTCCTTTGTTTGTGTATTGTCTACAAAGCCATATGACATTTGGTAGAAAGCTAAAAAGTCATCATCAACTTTTGGTATCCATGCTTTTTTCTCAACATCCCAAAAGAATTTAGATCCATCTGCTTCTGTATAAATATGTGTGTCATCTTCGTAACTGTACAATCTACCAGGGATTTCTTGGCCAGGTTTAGGAGTCCACAAATTACTTTCTTTACTCCAGTTATACTTCTGTTGAGTTGAAGGATCCGTATAAATGGCTTCTTCACCTTCGTAAGTAATGTATGGAGCATAATCACCCCAAGCACTGTTGTCTACAGTTGAAGTCACTTTTTCGTCAGATGTACTTACGTCCCCTTTAATAGTTTTATTACTGATGTCTGTACAACCTGTATTTTCCGACAACTTATCTGTAGCCTGTGGTTTCTTTTCACTTTCTGCTGTGTTTTCAGTCATAACCTCCAAATTTTGATTATCGGAATTTGTCGAGATTTCGGTAACATCTTTTGCTTGTTCTTCATTTTTTTTTAAGAGAAGGTCTTTTTCCTTTTTATTCTTAGCTTGTTGCTCTTCCTCCGAGAGCTTTTGAACAGTTTCACAGGAAAGTTTGATAACAAACCCTGACCTTGGGTTTTTGGCCATAATTATTTATTTTGCCGTATATTATTTCTAAGAACCATACAAGAATTTCCAATGAGTTACATTATATCACGCACGAGGCATACAAACTCTGGATACTTAATATTTCATATTTTTTTAAAAAATCACAATAAAATATATTTTAGGTGCTGCTAAGATTTTTTGTGATCAATCAACAAATCAAAATCTACTCTATTGTCAAAATGACATATGACATATATGACAGTGCATGACAGTGATATTTAAAAAAGTTGGCAGGCAAAGATGTTAAGTTGAGTATAACTTTTTTTTTTACTGACAGAAAAGGCCCGTCAATCCCGTCTTGGTCTATAAGCTGTCTGTCACGGTCAGTCAATAATGTCAAAAAAAAGTATAAAATACGAAAAAACTTCAGCTAAAAATTCTTGTCTCAAGTTGTCTGTCTCCCATTATCATTTCAAATCACTCAAACTAACCTTCGAGCCACTTGGAGCAGCGAGCATTAAACAAGCGATAAAATTATCACATTAATCAACTTTAATAGTGATTATTAGTGATATTCCGTAAACTAGTGACCTAGTGTTATCATATAGTTTATTTTGTTATCATGGACGAAATATCCAATGTGTACCTTACTCCGTTGCCGGATTCTCCGTACGTGAAACCACTGAGGTTCCACTTTACTCAGGATGGGAGGAAGAAGACATGGGACCTGCTCCACGTCCACGACAGTGTAGCTATCATCGTCTTCAATATCTCCAAGAAAGTTTTGGTGTTTGTGAAACAGTTCCGTCCAGGTATATAATATGCTTTCTAAATTGTGATTTATCCATATTTATTACAAAATGTAGATCCACGGCACGTATTTCAGTTTGTCTGCATGTCGTAAAATTTTGACATTTACAAGCTCACTAATCTATCTATATAAATAAAAATGAATTGTTGTTCGTTAGTCTGCTTAAAACTCGAGAACGGCTGAACCGATTTGGCTAATTTTGGTCTTGAAATATTCATGAAAGTCCAGGGAAGGTTTAAACGGTGAGAAATTATGGAAAAGGGAACGGGAAAGGGCGAAACGAAGTTCGCCGGGTCAGCTAGTTATGAAAATAAATGTTAAGATAACTCTTGAAACAATTTTAAGAACTGTTGTTAGATAGATATTAGGTCTTTCCACATTCATATAATTGATGACTTAAGTATCTTTAAAGCTTTCTATATCTATCTATTTAAGAGCTATGCTCTTGTCGGTGTAGTATGAATTCTCTAGCTTTAAATTCCATTAATTATATACACTATCACATCTTTGACTATCACTTGTCACCACGACTGCCTCCGCGGTCCAGTGGTCAAGGCGTTTGCCTTGTGATCCAGAGGTCATGGGTTCAAATCCCACTGGGAAGCATACTTTGTGAAAAGTTGTTTCCAGTCTGTTTAGGATATTGCAGGCTTGAATCACCTGATTATCCGAAAAGAAAGATGATTCCGTGCTTCAGAAGGCACGTAAAGCCATTGTTCCCAAACGCCATCTAGCGTTTGTAGATGATTCCGTGCTTCGGAAGGCACGTAAAGCCATTGTTCCCGAACGCTATCTAGCGTTTGTACCTATCCTAGGATTGGTTCTGGTCTACCCTTTGGGTTGCGGAGGTCAGACGGCAGTTGCTCTGTGTAAAAACCAGTAACCTCGTCAAATCGCCTAAGTTAGGTAGTGGACCCCGGGCTCTGAAGCATAACCGCTGACGATGCGACCGGGAATACGCTTTGATGATGATGATGATACACTATCATGTCTTTATCGTGGCTTACATACGGAGTAGTACTGTGGGGAAATAGCACCGATGTAGATATACTATTAATCCTACAGAAAAAATGCATACGGATAATTACCAATATAAAAGGGACAGAAACTTGCCAACCATATTTTTAAGACCTAGAAATTTTAACTTGCCTTGTATATACAGGGTATTTGCATACATTGTATGCAAATACCCTCAATTTTATACTAAAGAGGAAGACTCAAAAGAAAAATAAATTAGTGACACCCGCCTCCAAGCAAGAACTCTGGCCCGCTAGCTATGATGATAAAAATCTATAGGTAATGCCCTACCCGATAACCTAAGAAGTGAAGAAAAAGATACTCTTTTTATAAAAAAATTGAAATAAATTTTAGCTAATAGAACTTATTATACTTTAATGATAAAAAATTTAATTTATATTGACATTATAAATGACTATAACAAATAAACATTGACATTATTTTTATAATTACATTGATTTACTAACAATAAAGATGTCCCTAAAAATGACTTGGAAATATATATTGTATATATATTAATAATTAAATTCCTATACCTATTTTGTTAACACTAAAGGTTTATACTTATTTATAAATTGACTGCATGTCATAAAACTCGTTTGCTGTTCCAATTCTTGTTTTGCGATAGCTGACAGGGTTCATAATGTATTTATAGATAAGACAGTGATTTTCAGTAGTTACTGATGTACATTATGAAATGCAATAAATTAATTGAAATTGAAATATCCTTAATGAGGCAGAGAGCATTTTGACGACTTAAAGTAGCCTTTGAGTGCAGCCCTAGGCAGAATTGAATTTTAAAATGTAGTATTAATTTGTAAGATCTGCTTACTGCCGCAAGACCCAAGCAAATGCTCTGTTATAAAATTCATTTCTGTTTAAAGTCCACTTTTGGTGAAAATGGACTTCAAATCTACATTTCCATAAACAAGAATTTGAGACCTAAATAAACATTCTATTTCAGAAATATTGATTATCTTCTTTCTTTATACTTATGGCAGCTTTATTTACAACATAAATTACAATACTTAAAACATATTTTATGATAATCCATAAATAAATTAAACTAATACCTAAAATACAAATTAAATTTGAAAATTAGCTTTAAATTAAATTAACATTCTTTCAAGAAAGAAAAATTCAAATGAGGCTTTCATTCTCTTTTGTTTGTACCCAGCCTTGAATAGGCAATTTATTCCTAATTTCAAGTTCCTGTGGATCTTGCAGTAGTTCGCTTGTTCAATTGGTTGGAATGCTGTCGACGTGCCGATAAAGCGGTGTCGGCCTTTTCAAAGCTGCGGCCTTTGTGGCGCGCTGCCGGCGTCATGCACGCCATTTCAACAAATTACTCTATTTGTTTGTTAATAAATTAATTATGTTTTTTATTCATAAATTTATATTGAATTTTTCTAATAGTTGTTAAATTTTCTTTTGAAACTATTTTTCTAGCTGTATACTACAACTGCATAGAAGCAAAAGACCGTGAAAGTGGTGTAATAGATACAGAAAAGTATCCAGCATCACTGGGCATCTCTCTGGAGATCTGTGCAGGCATCATAGACAAGGATAAGACCTTAGAAGAAATAGCCAGGGAGGAGGTTTTGGAGGAGTGCGGCTACAATGTGGATGTTTCTGACTTGCAGAGAATCATATCCTACAGGTGTTTATTTTGTTCGTTTCATTAACTTTAACGAATTTAACATTGACAACCTCCGTGGTGTAACGGTCAATACGCTAGGCCGCCACTCCGGAGGTTCTGGGTTCGATCCCTAGCCAGGGCAAGTTGACGCTAGCTCAATTTGTGTTATTTGTTCCTTTTTTATTTATTTACTTTTCTGTCTTATAAAAATGTATTTGGTTCTAACATCTACCTCTTCTTTTTATTAAATGTGTTATAGTTAACATATTATAGAACTAACTAAAATATAACATGGCGGCCGGCGAGAGCCGCGCATATAATAAAGTCAGTAGGTAAGCCAATTTTTTTTTTTTTTTACAAAAAAACCAAGTCTGTATCCATGATTTCAATATATCCTGGGATTGCAATATCAACCAAACCCAAGGGCTTTCAAATGTTTAATTCAATCACTTGTTACCATCCAGGCATGGATCACAGGAGACACTATACTATTGTGAAGTGACGGACGAAATGAAAGTTGACGAGGGTAAATGTCATTGATTTGTATGTTGTCTGCCAGGTCTGGGGTCGGGGTGCAGGGCTCGATGCAGACCTTGTTCTATTGCGAGGTCACTGACGAAATGAAAGTCGAGGAGGGTAAGTTTTTTTCAACCAACCTTGCTGATCTAGGAGAAATGGAAAAGCTTAAGAGTCCCGTAGACTTTTCCATACAAGCGTACATGTCAGATTTCGAAACGTCTCAAAAACATACTGAAACTAATTTTAGGGTAGGTTTAGTCCATGATACTGAACTTGTAAAGGAGGGTATATATTATTTTTCATATTTCATAATGAATTCAAACTTAAAATAGTTTCCGTATATTTGGTTAGACCCCGTACAAAGCCCAATAGCCGTGTGGCTCCCAGCAGTGTAGAATAGAACCACTCCAAGTCTTCCCGTGGATGTCGTAGAAGGCGACTTAGGAAACACAAGCTGAACAAAGCTTAGAAACATCAATGAGGCCGCTCTAACCCATCTGGCCAATGTGGAGAGTGTAGGCCAAATCCTCGGACTGCTCTGGTAGTACAGAGAGGGTCGTGCACTCGTGCTCCTGCAGTGGAGACTAAAAAAGACCTGATAATGATGATGTTACAGAGTTCTTGCAAAAGTCAAACGATGTATTAGGGATACATGAAGTCCAGTGTCATTTGAAATAAATTATTTCACAGGAAACGGAGATATATTTAAGATTTTCTAGTAAGCCCTAGATAACCCTTTAAACTATTTTATGAACTACTATTTACAGTTTAAAGTGAGAACGTGAAGCTTTCTGGACTTCACGTATCCCCTTAAATGTTTTTGCGCTGGATTAAGTAATTACTTTTTTATAGGTGGAGGTGTAGACGAGGAGTTGATCGAAACTGTGGAAATGAACATCAATGAAGTGGAGGCCATGGTAACCTCCCCCGGGCCGCTGGCGAGCCCGCCCAGCTGCCTGTTCGCCCTCATGTGGTTCATACACCACAAGGCGAACAAATACAGGAAGTAGGTTACTTTTTGAACTCCAATCAACGATCCTTCTTCTATTGCTTATACATTGTTCATAATGAAGCAGGAGCTCAATGGGCCAGCGGGCGGATGAATTATTAGCTTACGTATGTTAGGCAAGGGGGGGGGGGGGGGATTTCCGCACTTAAGTTGATAAACACAAATAGAAAATATTTTGAGCTTCTCCATGCTTTATCATTAGGCTCTGTTAAGGCGATTCACCCACTGGCAACGCGCCTCGCCCGCGCCGCGGTGCGCGGCATCTGGCGCGTTTACAGTGTGTTGAACTAGGCGTGTTTTCTATACAAACTGAGATACTTGCATACAATGTTAAAATCTGCCGCGGAGCAGTGGGATCCCCGCCTAAGCCACATGTCCCGAGTTTAGGGGGGAGGGTTTAGTCTAAGGGCGTCTGTTACGTTAAGCGGGCGCACGCGATGGATTTTTCTATCTCGGTCACAAACTCTACGTGCGAAAGACAGCAGTATCGTCGCGTGATGCCGTGTCTGTCGCACTAAAAAGTAAAACCATACCGCATATCACCAGGAGAGAAGGTTAAAAGCTGAGCAGCACTAAGCACTGAGCTATGACCTTTTTGAATTGCTGTAGCACACAGATACAAAGATATTGATATATGTTTCCGTGTTTTTTGTGTTTTTAGGGTTCCGTACCCGAAGGGTGCAAACGGGACCCTATTACTGAGACTCCGCTGTCTGTCCGTCTGTCTGTCTGTCCGTCAGTCACAGGGCTCTATCTCTTGAACCGTAATAGCTAGACACTTAAAATTTTCACCGATTATGTATTACTATGACAACAATAACAACAAATACTAAAAATAAAATAAAGTTAAAAATTTAAGGGGGTCGTCATACAAGAAACGTGTTTCTTCAGCGTTTTAAAACATTGTACGGTGGTACGGAACCCTTCATGCACGAGTCCGACTCGCACTTGCCCGTTTATTTTATTATGTTCTTATGTAGTGTATTTTCTGTATGTGTGTGATTATAGCTACAAATAAACATCTTATTTATCAAAAGTGGCTAAAACATCACGTGATGACCACTAAATCACAGACAGAATACAGTAACAGTAAACAGAACGAAATCTCCTAAGGTACGCGCAATATGCGTCCCCGTTCCCCGCACCCGGACCTCTCCCCCGGTTCTTGACGGCCAACGTGAGTCATCGAGGCGAAAACGGGGGAGAGGTGCAGGGACGGGGAACGGGGACGCATATTGCGCGTACCTTAGGAGATTCCGGCCTGTGACTAAATGGCAGTTGAATTCAGACATGCTAGGTATGTCTTACTTGAAAAAAGTGTTTATTTTTTCAAATAAGGGTTTTACTTTTTGGGGCGTAAATAGTTATAAAAAATAAACAAGTGTAGACTTGTTTCATCTTTTTCGAGTTGGCTAAAGGCTACACAACTATCTAACATTAACTTCATTCCGAATGATGTTAAAGTGATGTTTTAAAAATCGGCACCATTAAAAGTTTATTATATACAATGCTTTATCATAGTAGCTTTTGAAATTCAAATTTGATTATCTTGCTCACAATTTACGATCTGGCTCATTGTTATGATGTTAATTATTTGAATATTGTATGTTGCTTTAGACTATTTAAATAAGGAACTTTCATCTTACTTAAAATTAAGTATGCATACCGGAAGTGAGGTCAAAAAAGCAAACATTGTTACACTTTCCACTGGGGCAAACTCCCGCCACGTCATCACGTGGCATTTTTTTAAATGATGAATCGCTTTATGAATTATACAACGTGAAAAAAAGGGGATATCAACCCGAAAGGGAGTTAACGTACGTTAGTACAATGTGAACAACTTTTACTATGGGACCACCCCTGAAATCGCGAAAAAAAATCTGCAGCTCCATACATTTTGGCCCGGTAGGTATTTAATTTTGTATTGAGCTGCAGATTTATTTAGCGATTTCAGGAATGGTCCCACAGTAAAAGTTGTTTGGCACGTTAACGTTTCAAGTTGATATCCCCTTTATGTTAGACGTTGTATTTTGTAAAGAATAAGTCGTTCGTACAGTGAATGCGTAGGGCTTAGTTTATAGTAGGTACCTATAATAAGTAAACAAAGTACTTTAATTTAATGTGGCTATTTAATCAGGTGCGTCCAGAAAGCACTGAGATTTTTAAAATTATTTAAGTAGCTAAATATTATATTCCCAGGCCGCAGTAAATTAATCAGACTAATCAAGTTACTTTTATACAGGGTGACTTTGTAACTAGGTACTAGCCAAAATTTTGGAGCAGTTTCCACGATACGAAACAACTTTGTATAAAAAAAATGGTTAATAAAATTCGTCCTCTCATACAAAATCCGTTTGGCGATCGATGATTTATTTTTCGTTGTTCGTCAATTGTTATTGTTGGAAGTAATAGGAGATATTACTGCAATGTTCTGCCGTCAGGGTGCAGCATTAGCGCAGACCGTAAACAAATGTTTGACAATGACCTGCACATAAAAGTCGCAATAAATTTGTCGCAATTAAAATGATATGTATTTAAATGGCCGTTGGAAGCCATAACACCACAGGACAGGTTTGGAATGAGTGTATAATAATAAAAAAATATTAAATTTAAATACATTTATAATGATTATTTTTTGCGAAAATATATGACGGACGTGTAGAATGACAGCAGATTGTTTACTGTATGTGCAAATCAAAGAAATTGTATACAAATCTAGAATACTTACGAAATGGCAAAGCCGTTCCCAAGAATTATACCTAAAGCTATAGCTCTCCCCTTCTAATTTATTGAACTGACAGTCTGCGGGAAAGGGACGCCTATAACTTTAGGTACATTTTTTGGGAACGTTAGGAATTTAAATATAAGCATTATGAAAATATGAGCTTTATGTGCGTGGAATTAAGTTTAATTTTCAATGTCGTTTTTGTGAGATTATTATTCGTAGTTATTCTAGATAGTATTATAAATTGTTTGGTGCGAATTGTGCGAGTGCCGCCATCTGCGCAGAGTTTTGCTTCATATGTCCTATTCAGTATCATGAACTGAACTAGCTCCAAAAGTTTGCCTTGACGTTAAAAAGTCACTCTGTATACATTATATAACGTCTAACAAAATATACTGAAACTATTTGAAGGCCGTATTCAGTCAATGATACTGAACAACTTTCCCCAAGAAACATAAAACGAAATATGAAATTCAGTATCATTGACTGAATTCGGCCTTCAAATAGTTTCAGTATATTTTGTTAGACCCTGTAAGTAATATGAACTTATTATTGTATGACATGAATTTTTACATTTGTAAATATGATATATTTTATTTACTTAACTCATTTTATCATGTTATGGAATCATGTGTTTTTTCTTTATTGCAAGTTATCACGGTATGAGTTCAAGCAGTTGAGATAAGCAATATAATGAAATAAAACTAAATCTGGAAAACACTCTATTACTCCAATACCTACGTTTAAGCCTTCGATTAACAATACAACTAGAAACGCGTTACCTACAAGTCAAAGTAAAATTCTGACCGCTTGAATATCAAATAACATTCATTGTGAAGTCAAACTTTATTACACTGCGTATAAAGTGTTTTTCTCCTTGACTGAACTAAACAAAATAAGAGCTCACCGCCGGGAGTGCGCTCTTAAGATGAAGATATAGGCAAATGGCCTTGAAGTGTGAAATAAATTGTTAACTCGTAAATATGGTGATAATTTCCATATTGCTCTTCGTCATGCACTAGATAGCCCTTTAAATTATTTTATGAACTGCCGTTGAAACTATTATTGGTGATCCGTCTAACTTTAAAACTTGCCGCGGCCACTTTTGGCGGAGGCAAGTTTTAAAGCTAGACGGACTAATGTAAATACTTTCAACGGTGGTTCATAAAATAATTTAAAGGGCTATCTAGTGCATGACGAAGAGCAATATGGAAATTATCTCCATATTTACGAGTTAACAATTTATTTCCAATGAGGGCGCCACTTCAAGGCCATTTGTCTATAACTTCACCTTAAGCAAACCCGGGCGTGGCCCGCACTTGGGTGGGTGACCACAAGTGGCACGAAAATTTCTCGAGCTCCTCCGCGCTTCGGAAGGCACGTAAAGCCGTTGGTCCCTGCTTTTTTATGCATGCAGCTTGAAAAATCTGATGCCCGTGTTGGCTACTTGCATACACGGAACAGAAAAACAAACAACAATACGAGTATACAACATTTAAAGTAGATAAGCATTTTACATAAACGTTAATTTTCTCTATTTCTGCTTCAACCGATGAAGCAAGAAACATTTGTGCCGTTCCACGGGTATAGGTACCTTATGGACGGTGGCACTTACGACATTGTGTTTATTCAAGCTAAGTTAATTGTACGAATTGTTTTTCTAAACGTCCTAAGCGCCACCGTTCACAAGGTACCTTTACCCGTGGAACGTCACATTTAATCTCATGTATACAATTGGTTATCGGATGAAAGAATCCGTAACTAATGCGTCTTTGTGTTTTACTACCGAGATAAAGATATTGTTTCTGACTACCTTCGTGGTCCAGTGGTCAAGGCGTTGGCCTTGTGATTCGGAGGACGTGGATTCTAATCCCACTGGGAAGCATACTTTGTGAAAAGTTGAGGCTCAATTTGCATTGCGGCAGAGTCGCAGCGATTCGCCGAAATCGTACATAGCATAATGAACTTTATGTCAATCGTATAATGTATGAGTTCAAAAAGTCGTCGCGCGTCAAGCGGCGAATTCTCGCGAAGTCGCTGGAAGACGCCGGAAGTTTAGTTTGAACATAATACGATTGACATAAAGTTCATTATGCTATGTACGATTACCGCGAATCGCTGCGACTCTGCCGCAATGTAAATTAAGCCTAGGATATTGCAGGCTTGAATCACCTGATTTCGGATAGAAAAGAAAGATGATTCCGTGCTTTGGCACGTAAAGCTGTGGGTCCCGATCGCCATCTAGCGTTTGTTTAAACCTATACTAGGATAGGTTCCGTTCTACCCTTTGAGTTGCGGAGGTCAGGCGGCAGTCGCTTTGTGTAAAACCAGTAACCTCTTCAAATCACCTAGGTTTTGTAGCAGACCCCGGGCTTTGAAGCGTTATCGCTAAGGATGCAACCGTCAATACGCTCGGATGATAATGATAAAGATATGGTTTCTCTGGCAGGTCCTACAGACTCACTTGCGGAGAATGCAAGAAGACTTTAAAATTCTAATGTATGTACTTTACTTCCCAGTGTTATCTGTAGAGTATTTAATAAGGCTCGCGCTACACTGAATCGGCAGCGAAGCGACGAGCAGTTTAATAACAAGACACTATAATCTTAATTGAGATTGACCGGGCGAGTGAAGCGTCTCAGTTTCGTGATTGGCCAAAAATGCTTTTGTCCGTCTGTCTGTTCTCGCCTACAGGTCGCATTTTTCAACCGATTTTAACGAAAATTGGCGCGCAAGTTCCTTGATTTATTTAAATTTTTTAGAAGGAGAAATAGAGGGGAACTTTGCTGTAGCGTTATTTATCGTCGGATTTCAACATTTGAGAGGCACACTATGAACTTCATTCTACATAAGATGTTGCAAAAATATCCAAAAGGGGGAGTGGAGGGGGAAACGGGGGGAAGTTGTAGCGTTATATTATGACGGATTTCACTGAAATGGCTTTGCTAAGCCAGGGTAAATTTGAAGAGTCGGTTATTGCATGTTTACCTGTACCTGTAAGAGTTCGCGAGGTCTATTGATCTCACAGAATCACTGGTGTACAATGTCATAAGATATAGAAAGTTTGATAGAATGAACGGGTTGCGACTGCTCGAGCCAGCGCGAGCCGCCGCCGCCGCCGCGCCGCGTATCTTATGACTTTGTCCATAAAGTTTATAATGTTTTGTTCGTCGCGTCGCTGCGAGTTTAGTGTAGCGCGAGCCTTAGATATCGGTCACTTGTAGAACATAGATTGATAAAGTGGTTATCAGTAATGTATCTTGGCAATGTACTCGTCGGTTGATTGTGTAGTGTATTATTTATTACGAGTTAATACTCGCGGCGTTTCCCACGTGGTCAAATTTGTGAATATCCTACGTCAGATTTTCCCGGGATAAAAAGTATCCTGTGTTAATCCAGGAAGTAAGTTTTCTAGATAAAACATTTATTTTATACAAATGTCACAGACATTTGGGTAGATGACTGGGTCAAAAATAAATTATTTGGTACTGTTAAGAGAATAAAACGTCACAAAGTAGTGTCACTTGTCATTGATCATATACATTTTCAACGTGATTTTAGATTTTTTAATGCAGAAAAATTGATATTAAGACCGTTAATTGACATTCTAGATTGTATACAATTTTTTTGGTACGAGTGTAGCCACCAATTTGCGGCTGTCCGCCGCGCAGTTCGGCAAACAAATGCGAGTGAGAGGTCAGCCGGGTCAGTCAGACATATCGGAGGTATATAAATTCCGCGATGAAGTGGTGTAAAGAAGGCGTGTATGACGCTACTAAATAGAAAAGTCACCTAAACAATTTCATTTCAATTTTGTCATAGAAAATTAAATTTTTAACAAAAAAAAAACCGACTTCAATTTTTTTAAGGAGTTTCTTCCATATCTCCAAAGTTCTTCATCATATCTTCACCAAACTATGACGGGACCAACTTGGTAGTAAAGGCTTTCAAATAAAAAAAGAATCATCAAAATCGGTTCACAATTGGCGAAGATATCGCGTAACAAACATACATTTAAAAAAACATAGTCGAATTGATACCCTGCTCCTTTTTTGAAGTCGGTTAAAAACAGGCTATATTTTTTATGTTTGACGTTTAGCGATTCCTCATTCTAGCAATATTAAATTCCAATAAGAGGGAAATGTACAAAAGGTGGGGCTTTAAAAAATTGTAGGTCTATGCTAGTGGGATCTCTTACGTCTGCGCAGGTAATGTTTAATAGGGAGGTTTGGTCGAAAAATACAGTTGGAGGTGTGATATCACGAGACCAAGTAGACAACATTAATGTAGACCATACGTTTTAAATAGTACTTTGTGGTTTTATTGGTATACCACAGAGTACTAGGTATATACCAGGTTGTACTGTAGACACTATAGTCACAGAATACAATAAGAGTAAACAGAACGGAATCTCCTAAGGTACGCGCAATATGCGTCCCCGTTCCCCGTTCCCGCACCTCTCCCCCGGCAACTTGTGTCATCAAAGCGAAAACGGAGGAGGTACCTTAGGAGATGCCGTTCTGTTTACTCTTACTGTATTCTGTGCTATAGTCAACAAATATAGTTTGTATCCGTAGAATTGGTGAATTGTTTTGAATTTATTTTATTTAGAGTATAGCCACGTGTAGCGTTATGGTGATTGTTAGTATTTCATTACAAACGATAATTTTTGTATAAAAATAATATTTATTCTCACTTTTGTATCAAAATATGTACCTATCTGGTTCTGGTTACAGTAAAATTATTATGTACTCTATGTACAGGTCGCGCCAAACTTGTAGATCGCTCTGAAGTTGCCTCACTCAGGTTACAAACAGGGACAGAATATTTACCACAATAATATTTTTTTCAGAATGATTGCAAGAATGTAGATATGATATATATACACAATAAACAAAAATAAAGCAAATTCTATCTGCTATGGGTATCTGTATTTTACTACTGCGACGCGAATCGCCTCAACTTCAGAGCGATCTAGAAGTTTGGCGCGACCAAAGCGCTTAGTGGGCCTGAAATGATGGCGCCACCGAAAGTTTTTTCATCTGTGTTAGGGCTGGAACAGTGATTTGCTAGAGCGAGAGAGAGCGACGGAACGCTGCAGCACGGCCGGTGCTATAGCGTTCCGTCGCTCTCTCTCGCTCTAGCAAATGACGCTTCTGAGCGACAGAAAAGGGTAGCAGCATAGGAAAGTGCTGTCCCGTGCTGACAGATGAGATCCAACCCTTATGGAAGGTGCCATATCAAATTAAGTTCAGATTTTTTCCGCAACATGGCGAGGTCCACTAAGTTGCTTGTCAACCTTTAATGCACAACGTTTAATTTCATCTTTAATATTGTTCTCAGTGGTCCAGTCCTCTGAATCCCCAGTCCATTAATTCTAATTGTCACTGTGATTGTAATGCCTTTCTGTGATTAATTAAAGTAATCAATCATAACTTTTTGTTATTTTCTTTCATTCCCTAATCAATAATGAATTACCTACTTACTTGGTAAGTAAGTACCTATGAGTGTTGTATACATTGACATTATTAATATCTATAGATAATAGCAATCATACATGTCAATATATACAACAGCCATATTATACTCGTATATACGAATATACCTACAGTAATAATAAAATGAAATTAAATAATGAAATATAGAATGCCTAATAACTAGACATGGGTAATCTCGACTCCGAGGAGTGTTTCGGCTCACTTAATCTTACTCCGCATCCGGTACCGACTCATCTTAATGATTCCTACTCCCTTATCGGCTCCAGCTCCGAGGTGCGTTAAGTTTCGCTATTGAATCTACAGAATACAGACGTTCTTTCTAGTACCGGTTTCAATACAGAATAATATTGACTCCAGATTCTTCCCGAGGCGCGGTGGAGCCGGCACGCGGCTCGCGACCCGACAGGCGCCGCCGGTTCCCGGCGGGACCAAGATCGGTGCGGACTCAATAACTCGCGGGAGCCGATAACGATTACCGGGATTCAGTACGGGTATCGGCTCCTGTTGATCAATCGGCTCATTTAAATATTCGAATCCGGAGTTACCAATGTCTACTAAAAACCCTATAAAATTATGACCGGCCGCCGCCCGACGTCAACCCTCCTTAGGAATGTATTTAGTTGCAGCACTAGATGTTTGTTTTTAGTCTTTCCTCATCTCTAATCCTTTTACGACATCCACGGGAAGATATACAAAGTGGAAGGGACATACCCGTAATAAATCGAACTACGGGCTATACTGGATCACTAAAGTATAATGAAATTAAAATAACAGTCAAAAAACCAAACAAAAAATTTACATTTCCATACAAATCGCCCGGGCGGCCGCGCACTTTTGTATGGAAATGCCGAAATTTATTTTTGTTTTTTGGCTGTTATTTTAATTTCGTTATACTTTAATGATCTAAGACCGATTTATTACGGGTATGTCCCTTCCACGTTGTATAATAAGAACGCCCTTGCCCTATTATAACGACATGTCAGATTTCGGCAAAATTTTGTAATTTTAAAGAAATTGCATATACATAGGTATCTAGGATCATAACTGATTTTACAGTCTTGAAATCGTGTAGATTTTAATGTTGATGGTCAGAAATAAGAGTGACTCTTTAGTTCATAGTATTTATTAAATATCTGCAACATAACTAGTGTATTCTCGTGAGGTCTTCGACTATCTTGACGATATCGTCGATGGTGGCGTCGCGCAACATGCCGCCGCCGTCGTCGATCTGGAACAATCCGACCAAAAGGTTACCAAACATTGGCTGGAAATTGCTTTAGGCTTAAAACTACGTCAAGCGGACCTCCGCGACGGGTTCAGTCCGTCTCTGTCACAAACCCTACGCGCGATAGAGATAGCTGAACCCGTCGCGGGACGCGTGTTTCTCTCGCACGTAGTTTGTGACAGACGGACTGAAGCCGTCGCGGGTCTGCGCTTAACGCAGTTTCAAGTGATAAAGCTGCTTTTGTACCTACTTATATTTTAAGTCTTTATATGTGACGTTTCACAGGTAAAGGTACCTTATGGACGCTGGCACTTACGACATTGTGTTTATTTAAGCTAAGTTAATTGTTAGAATTGTTTTTCTAAACGTCCTAAGCGCCAGCGTCCACAAGGTACCTTTACCCGTGGAACGTCACATATTTTTACTGCGTATTTTAGTTACCTACTTATATATTTTTTTAGGTTGTTGTTGAAGTTGGTGCAATAAAGAAGTTTTATCTTATCGGAGTTATTTTAAAAGCGACTTTAGCTTATTGACTTAAAGTAGCTTTTTCTATGCTAGTCTGGGAGAAAAGAAACTTAAAATGTACCCGCGTTGAACCTAAAACCCAAGACGAGATAGTGTACTTATCCGCCTTATTCTAAAAAAAGCCTTTTTAAACGCATAAGCCTTGCGCTTGATTTTCGTGTTTAAAGACGACTAGGGCTGTCAAATACAATTCTCGCCAGCAACTTGCCTGACCCGGGGCAGATTAAGATGGCGCAGACAGAAGGAGGCTTATGCCCAGCTGTGGGTTACTGAAAGCTGACGATGATGATGATGATGTCAAATACAAACTTGCATTTGTATTTGACAGCCCTAGTCAAATGTAACCCCCAACCGAAGGCTGGATCCGCCCGCCCTTGTTTTGGCGCTTGCATCCTCCCCCCGCTCGCCAACACCCAGACCATTCCATGGGGGGGTTTCACATAACTTAGGTCATGAGCCTACGACTCCTCTTGGATCCGCACTTGCGCGAGTATAAGATGACTAATAAATACATCGTGTTAATGAAAGAACGCAAATCCTCTCAGATGGTACCCCAGCCCATGAAACTGAACAACTTTCACGAAATCCAAAAAAATAAATTCGGATTTTCATACAAATTGACTCGATCAGCTGATCAGTTTGTATGAAAATTCAAATATTTTTTTTTGGATTTCCTGAAAGTTGTTGAACAAAAGTTGTTCAGTTTCATGGGCTGGGGTACCATCTGAAAGGTTTTGCGTTCTTTCATTAACACGATGTATACCTGTAACCCCTTGACAGTCTCTTTCTGCATGTCTCTGGTGAGATCCAGGAAGCTTTCGATGAGGTCGCCGTCTATGAACCCTTCCGCCGGCTCCGTCTTGATGTCGGTGTTGAAGGAGCGCCAGAACGAGTGCGAGATCTTGCCCACCGACTTGATCGTGTGCGTGAGCCGCTCCTCTAGCTTGTGGAGGAAGTCGAACAGTTCCTGTGACAGTTGGACTGCCAGACCTGTCAAAATCAAATATTTATTCAGTAATTAGGCCTTTGCAGGCACTTTTCACGTCAATAATTATAGTGTACATTACGTATAATGTTTATTTAAATTATGTTTTTTTTGTTCAAAAGCTACCGATACTAGCGTTTCGCAACGACCACTGCTGAGAAGAAACGCCGAAAGAGACTCATTTACATAGTATTGGTCGCCTACGCGCCAGAAGGGCTTTGTCAGTTTACAAAGGTATTATGCCTAATACAATGTTATCACAACATAATATGTAAAGCTTGCGAACGAGTGCCAAATCCAATTTACAGAAATAAGTTACACTGAGTAGTCTTAAAAAAAACGGAGCCGAGCTGACCAGCCCACTGGCGGCACCCGTTCACGAGTTGACGCATGGAATGAGGCAGTGTGTTGGTGGTGGCAGATACTTGTTTTATACCAGTAAGTCTACATTTAGTCTATATACAGGATGTAACAAAATATACTGAAACTATTTTAAGGGTTAATTCAGTCCATGATACTGAACAACTTTCCCCATGGAACATATATCGAAGTATAATAAAAAAAAATTTTTTGGCCTCCCATACAAATTGACCGATCAGCTGATCCGAGTTTGTATGGAAAGCAAAAAAAATATATATTTATTGTCTATTAACATAGGTACCCATTCCCTCGGAATGAGTAAAAATTCGCATTATGTTTTTAGACAAAAAATATATTTTTTTGCTTTCCATACAAACTCGGATCAGCTGATAGGTCAATTTGTATACGAGACATATAATATAGAGGTATTTGATGTAGTTTACTTACAGATAGCTCCGCTGACTGTGGATATGAGTACTGGGTTAGACACGGGCGCGGCGGTGTCCGCGTGCTGGCCCACGAGGGAACCTTGTCGCATGACGTTGACCATGTCGCCGAGGTGATATTGCCCCATGTAGCTCATTTGTTGTCTGTCTTCGTCTGTCGTAGCCGCACTGTAACGATTTCAAATACAGGGTGATTTTGAAGATCGTAGGATTCAAGGAAAGTACTCTTTAGGCGACGAAATAAAAAATACATATTCTGTCATAATATGACATATTATATTTTTAAAGGGTTTTTAGGCATTCAAGATGCAGTACTTACGAGTAAGTACTGAAATTAAATAATGAAATAAGAAATGGTGAAAAAATACCACGTGAGCAGGACTTAAACCCGCGACCTTAGTCTCAGTACGACTATGCTCTTACCATCTGAGCCATCACGTGTTCAACTCCGCACGCCGAATTTCGCCACCATTTGATATTCCTACACGCATGACATATTATGTATCTTGTTTCATAATAAAAACCAAAGATATCAGCCGACAAATGCATACCTAAAAATCTCCCATTTGAATGTCACTGGCCGCTACCCAGTAGCAGCCGGGGCGAGCGGGGAAGGCAACAGCCGAGCGTATAGTAAAATGTACTGATTTTACCCTACGTAACCTACTAGTTACCTATTTATTAGAAACTTATCCCACGGGATCATTACATTTTTCCGGGATGAAAGGTACCCTATGTCCTTCTCTGTACTCCTAACTAAGTGAATGCGAATTTTCAAGAAGATTGGTTCAGTAGATAAAGCGTGAAGAGGTAACAAACAAACAAATATACAAACTCACTTTCGCATTTATAATATTTATTAGTTAGGATTAGGATTTGTGAATAAAAAAATTACAAAAAATAAGTCTTTCATTCTTAGGCTTGAAACTACGTGAAGCGGACGCCCCGGACGGCTTCATTCCGTCTGTCATAAACTCTTCGTGCGACCCGCGACAGTTTCAGCTATCTCTGTCGCACGTAGGGTTTGTGACAGAGACGGACTGAACCCGTCCAGGGCGTTCGCTTCACGTAGTTTCAAGAAATGCTGCACGAGATCAAGCTTAAATCGGTCTTGTTCGGCGACAATAAGGTCGAGAAGTGTCTGACAACTAAGGACGCCACGTCACGTGTCGCGCCTCCTGTCGGTATCGTCGCAAAATGTCCCTTACGCAAAATGTCCCCTAGTCGCAAAATGTCCCTTTCGCAAAATGTCCCTTACGCAAAATGTCCCTTTCGCAAAATGTCCCTTACGCAAAATGTCTCTTTCGCAAAATGTCCCTTGCGCAAAACGTCCCTTTCGCAAAATTTAGTACTTTATAGTAATTTTATTATTTTTATAAAATTACTATAAAGTGAGTTTGTTGTTTATTTGTTTGTTACGCCTCCACGCCGTAACTACTGAACCAATTATCATGAAACTAGGTTTTGCGGCTCCGCTTGCGTTAATATCGATCCCTAAACAGTAACTTTTTCGGGATAACAAGTAGCCTATGTGTTAATCTGGGTGATAAACTATCTGTGTGCAAAATTTCATCTAAATCCCTTAAGGCCTCGCCAGTTCAGAACCAAGAAAACTGTGAGTGTTTTTAAAAAATCACTGTA
Organism: Acrobasis repandana; assembly: GCA_963576875.1. Taxonomy (NCBI): domain Eukaryota; kingdom Metazoa; phylum Arthropoda; class Insecta; order Lepidoptera; family Pyralidae; genus Acrobasis; species Acrobasis repandana. The sequence continues at coordinate 16,668,359 of OY756232.1, read as the reverse complement.
AACTACTACAGTTTATGCCTCAAAAAATTTACATAAAAATCTTAAGGATTTTCTACAGACGCTCACAATAGCCAAAACACGATTGAGCATTTTTGGCTCGATAGAAAAAAATCACAAACATACCTCTAAATTTGCCTAAATTTACCAATTAATGAAAAAAAATTGAAAATTATACCAAATAATGTATTATCTAAAATCTATCCGTTTTGGCTACAGAAAAAATTAAAAATATAATACAAGAAAAATTATAAATAAAACACTGCAAAACATCGTCGAGCACGGCTCCGGGCCTTTCTTCGCGCTTGACGAATATTCACTCAAAATGGATAGATATTTAGATAATACATTTTTTGGTATAATTTTAATATAAAATAGTAATATGTATTAAAAGGCATATTATTTGCGCCGCACAATTTTCTCTTCTTATCTCTATGGTTGACTGGAAGAAAATGCTCTTAGCATTAAGTCCGCCATTTGTTAAAAATATATTATATAATATATATTACGTTTTGCGCAGGGGACGTTTTGCGAAAGGGCCATTTTGCGACTAGGGGACATTATGCGTAAGGGACATTTTGCGACGGTACGCTCCTGTCGCGTGTCCGTGGACGAGGCCTTACGGTTTTGTGTTGGCCATGTCTCCATACAATAATTATAAATTTGACCAGTGTTACTGTCTCTTTGCATCTCATTTGACAGATATTGTTTGAAAGTATTCTTAGCCACGATACAAGTGTTCCTAGGTCAGGTTTTTTACTAAACTTCTAATAGTCTTCTTAAGATTTAAAGAGCAAAATGTAGACGTACCTGTCTTTCTGAGCTACAAACATATTGAAACAGTTCTCGGCCCCTAGGAAAGTGTCGTCGTCTAGTATTTCTATAGCAGTCATCCAGTTCGGGCTGTAGTCCCGAGCGATTTCTTCAAAACTACCTTCCATCTGTAAAAAAATATGTATATGTCGCAGTTGGATAGTATAATCGGCTAATTGATAAAACCTCTAGCTGTTTAACATTATACCTCGGTTTCGTTAAACAACCAAAAATCGTTCAGCGGGATTGTCTAAGATTGCGCAACGTGTTACGTTCATTTAAACCGCTAACCACGTTTTAAAACGGCCAGCGGGTTTGTCAAACAGTAGCGGTAATCCGCTGTTTGACGAAACCGTTAAACAATCCAACTGCGACAAATGCATGGATTTGGTGTAGGGTTACCATCATGAATATAACTGGGTGTCTATTACATCGAATTTCATTTCCCAGAAAACTAAGTATTCCACGATTTTTATTGCTATAGGTTTGCCCACAGATCTGTATATACTAGATAAATAAAACCTTTGAATTTGTATGAGAACCGCTCGTGCCTATTTTGAACTGTCAAATGTAATGTCAGTGGTGACATTTAGTGATGAGAACATTCTGTTCGCGCTAAATCGATTCAAAGACACCGACCAAGTGAATGAAAATGAATGAAAATCCGATTTTCAGTCCATCATCACGATTACAAGTAGCTTCTCGCAGTTTGCCCCTCTTTATGTATGATTAAAATTATTAAAATCCATTGCGTAGTTCTAAGTGCACATACTTAGAACTACGCAATGGATTTTAATGCGATTCCGAGCGTACTAATACCAAATGAAAATATTAGCTCTGAAGGACATGTTACCAAAGAAATTGTATACAATCTAGAATGCTTACGAAGTGGCAAACCCGTTCCCAAAAATTATACCTAAAGTTACAGCTCTCCCCTTCTACTTTATTGCACTGACAGTTTGCGGAAAAGGGACGCCTATAACTTTAGGTACATTTTTTGGGAACGTTAGGTATTTAAAAATAAGCATTATGAAAATATGAGCTTTATGTGCGTGGCATTAAGTTTAATTTTCAATGTTTTTGTGAGATTTTTACTCGTAGTTATTCTAGATTGTATTATAAATTATTTGCATGTTACCAATATATTAGGTTATTTGATATCCGAGTAACATGATACCGAGTAACCGTCAAATAACAGATAAGTATCTCAAACGGTGCCTGTGCTCGCGGAACGGTGACGTTCCTCCATGTTATCCGTTACCTACTAGATACGATACGTTATTAAGTTATCCTAACGAATACGTATCTAAAGTCCGAGCGCTGCACCGGCCATTGTTCGGCAGACACGATTGAAGCCGAACGAACCATTCTATCTCTTTCTGTACCATCAGACAGACAAAATAATTTTTCGACTAATCTCGAAACTGAAACGCTCCGCTCGCTCGGTCACTAAATGTTAGTTTCTACAAATATATTACAAACACACTTATGCCACAAAATATCTCAAAGCAAACATTAGGTACCTCTCAAACCAATGTTTCCCTAATCGATTTAGAGTCACAACATAACACTACTGTACAACACTATCGTTAAAATAACGCTTCATTTGAACGATGAGTGACAAGTGTATGACAACGAATGAATGTGAAAGTATCTAATCGTTTTATTTTCATTGCGTGTTATAAATACTAGGCCATCAAAGATTTGTTACTAATGTAAGCAATGGATTTTGAATATGCGATTTTCACTCAGTCAGCAGTTTTCAGTATAAAAGTTAAACAAAGCACGAAATAATTGATTTTAAAATAAATCGAATACTATTTAATAAGAAATTAACTTACCGATGAAAGAAAACTTTTTCTTTACGTCCTCCAACATTTGTTGACGTGTTTCTGCAGCTCAAAACTGCACAAACAGGCATTTTTCTGCAGAGCGGTCTAGGTTAGGTGCAGTAAGCTGTCATACACGGACTAGAGAAGACAATTTTGAATGAAGTGAATTTTACTTCAGTTGGACATGCAAAGTACATTCATAGGCTGTGTCTATCTTGATCCATGGTCTGTGGGTTTGCCCTAACCTAGTAAAAATGGATAGAACTTTTCTAGCACTCGCCGGCCGCTGCCGCGGCACGCTCGCTTCGCTCGCTTGCCACATAGCCACTTTGTAGGCATTCTAAATTTTATATCTTTTTTTTAGACAGAATTGTTCAACAACTTTTCTAGCCGCATGGATGAATACAAGTCGTTCATTCCATTCCGCGTATTAGGGTTCGCTGTTTAACAAAACCTAGCTGTAATGCAAAACAGCTAAAGGTTTTATCAATTAGCGGATTATACTATCCAACTGCAACATTATATACAAGCTTATTTTTAATTAAGTACAAATATTTTAACCGATCTAGAGCGGCCTATCCAGCGTTTTCTAGCAACCTTGGTCAGGTGGTCTGACCACCTTGCGGTGGGTGTCCCACGCATCGCTTGCCACGCGTGGTAGCGACTACGCCTGGCAAGTGAAGGGAACATTTTCGCCCCAACGTCCATCGGTTCGTCGCGCTACGTTTGTTTGTTTTGTGTGTAAGTGGCCACCACTGGTGTCAGATTTTTCAAGCTGCCTAAACGCAACTGACATACAAAGATGACAGGCGGGACCCGTTGGAGCTTCGATCCTTGCTTGGGAAGACACGTAAAGCACGGAGGAGCTCGAGAACTTTTTATGCCACTTGTAGTCACATCAAAAGTGCGGACTGCACCCATGATTGTTAATTTGCAAAAGCGTCTCAAAACAAAGAAATAGTTTGTTTTTCTAAAAGATCGAATGTCTTTATATTGAATGAATGAAATGAATGAATTTTTATTTATTTTTTATTTTATTTTTTTTATTTTCAAGGGGAGCCAACAGCTTTATAAAACAAAACGAAAATTTTAATGGATATCGGAGAGCCAATAAAAGGTTCCCACGGTTCATATGCTTATCATCTTTGGAAAAGAAAAAGCCGATGCGCAGACCCCGGGCTCCAAAGCATCCCAGCTAAAGATTTATGAAGACGATTGTGTGTCACCTGTTTATACTGCAACAGCGACATTGAGCGCATGATGTCGCCGACCAGTATGAAGTCTCCTTTCGCTTTCAAATATAACGCTACGATGTTGTTGAAATGACTGCATTCTAGCCTCAGCTCCTTGTCGGACGTCCATTCGAAGAGTCGGACCTGTTGGAAAAAAAAGTATTTTTCTCTCATGCTCGTATAAAGTTGTTCTTTATGTCGAGAGAAGTCTGCATAAAATGGGTTTTTATGCTCTTGTGCATTAAGTGATTTCTTCTTTTAAGATTAAGGCAATTAGGCCTTACAGCCACATACACCATACACCTTCATTTAAGTGATATATTTTTATGAGATTTAGGTTATATCTTAATTTAATTACTATCTTAATACAAATTTACGAAATTTACAAATCTACGATTAATACGGGCGTGCATTTACGTAAAAAATATAACGCAAATATTTAAAATAACTTGGCATTACGGCTCAGACCATAGTCGAACGTCACATAGTTTGAAATTAAAAAAAAACTTGTATATGCTTTATCCTTGTTTTATTTCCTTGCAATCAAAGTAAAAAGCAGAGTGTAAAACTCGAGTATAAAACACATTTTACCCGAGACGTGACAATCCACCTATATGCACGTCTCGGGTAAAATGGCTCGTTGCTCTTGCTTGTTGTACAATCTACTATTAATAAAATAATAATTTTAGACTGCTGTCAGTGAAATAAATAAACGGGCAAGTACAAGTCGGACTCGTACATGAAGGGTTCCAGACAGACGGACAGACAGCGGAGTCTTAGTAATAGGGTCCCGTTTGCACCCTTTTGGTACGGAACCCTAATAATTAAGTTTGAAACTACATCAAGTGGACGCCGTCCGTCCGTTCAGTCCGTCTCTGTCACAAACTCTACGTGCAACAAAGACACGTGACTCGCGATGGTTTCAGCTATCTTTATAGCCTTAGATCGCCTTAGATCGCAGAAACATGCAAAACTGAACATTTCAAATTAGTCCATCAGATGGATTATAAAATAAAATATTGTACAGGTCGCGCCAAACTTCTAGTTCGCTCTGAAGTTGAAGTGATTCGCGTCTCAGTAGTAAAATACAGATGCCCATAACAGATAGAATTTGCTTTATTTTTGTTTATTGTATATATGTTAACGGAAATGTATGTAATCCGTCATTGTATACAATTCCTAGCAAATGTATGTAATTCCTAAAATCGCACGGAAATGTGTGAAATAAATTATATTATACACATTACCTAGGAAATCCATGTATTTCCTAAATAGCAATCGGAAATGTAAGACTGCCGCGTCTGTCAGTGCGCGTACGTGGGGACAGCGGTAGCGGCCGGCGAGTGCTAGGAATGTCATTTTACTAGGTTAGCACAAACCTATGGGTTAGGTTAGGTTAGAACTGCGACCAACACACGCACAAGCCGAGCGAGCAAAGCGAGCGTGCCGCGGCAGCGGCCGGCGAGTGCTAGAAAAGTTCTATCCATTTTACTAGGTTAGGGCAAACCTATAGCAATAATAAAAACCGGCCAAGTGCGAGTCGGACTCGCGCACCGAGGGTTCCGTACAAACCTGCAAGGTTTAGTATTTGGTATGAATTTCAATTTAATACCTCTACGCGTTTATGAGGAAATGGGTAGTAAGTTTAAAATTATTAAAAAAATATATATTATGTGATGTAACTAAAAATTTATGGTTTTCGTAATTTTTCCTTTATCTATGCTATAAGACGTTGCTTCGTACCAAATTTCAAGATTCTGAGTTCACGGGAAGCACCCTGTAGGTTTTGATTCCCTTGCAAGTGTCGAAAATTTGCGGCATAAACGGCTGTATCTTTTGATTGCGTTGGCTTAGAAGTTTGATTTTTTCACAGCTTCAAGGGACAGTAGACCTGAGTAATTGATATAAATTTCAGCTTCATACCTCCACGCGTTCCTGAGAAAAAGGGTCTTGACAGACGGACGGACGGACGGACAGACGGACAACAAAGTGATCCTATAAGGGTTCCGTTTTTTCCTTTTGAGGTACGGAACCCTAAAAATTATTATTCTCATTTTAACAACGTGTTTTATTACAAAAAGCATTTATTTTATAAATTTCCTAATACGATATTGGAATTATATACAATTCCGAGGAAATGTACACATTTCCTAGGATATCTATGCATTAAAAAGTTTTTTAAACAATATTTTATACATTTCCTAAATAGCATCGGAATTGTAAACATTTCCTAGGATTTGTATACAATTCCTTGATTTCATACATTTCTGGTAACATATATATCATATCTACATTCTTACAATCATTCTGAAAAAAATATTATTGTGGTAAATATTCTGTACCTGTTTGTAACCTGAGTGAGGCAACTTCAGAGCGAACTAGAAAGTTTGGCGCGACCTGTACACGTATTTTTTTTATATATTTGGTTCGATAACTGGCTGCACAACAAAACTTCTTTCTGACTAACAAAAAAATACGAAGATACAGCACATTTCAAGTTCGCGCTACATTACGCCTTGGTACAATTTTGACTGAGGTGACGTGACAAGCCCGTACTACGGAACTTAGCAGCCAAAATCCTGTATTACTTCTGTAGTAGATGTCACTATTATCTACCGCTAGGATAAATCTAATAATATAATATAATATCTACAAAGGTTGCTGGATACTTAGGCGGACGGTATCCACGAAAAATCATAGATGGCGCTTGTTAATTCGTAGAAAATGAACGCTTATACCGCCATCTTTCTGAAATTTAGCGGCACCACTACGAAACTACCTTCTTTCGAAATAGTAGATTTAAACTAAAAATCGAATTACGCTTCAAAGTACGAAGGTTGTCAGTCCTCTTGTATTTGTTCGTCCATGCTTTTACCACAGGTGTGGCACTTCATAGAAGCGGAGTATCATTTATGCCTACACTACTACAAACGAAACTATACATCCGTGCACACGTCACTGCGTGTGTGTTCGCCCGCTCTCGCCCGCGACAAGGGAGGGCGGGGGAGGGGCGGGGGGGGAGGGGCGGGGGGGGGGGACGCATATTGCAGGGACTGCAGGAGATTCCAATCTGTATGAAATACTCTTATTAATTTTATGTTTTTACTTAAAATAACGTCGTACTTACAGTACTGTTAATGGCAGCTAATAGCTTTCCATTGAATTCGACCAGAGTATAGCATGCTCCTTTGATTTCCTTCTCTGTCACTTGCACTAGCTTGCCTTCGCACCAGTGGAACAAGAGTATTCTACCCTGTGAACAAAACATTAAGTTACAGATACACTATTAGCGTGATGGCGTGAAGATGGAAAAAGGGAATCAAAATAGTGTTAGGTTACTAGCCGCATCGCCTATTAACATGATTCAGGTATTCGACCATTCCCTCAATCGGCTTTTACGACCTGCGCGGAAAGAGAAACAGCTGGTACATTTTCGCAGTTTTATACACTGCGCTTTTAGGAAATGTGAACAGTATCAGCGGCTGAAACTAAAGAGGAAGAGTTCGTGTGATACCTATTTGGCTCGCACTAGAGCTATCTTATCTGTTTTTCGTTTCCTAAAGGTTGACAGGGAGATAATACTTTAGCATTATTGTAGCTTTTTAGCTAATGTTTAAATAAATAGACAGACTGGGTTCATATGACACCTGCTTGGGCTAGCATTAGAGGCGTTGAGTTCGTGTGATACGGGGTTCACTCTAGAAAGGTTTTGTTCGTGTGACACATGCTTGGCTTTAATTTAGAGACAATGAGTTTGTGTGATACCTGCTTGGGTTCGCTTTAGAGACAATGAGTTTGCGTGATACCTGCTTGGGTTCGCTTTAGAGACAATGAGTTTGCGTGATACCTGCTTGGGTTCGCTTTAGAGACAATGAGTTTGCGTGATACCTGCTTGGGTTCGCTTTAGAGACAATGAGTTTGTATGATACCTGCTTGGGTTCGCTTTAGAGACGACGAGTTCGTGTGATGCTTGCGATGGCTCGTTGTAGAGACAATGAGTTCATGTGATACCTGCTTGGGCTTTGTTTAAAAGTCAGTCCAGTCATGTGATACCGACTTAGATTCGTCTTGGAGACGATTATACCTGTTTGGGTTCGCTTTCCTCGGGCTGAAGTATGGCAGTGCCGACGGCGTAGTAGTGGTGCGGGTCGTCGCCCAGTCGACATGAGATCAGGGAGCACGCGTATTCGTTGGCCTGGAGTTGGTGTGCGTGTAATACTGCAATCAAAAGAAAGCTGTTTTAGGCAGCGAACTATAATACTATGGAAGAGTAACTTGAAATTTTATCGTTGCGCAAAATGGCCTTAAGAAAGTATAAAATGACTGTCGCATAACGCGTTGACTATTGGCCAATGGCCGCTACTCGTATATCACAGGGTTATGCAGTAGGCACTAATTGGCCTTATTATATTTTGATCATGAGCCCGGAGGCTCATCCAACTACCAGACCGGAGTCTGGTACAGCAGTTGGCTGGGACGGAATTTCTTCCTCCATACTCATATCCAATCGTCGGTTTTTGATCCCAGTAATCACCCATATTTGCAATACTGCTTTTCATTCAGGTGTCTCCCTAATGCATTTAAAAAGGCCCTACTCGACCCAATTCACAAAAGTGGTAATAAAAGCAACTCTGCCAACTATAGGCCCATCTCCGTCTTAACCGCCTTGTCTAAAATACTCGAAAAACTCCTTAACAAGCTTCTTATCTAGTTTTTAATAAAAAATAACATCCTATCGGATCAACAATACGGTTTTCGTACTGGTATGTCCACTGAAGACGCCGTAGCAGATCTAGATCTCAGATCTTACGCATATCACCACGAAACAAGACGAGGGACAAAAATGCTTGGGTATCTTCCTCGACCTGCAAAAAGCCTTTGACACCGTCGATGTGCCTACACTCTTATGTAAACTCCATCATCTCGGAATTCGAGGTATCACGCATGACATCATTCGTGACTACTTCACCAATCGCCGTCAAAGCGTTACAATTGGCGGGTATATTAGTGATGAAGAACCCATCGAATATGGCGTCCCTCAGGGGTCAATTGTAGGACCCACTTTATTTCTGATCTACATTAACCAACTATGCAATATTACCTTGCCAAAATGCAAAATTTTTACATTCGCGGACGACACCGCTTTTGTGTTTCACGGCTCGGACTGGCTGGAGATCAAATCAACAGCAGAATATAACTTGATGATTATCAACAGCTGGCTGTCACAAAATCTATTGACTCTTAATCATTCTAAAACGCACATCATTCCGTTCTTAATTCGAAATAATACACAGCCACCCTTTAATTATATGATATATATCCACTCCAACTGCAATCAGAATGATAACTGCGGATGCTCCCCTATATCACAAGTACAATCTATCAAATATCTTGGCGTTTATATTGACCCTAACCTTAACTGGTATCATCATATTGATGCCCTTACTACCAGAGTAAGGCGGCTTATTCACATATTTATTTCTCTTAGACACAGCGCGGAGTAGACTAGGTTTGAGGTTTCTGAGTCGGCTGAACTCAGAAACCTCAAACCTAGTCTACTCCGCGCTCTGTCTTTCAGTACTAACCTATTGCCTGCCAGCTTGGGGATGTTCTGCTAAAACCCATTTCATTAAGGTTGAAAGGGCAGAAAGAGCTGTGCTCAAAGTTATGTACTACAAACCCATCCGGTTTCCCACCAATCAACTTTATACTCTTGCCTCTGTGCTGACTGTGAGGCAGCTCTATGTGCTCTAAACTGTTCTTCGCAAACACACTAGACTGCCACTGCCAGACCCATTGAAAAGGATAACTCCTAGAATATGTCCCATACCCCGTCACAGAACCTTTTTCGCGGCTCGACAGTTTCATGTCTCCAGGTCGATTATCTACAAAACAATTAACAAAACTTTAAACTGAATAAGTTTGAGGTCAAAACAAAACTTACCAATTGGTTGTTAATACAAGACTATGACGACACAGAGAAGCTGCTACCTAGATATAGGTTAGATATTGATGGGTAGCAGTTTTTGTTCTCACCTGGCACACACAAATACAGACGCACTTTATATAGCCACACTCACAATCACAATCACACCCACTTCTACACACGCACATGCCTCATGCTTGTACAATGGTCATGCATCGATGTGTTATTTCATTTATCTTTTATTTTGTTTATTTTTGTCATTCTAGCTTTTCGTTAGTCTTTTTAGCCTAAGCACCTAAATTTGTACATTCATTATGTCCTCCCTATATAAAAATACGGTCGAACACTGGTATCCAAAATACAGGCACCAGCCTAGTTTGGAACTCAGGGTTTAAAAAAACTAATTTGTACCACCCATTATAATCTTTTTGTGTACTAACCAACTTGTAAAAAAAAAACTGTACAAATCTTTAAGTTAATAAAGAATTTATTTATTTATTCTTCTTCCGGAGTATACACTTTTATTTCAATATCCCGGAATCGCGGGATTTTTCTAATAAAAGTGTTTTTCATAATAGCCAACATGTTAACTTTAGGTAAATATGCATCCGAATCATTATCATTATCATATCAGCCACATGAAGTCCAAGCTAGGGTCTAGTCTGCTGGACATAGGCCTCCCCCAAGGATTTCCAAAATGAACGATGGGAAGTGGTCCGCATCCAGTGTTTTCCTGCAACATTGCCATCTGAAATGCATCCGAATATTCAATCTCTAGGGCCAGTATTACCTTCGAAGGTGTGCTGGTCCACAAGCAGCAGGTTGTGTATCTCGACGTCGGCCTGGTTGGGCGCGTGCTTGCTGCCGGCGCAGGGCGCGCCGCTGGTGTTGGCGGCGGCCGTGGAGGCGGACGCGCGCACGGCCGCCGCGCCCGCGCCGCCCGCCGCCCACTCCACGCGGTCCACCCGCATCGTCACGATGCCGAACGTCTGCGAATGTAACAAACATTAAATCATCATTTCAGCTGCATGGAGTCCACTGCTAGACACGACGCTCCCCTAAGGATTTCCAAAACGACCGATTGGAAACGGCCTGCGTCCAACGTTTTCTTGTAACCTTGCTCATATCGTGTGACCACTTATGTAAATTACGTTATTTATGTAATTATATTATACACCTAATAAGGCCGAGAATGAGTGGAGTGAGTGTGTCGCATACCCACTAAAAAAGAACCGTGTCTTCGGCAAAAAAAAAGTGTCTCAACGAAAGCAAGTTATCGACTTAAACTAAGATAATTAACGATCCCAGAGTAGAACCATGGGGTACGCCAATTTTAACGTTAACTTTACTAATATCAAGATTCTAAAGATTATCTTCTGAATAAGATTTCATTCAGTTTGGTTTATCATCAAAACCGTATTGATGAAATTAATTTCCTATGGCTGATATGATGATAATGAAGCAAACATATCAGATAATCTAAGCAATCGAATGCTTTTGTGACATCGCAAAATTACATGTGATCATGCGAAATCTCTGTAACGAACGCTACTCCAGCATGACATACCAAAGGTAAATTTTTTCCCAGTTAAGCCATCCTGTTGGCTATGATAAAAATGTAGGTATTAAATTGAAATAGCTTGATAATAAAAAGAAGCTACTTGATAAACGATCCTGCGCGAATTTCTCCTAGAGGTAACTTTAGGCGAAATTTCGCGCAATTCTGATGTACAGTGTATGTACCTCGTCGATAGTGCCGGGGGTCACTGTACTATCTATAGCTAAATCTGACTTTATGGAAAGTAGGAGTAAAAGCTGTCGAGGTTTTTGGCGGGAAGTCAAGGGGTTCGGTTGGGGTTTGCTTTAAATTATTTTGCAAATTGATTTTAGTGGACTTTATAATATGAAATTGGTGTTGTTTGGTGTTATAAATGCTCATGCTCATGAACAATGTGTAAAATAATTAAAGTGAACAGTCATAGTACGGCTGTAGTGATATTTGTTTTGCGGACTGTGTGGGCGTCTTAGGGCGTCGCCGTCCGCCACTCAGTCGTCTATGAAAACTAGTGGACTCGTACAGATTTGTCGCCAGAAGCTCCCTTAAAGCAGTCAAAGGCCTGCACCAGCCTTTGATTGTAACTGTTTAGGTTAGGTTAGGATTAGGAATAAAGAACAAAGTTAAAGATAGGCTCTAAAGGACTTGTATCCAGAGCCGTAAAATTATTTAATAAAAAAAAAAGTAAAAGCTGTCAACACAAACCTGTGAAGCCTCTTGATAAGCGATCCTGCGCGGAGTCTCTCCTAAAGGTACCGTTCTGATGTGCAGTTTCTGTATCTCGTCTATGGTGCCGATGGTCACTGTACTATCTGTCGCTAACGCTAAACTGCAATATAATATACCAAATCTCGTCAAATGTGGTAAGTATGTATGCTTAACATACGTAAACTTATTAGGCAGAAGTTAAAGCTATAAGACCTTTTACTGAGCTTTAAAATACCCAATAATTATGTTAGCTACTAACAAGCAAAAAAAGATATTAGCATGATTTAACTTTATTATTTTTTCATTTTAGATTAACGATCGAAATATTTAGATCAAAGATAATTTACTGAATATTTCAGTAGCTGTGCTGTGCCAATTTTTAGTTTTTAATTATAAGCAATATTGCTCGAGAAAATTTTAGAACTTCTACATCTCACGATTTAATCTTAAAACAATACGGGTAAAAATATAAATTCACCTGTCTGGATATGCAGCCGCATTCAGCGAACACATGTGAGTGACTTCCTTAAGGTTAACGTTTGAAAATACTAGTTTGTGATTGGAAGAAAAGATAACGGTCGGTCGGTCTGAGCAAGCGAAGATATTTGTTGTGGAAAGAGACCTGCGAAGGAAAGAATCGTTGATTATATTAAAAGAAGATTTTCAAAGTAACTTATGTCTCTTAGTCAAGATGGAGCAGAACATCGAAACATGTTTAACGCACAATTAAAATAGCAGCCTCTCATCTACCGCCCAAATAGGGAGCAAATAGGGAATCAATTCTAGTGAGAGTGCCAAGACAACTGATTCCCAAATTACGCCCAAATGGGGAGTTTTACGGGTATCGATTAAACAACAAGTGAGCAAAGACAGACCCAAATAAGGATACAGCGGAGTATTGAGGATAAACTCACCTAAAACTTCTTAGTACGATAGGTTGTGTGCCCAGTGTGACTTTCTTCTTGTTACTCAGTACTCCTGTTTTTTGGTCTACAGTGAAATAGAACATTGAGCCGTCACCGAGCGCACATAACAAGTAGCAGACGCCTTCCAAAACACAGATGAGTAGCGAACGTGGGATTATTTCTGTTTGGAGAGAAAATAAAGTTATTTTCTCTTTGTTTACTACATACATAAGGTTCTATACCTACAACAGTATACATTTTTTAAATATTTATACAGGTTAATTTTCTACCCCTTAGCTATAAAGAAATCTTGGAATCAGAATCACTAATAGATACAAAATCTTACTTAAAGAAAAAAAAAAATCTCCCAAATTTCTAATAAATGGCTCTGTTTTCTGACTGTTATTTTAATATAACATATTATACTATAGTAATCTAGTATAGTACACGTTGAATACTTCATACACTCGAAAAACATAAGCCTCCTTCTGGCGCGGTCGGGTAAAAAACGTGAAAGCCTTACCTCCAGACAACTTCTCCGTGTGCAGCGGTGTGAGGTCCGGTAGCCGCAGCACGCGCACCGAGATGTCGGTCCACAGCCCCACGCCCAGCAGCCCGTGCTCTATGCCAGGGCCCACGTCCAGACACGCCACTTCTTCCTCCATGCACACTGACCTGTACAATTATAAAAAAAATAAAATAATCCCGACTGCCTAATACAACAGCTGCAGTGCCGATTATCCGACCGCTAATGATGAGACTCACGCCAAAGGCTCCAGCGCGCCCTGGTGGATGGCCACGAGGTACACGTGCGGGCCCGCGGCGCACACCACGCGGTCGTCCCCGCACGCCACCACGGACACGCCCCGCGCGCCCTCCACGCGCCACACCGCCGCCTCCGCCCAGCCGCCCCCGCAGTACGTTATGAGGCGGATGCCTTCGTCCGTCACCTAAACAACAGAACAATAATAGTACATTACGATATAAGTGCGTTATGGTGGTTATAACACACGAGGCGGAATTTCAGCCCGAGCCGAAAGCGAGGCCTTAATAGAGCCGAATTTTTCAACATACTTGCGAGGAAAAATACCTAATAAACTGATTTTTTGATTTTAAATAAACTCAACCATAAAACTGTGATGCACACTGTTGCTTTCCCGCCATTTTACTTTTTAAAATCAGCGCGGCGCGCTGCCTACTGGCTAGTGACGCGAGGCGGGCAAGTTTGAAATTAAAAAAAAATTGAAGCATATAAATAGCAAATAGTGCGATTATAGAATTTAACTTCACTATTTGCGTTTATAACACACGTGTTTTATGAGCTGCTTTATATATCTAAAACCGGTGATATTAGGATTCACTTTACTAGTTACTTAGTGTTTTGAAAAATAAATAACGCATTCGACGATCATTGTCCCAAGAGTCGAATCGGCGATATTATACCGAGTCTTGAAAAACATCTTAAAACTCTCGCTTGATAGCTCGGTCAAGGGCATAGGCGTACTCAGACCAGTTTTTTGGAGGGGGGAGGGGTTGTCAGTCCATGACAAGACAAACACTAGGATTTACTTAATAATTATATCTGAGATATGGTGTTCCGCAGATGACCTTACCGTCTCAAACTAGATAGCCATATTTAACCGTGACTTACTTGAACTAGTTGGTTGTGGCACACATTCCCCGTGTAGAAGGTCTGTCGATCGGACACGAATCCGCTTATCTCGGTCTCTTCTACCTCCTCGCCGTTTAGTGTTAGTACTCTGTAAAAAAATATATGGGTCAAACACCAAGGAAGCTACTGTAGCCTTTACTGCTCGGTTTTAAGGTGCAATTTGGCTCGAAGATGCAATATGAACGCTATTACTCTGTCTTAAGGTGTAACACTGCTTGTACTGACCTGGTTTGCCCGACAAACGCGTGTTATGGTGCGCTTGGCCAGGTGTTAACAGAATGCCCACATGCCTTTGATGCTAGTCAATGCAATATGAACCCTATTAACCTATCTTAAAAGTACAATTTAGCATGTATTGACCTGGTTTCGCTGACAAATGAGACCACCAGCGTGTTATGGTGCGTTTGTCCAGGCTACTACAAAATGACCACATGCCTTAGATGCTGGTCAATGGAATATGTACCCTATTAACCTATCTTTAAGTACAATTTAGCTTGTACTGACCTGGTTTGCCCAACAAACGCTACGACCAGCGTATCATGGTGTGTCTGCCCAGGCTGCAGGCAAAGTGCCCACATGCCCTTAATGCCAGGTAAATCGATCGACGCTTGCTCTTGGATGCCGATGCCGTTGCGTATTATGCGGAGAGAACCCATTTTGAAGGCACCTGTGGACAAACATTGCATGTTAGACATTCAAAGTGACGCTGAACTGGCGGAGCGATTATGTAGGGTAGCTGTAAGTAGAACCATCTTGTGTATGCAAATGTGTCCTTTTAGGCTTGAAACTACGTTAAGGTGAAGATATAGGCAAATGGCCTTGAAGTGAGTGATTCATAAAATAATTTAAAGGGATATCTAGTGCATGACGAAGAGCAATATGGAAATTATCTCCATATTCACGAGTTAACAATTTATTTCAAATGAGGGCGCCACTTCAAGGCCATTTGCCTATACCTTCACCTTAAGCGGACGCCCTGGACGGGTTCAGTCCGTCTCTGTCACAAACCTTACGTGCGAAAGAGATAGCTGAAACCGTCGCTGGTCACGTGTCTATCGCACGTAGAGTTTGTGACAGAGACGGACTGAACCCGTCCGGGGCGTCCGCTTAACGTAGTTTCAAGCCTTAAGGTTTGAAACTGCATAAATTATTCATTTCTAAATAGACATATTTATTTATATAAGTATGTATGTAACATATGTATATGTATGTTTATCTGTAGTTTCATAGTATGTTAATTTCTTCTTCCTTTATTTAACGAACTCGCCTGTATGCCTTTCATATATGAACATCTCCTCTCACGGGCCTACTGGAAGAGATCTCTTTGAGATAAGTAGTGCCTTTGTACAACTTTTTGTTTATGTATTCTCTGTATATATTGTCCGTGTACATAAATTGGTAAATAAATAAATAAAACTGCATTAAGCGGAGACCCCGGAATCAGTCCGTCACTGTCACGAACTATACTCGTACAAGCGATGGAGATACGTGACCCGCGACCCCCGACTGTTTCAATTATTTGACGCTTGACGTAGTTTCAAGCGTAAAGACGTTTATTATCAAAAATTCTACGTGGACGATCCCTTTGTAGCGTGTACTGACCTGAGCAAGTGATGAGTTGGTTCTGCCCCTGGCGCTCCAAGTCCACCACGCACATGTCCACGATGGGCGCCAGGCTGGTGAAGCTCTCCATGGGCTGCACGTACTGGCTGGCCTCGTCCCGCGAGCACGACAGCCGCACCAGCGCGGAGTCCCCGAGCCGGGAGCCGATGAACACCACGCCGTTGTCGAGGTACGTCATGCATTCCGGGATGGGGATGTCGCCTGTGGAGAATATTTCATCAATGCAAGGTACAGTGGGCCAGATAAAAGTATACTATCTCAATACTATTTGTACTATTATGTTATACTATTGGTGGTATACTTTTCTATGAGGCCCACTACCCAAGTATTTTTCATTCGAGGTTATAAAATCGTGAACATTCATATTCTTCTGGCTGGTACGCCAGGTAAGTTCCATAAAAACTTGTTATTCCACAATAACAAAAACAAATTCATTATTCGTTTTATTCACACCCACATAAAACTCTCCAATCAACCCAAAGGTTTGACTGTTAGGTAGACGTAGAAAGTAGGCGAACAGGAGTCCAGAAAAATACGTCAGGATAGGCCTTATGTTATTCAGCATAAAGTGTAGATTTGTTTGTCCGGTTTCCGTCATCGAAACACATTCATCAATAATGGAGAATTTTAAGAATATAGTGTAGAAATCCATAGCAGCATATATTTTAAAAGACGCACAATGTCACACTATTCAATACGACGATAACTATCAAAGCGATCACTTCGAAGCGAAGAAAACCTACCTAAATGCGACAAGTGGAAGTACCTGCGACTACCTTGGCAATATCTAGATCTCAGTTGCTGTGCAAATTGGACCTCGAACATCAGGAAGACCATCTTCACGTGTCATCCCTGGGTTCGTATCGAATAAATACCCACCCTCATACGAAGTTTGGCGTTCTTCTCCTACCCTATGGGGTCATCGTAGACCCCAGTTTCGTAACAATATTTACCTAAAAGTTCCACCTTGAGGTCTTTGATGGCCTGCGTGCCGTCCATCTTCTCCTGCAGCTCGAGCAGCAGCATGAACAGCCGGCCGGCCGCGTCGCCCAGCAGGTAGCGCAGCCCGCGCGTGTCCACCCGGCAGTAACACGTTATTGCCGTCGACTGTACAAACAAACATATAAATGATATAAGGATGGCACCTTCACTGGATTCATTTAAAACTAGATTATCGAAGTCCTCTCTGGTTGCGTCACACTTGGACTGAATTAAGTACTTATCTTTAATATGTTATAAAGTATATACCTATGTATGTAAGATATATACTTTATGTATAGTTTGTTTTTGTGTATTGCTATAAGTATTTATGTAAGTATGTTCGTATATATTTATGTGTGTAGATATGTAAGTATCTCGTAGTTAAAATACGTACCTGCTTCTACCTTATATATAACAGAGTAAATATCCTCTCAATCTATCGCAGGTTGACTGGAAGAGATCCCTTAATGGGATAAGTCCGCCTTTGTATATTTGCTCTTTCGTATTATATTGTCTTTTATACTTAAATTTTTGGTACAATAAAGTTATTACAAACAAACAAATAAACAAAACTTAGATTTCATCATCAGATCTTTTTTAGTCTCCACTGCAGGAGCACGACCCTCTCTGTACTGCCTGAGCCATATAGCTAGAGCAGTCAGAGGATTTGGCCTACACTCTCCACGCTGGCCAGACGGGTTGGAGAGGTCTCATCTACGAATAATAATCCCTAGAAGCGTAACTAATCCAGAAAAATCATTTCAAGCGATATGTACCGCGGCGGGCGGGGCTTAAAATATGAACCGCGCGGCGCGACAGTTCGCCATGACTCTCAAGTCGTGCGTTTGCGTCGCAAAAAGTTTCCTTTGAGAATATTGCTGTGTTTTTGCGATAACCGATTCATTAAAAATGCCGTCATTTTTCTTTTTTATATATACCTATATTTATTTTAATTTATTTGGTTCGCTAACTGGCTGAACAACACACAAATCTAAGCATATACAAATGAGAGCATATAAGTTGCCAACCTACTTGGAGCGAACTCGAACATGCATATTTGATAAACTGCTCTCAGTCGTTTCAAATTGAAAATTACATTACATTACAGTTAATTATAAAATGATTTCAGTCATAAATTAAATTACATTGCAAAAATAAATAAAGTTTTAAATTATATTAAATAAAAAGTTACATAAATAAATAAATTTTAAATTGGGAATTACATGCTTGTGTAAAAAAATAAATAATCATAAAAGAATGTTATATTATTTATGTTATACCTTTATCTGTGGCGGCGCTACAGCAACGTAACTTTGGCCATCGTGATATACTATGGACTCCTGACCTATTACAATGGATCCACCTGAAAAATTAACACAATATAAAAACTGGCGATATGCTGCTATTGTGACAGTATAGTGTGCGTCCACCTTAATTTTCGTGTTAATACTTGTCGCTGTTCCTTATAAATATACATACGTTCATACATATTAATCACGTCTTTATCCCTTCCGGACTAGACGGAGTCAAGGGCCACAAGAAAGCCTTTTAACTTTCAGCGTGTATATGGAAAATGCTTCCATGCGTCTGGGAGAAAAGAAAAACTTAGAATGTACCAGCTGCTTCTCTTCCCGCGTAGATTGTGCGTTGTAAAAGCCAATTGAGGGAATGGGCGAAAACGCTAATTATGTTAAATATAAATATATAAGGACAAATCACACTGATTGAGCTAGCCCCAAAATAAAGTGATTTGGCTAGAAACCCATGACTATTTTGATTCCTTTTTCCACCTTCTCCCCCACCATCACGCTAAAAGTGGCCTTTGGGTCTTGCTGCCCTGGGCTCTATCTGTTTAGAGCCGTAAGAACTAAAATGCTCTGTCTGCCCCATTACGGATAAGAAGTGATAGTGTATTGTATAGTATATAGAAAATAGAATTAAAAAATTACGACGTCAATCCACATGACTTTTTTCAGCATAATTCCTGTCATCCAAACATAGCCTATAAGAGATTGCCTTGGCAATAAGGCCACAGAATAAATAATACTAACGTAATAAGGCCGCCTATTGTATACCTATACTGTACATATTTTTGAATATTATATATGTGTTTTTGGTGCAATCAAGTGGTACTTGCCTTTAACGATTTACGCGGGCAGAGAAGCTGAGATAACCACACAGACTGCAAGTTTTTTTTAAAATATCATAGGGCGGCTCACAAACAAGCGGGTCACCTGATGGTAAGTAAAGGATCACCAGTGCCCATGGACAACTGCAACACCAGGGGTGTAACAAGAGCGTTACCAGTCTTTCAGGAAGATATAGACTCTTAAGAAGATATAGATTTTTTTCAGGTTTCAATGTCGTATCATTTCGGGAACATCGCTGCAGGATTTTATGTTTTATGGATGTTATGGTTTATGGATTATGAGGTCAGATTGCTGCAAATTAAGACTTACCGAGAGGGCTTGGTACCGGAATGAGGATTGATGCTTCCGTCTCAACATTATCTTGTTTCCATGGAATTTTTATGAATTCTTTTTCTCTTATATTTATTTCGCGTGTCTGTAAACATGAATAAATGTATATTATACACGGAGGGCATGAGAAAAATTGTCTCAGATCACAGAAATTGCCAACACAAGCCAAATGCGAAGATAAGAGCGGCTTAAATTCGCTCTACTTCCGATCCGAATCGAATCCGTAAGCAGTGCGAAACAAGTGCGGAAAACAAATTAATAATAAGGTTCAAAAGATAGAGCCCTGCGACAGACGGATGGTCAGACAGCAGTCTCAGTCATAGTCCTGTTATGACAACACTTTGGGTATGGAACCCTAAAAACGACCTCTCTGGCCAGAGAACCCTAAAAAATAGTGTTATGAGTATACTGGTTTAAATTACCTTTATATGTCGACCGTTTAAATCTTGGTGAATTATAATTAATGTAGGATTGCAACAACCATGTAAAAATTCGACATCGTACACATCAAGTTCATCTAACCTGGAAAAAACATGATTTAATTTAATTACTTATCTTAGGGCCCTTCACACGACGTATTTTTTACGCTCGTACGACGCGCGTTTTTGATACGCGCGTCCTCTGCGCGTTTGCATTGCGTTTTGGCACATGTTACACTTTTTTTGTCGCAAATGAAATGAATGTATCGATACCAATGCATTTGAAACGAATTTTAAATGCGCGTACTTTATAGTGCATCTTGAATGCCTAAAAAACCTTATAAAAATACACGCGTTTACAGCACGTTTCATTTCCGATTATTGAAAATGCACGTGGAGGGGCGTGATACAAACGTGCGCTTACAGTGCGTCCTGGTTGCGTTCGAAAAACGTGGCGTTTGTATCGATACAAATGCAAGGATCATGTGTAAAGATTAAAACATGCCAGCTTCCTTGCGTTTGCTGAGCGTTCAACTTGCGTTTGTATCGATACAAACGCGGTAAAAAATACGTCGTGTGGAAGGATCCTTAGGTTAGTGGATTTAAAATCATGTTCGGGCGGTTCTATTGCGTTGGCGTCAAGATTAAACATATATAAAGATAAGAAGAAATAAAACGAATTACCTTAGACTAGCTGCTTTTAATTCTGTCGACTCCTTATCTAGCGGTATAATTTTGAGTAATCCATCGTACAGCCTCAGGCCTATGACTCTAGCTTGTGGGTCTATGACCACGAGTATTCCATTCTCAGACGGCTTTCCGATCCGGTCGGAGACATTGCCATGAGCTCTGGTCACCACTTCTAAGTCCCCGTTTGCCCCTATCCGCCACTCTAATATCATAGCATTGTAGCGGGCAGTTAGGATGAATACTAAATCTTTCTGTTCGTACTGAAAAAATAAAACATAAATATTAATAATCGAAATCAAAATGAGGCTGGCATAGTCACACCAAGTGAACTGAAGCCTCGAAAAAAAATATATTAAATAAAATAAAAAAATATTAAGGACCATGTTAACCATTGGCTCATCATGCTGGGGACAACCCCAGCCAAGGCAATTCCATGGTTGTCAAAACCAAAGTATTCTGGACATATAAAAAACATGTTTTTATAATATCTACTTACATCTAGAGCAGGGGTTCCCAACCTTTTTTTGTCTATTGCCCACTTTAAGAATAAATTATTTTTTAACGCCCCCCTTTTTAAACATACTTAAAAACCGCTAAGTACTTATAACTGATTATTGAAACGCAACTTTATAGTATTCGGACAGTTTGTGGGATTTTCAATAAATTCGAATTTAATATATTCCGCAGAGTATTGCCGTCTCTTCTTTTTTACTTCCGACATTGTTTTGTTTTGAGAAATACGTAAGTTTTGAAATCAAGTACTGCTTATCTATTATGCGCGAAACCGCAAATGAAAATAAAATAAATTTACGTCGTTTATATAGGATTGCATAAGCAGCACGCACCAACAGGAATAAGACAAACGTGCATAAACTCGTTTATCTCATTCGACGCCCAATCGTACTCGACAAGCAAGAACAAGTATTATAGAACCAGCCTATTGATACAGGAATGTACAAATCGGATTATTTAACAAAAACTTGTTAAAACATGATTGCCCGCGATCTATTATATCGAACCGAGTTTGAACTATATCTTAATTAATATTAGTTGATATTCACAAGATGTAGTTGAGAGCTCAGTCGGTGTCTAAGAGTCTTCCTAGCTAGGTAGATGAAATTATAAATCGACCCCAAAGCCCTACACAACGCCCCCTTTTCTTTTCTGGGTCTTACCGCCCCCATTTAGGCCTGCAGCGCCCACAAGGGGGCGTTATCGCCCACGATGGGAAAGACTGATCTAGAGGATAGTGGGATCATGGACGAACAATACAATGGGACTCACAACCTTTATGCAACGAAACGTAATTAGATTGTTTTATTTAACAATTACCCTCACGAGACCCTGGCTTGTTTGTTGTAACCTCACAAGACTTGATTGCATTAGGAAATTATTTGAGAGGTGAAATTTTTTCTCATTATAACTTTTTGATTACAAAACTAATTATTTTATATAGTGATAGTTACTCACTGGAGGCCTAAACAGCTTCATCTTAGCCACTCGGCCATAAAGACCTACTTCCTTCATGGGTCGCAATCCTTCGGGAGTGACTAGGTACATCTCTAGACGGGACTGCTTAGCTACCAGCAGGTTCAAGTCCGTTGGCGAAGTAAGGTTGCCTACAAATTATTAATAAATCTAAAAACATCCTTTCCTCTTTTTGATTGTAATACTAGTAGTATTGTTTTCTATAATCTAATAATGTATTACTATGTTTTGGTGCAATAAAGATTTTAACTAACTAGTTAGTAGTTTCACTTAATACCAGGGAGATACTATGAACATCCGTGTGGTTCCGGGTTAGAATAGGACCACTCCATCTCTTACTGTGGATGTCGTAAGAGGCGACTAAAAGACTAAGCACAAAAATCTCGTGCTACATTTGCATTCCCAAAGAGGGTTGACGTAAAGCAGGCGGCCGGTTGTAAAACTATAGCCAAATCATTTAAACTGTTCTGGCTATTTCTTCTCCATTTCGCAAGGTCTTTGGCATCCTTGGGTGATCATTGACATGCATGTTATATTTGGAGTAGAAAACGCGGGAAGGCGCACCCCGGGCTCCGAAGCAGCACGGCTGAGGATGCAACAGGGAACGCGCTTAGATGAAGACTATGTACATAAAATACCAACATCTGATTCGATAATTAACCTGTGAAGCAAAGGGTTTTTTATAACAATTTTAGTAATGGGTAGATACCTCATTACAAGTGAACATTTGCAGTACAGTAGACAGAGCCGAGGGTAGCCCAAAGACAAATTTAAATGAAATTTCATAATACTAATGCGCTTATAATCAGAATCGGTTACACGGCTCCGCAGAGCGCCAAGTCTTAAAACTACAAACAAATGGTGGGCCTACTAAAAATACCTTGGTAAAAAGTGTATTGCTATACGAGATCTAGAAAAAAAAGCTATACAATATTTAAATTCCCTGCGTGTTCTAAAAATATTATGTATTTTTAACAGCATAACCTCTCAACCTTGGTGAAAATGTATAATTACCAGTAACACATGCTGTAACCGCAGTCGGCTTTTGGGCCGTAACCACATAATTATAAGCCATGATGGAATTTCACTAAATAGACTTCGATTTTATCAACTTGCACCTTTATTTTTAATTATTTTCCATTTGTTCCACACAATTCAACACAATACAAAAAGCAAAAGTCAAATCAAATTCGCTTGTCTGGTGTTACCAGCTTGTTCCTGTAAAAACTACTATATATATATCGTGTCGTCGTGACGTGACGTGAGTTCACGTGATGACGTGACCCGTGTAGAGATGGGCAAATGCCCGGGCATTTCGGGCACATTGGGAATATTCCCGATAAATTCCTTCCCTTTGGTATTTATCTGGGCATTTATTTTTTTATGTCGATATTATTTTTTTATTCTATTTTGACATTGAAAATAAACAATATTGTTAATAGAGCTAATAGTTATAGGTAGTTAAGTAATTTTCACGAAGTTAAGTAAGTTTAAGACCCCTCATTTTTAAAAAACTTTGCAAAGTATATGCATTACCCTACCCGTCAGTGTGGTAAAATTACCGTACAGATTTCATTATATTTAATGTCTGATTGCTTAATTTATCATATACATTTTCCAGTAAAAATGTGAACAAATACCTGTCAATTTGTTTGTTGCCATTGACGGGCGTAAATACCCGGCATGCTTTTTTAGGGGAAATGTTATAACAAGTTGATGGGGTATCGAAGAACTTGTCAATACGAATATCTCCTGTTCCGGGTCCAACTCCCAAATCAATAACTAGTTGAGGCTCTTGGATGAGCAGTCAAAGAAGACTACTCTCGCCTATTGTATGAGTGTGCTCATATGCTGACATCACATTTCATTTCTGTTTGCATATTTTAACATATAATTAGGTCTACAAACATTTTCCAGTAAAAAAAATGAACTAAGGCAACGGGTAAATTGGGGTGAATATTATGCAAGAGCATTACCTACCTATTTTTGGGAAATGTTATAACAAGTTGATAGGAAATCGAAGAACTCGTCAAAATGCATCGAAATATAATCTCTAGAGTTCTAACGTTCCTACATTCACCGCTTCGATTCTGATTCCATTTACGCAAACAAACTAACAGTAATTATAACGAAACACTCAAACACGTGTGTGTTTGAGTGTATAGACAAAGATGCATGCTATTGGTCGCGACAAGGTCACGCATGCGTCATAGCCCCGTCGGTCAAGCAGCCGCCTCCCCTGAGCCGGCTACTCTACCGACACGGTCGGGTAGCCGGCTCAGGGGCCGATTATTAAAATGTTTATTTCTTACATATGAAAGGGGAGTCCTGTGTTTTTCATGTATGTATGGCTTCTACACCACTTCACGGCACATGACGGCAATTTGAATGAATCGATTATCGCAAAAACACCGCAATATTTCCAAAGGAAACTTTTTACGACGCAACCGCACGACTCGAGTATTATGGCGAACTGTCACGCCGCACGGTTCATATTTTAAGCCCCGCCCGCCACGGTACATATCGCGTGGAATGATTTTTCGGGATTATTTACGCTTCTAGGGATTATTATTCGTAGTCAAAACGAATATATTTTGTTCCGTCGATATAATAGCGGTTTTATCTCTCAATCAGTCTAAATGATGCTTGTAGCGTCAAAATCTATCTGTGTTAAGTCCATACGAAATCTAAAATGTACGAGACTGTCAAATAAATTTACTACATATATCGAGGGTGCTCATTTGTTGATATCGCATTTGATGTCCGTTTGCTTATTTATACATATAATTACGTCTTTTCACACCTCCCAGCAAAGAAAAAGATAATAATTCAAGGAAGCCTACTTTCAATGTATGATTAGTAGGTATGAGTGCAACGTTAAAGTTTATGAAAACATCATTGTTTTCATAAACTTTAACGTTTTCCTTTCGTATACCTACATTTTAAGCATATCATAGCGTTTGCACACACTTTGTGACAAGTAATACCAAGTCATTATTCATATAATTTACGCAATATGTCGCACCACCTAAATTTATTTCTCTATGTATATAGATAACATCATCACCGCAGTGGTAACGCTTCAAAGCCAATGCTTCCGTCCGCTACCTACCTAGGTGATTTGGCGAGGTTACTGGTTTTTACACAGAGTGACTGCTGTTTGACCTCTGCAACCCAAATGGTATATCAATCCGAGGATAGGTTTAAACAAACACCAGATGGCGTCCAGGACCCGCAGCTTTACGTGCCTTCCCAAGCACGGAATCATCATTCTTTTCGGATAATCAGGTGATTCAAGCCTGCAATATCCTAACCAGACTGGAAACAACTTTTAATAAAGTACCTATGCTTATTTTTTTATTTATAAAAACTTTATTGTTCCACAATAAAAAAATGGTACAATGGGGGACTTAACGCTAAAAACGTCCTCTCCCAGTCAACCATAAGGATAAACAGATACGAATCATGTTGCAGCGCAAAAACTAGATACAAAATAAAGTATTAAAATATGTGCATAATATACAGGCTGAAAATCGATAAAATTTTTTCGCCCTCCCATACAAAATCCGTTTGGCTGAGCGCTGATTTGTATGGGAGGACGAAAATTTTTTATTGATTTTTAATAACTTTTTTTATAGAAAGTTGTACAGTATCATGGACTGAACTTGCTCCAAAAAATTAGCAGGTGGATAAAAAGTCAGCCTGTATATGCCTACTTAACACTATATAATATAATACAATATATAATATACAATTGAATAAAATATACCTCATAGAATATACCTACATACGTACATAAGGCTATCTTTAATACCCTAAATACATATAACAAATAAATATATACAAACATGCAATATATATAAATAATGAATGATGATGGTAAAAATAAAGAATATAATAACATCAATCAAAAAGATAAGAGTGCACTCTTCTCTTAGAAGAAAAAATTGTAGAAAGAGCTTGTAAGGTAAAAGAGCTTGTCATAAAAATTGTGCGATGAGGAGGAACAGAAAAGAGAAGATTATCAGTAGAACGAAGTTGCATGAGTGTCAGAAAGAAATTAAAATTTACATTTAGGTATTTAAAAGAATTGAAAAGGGAGTGCAAAGAATTCGCATTTGTCTGCGTTCACGGATAGGTGCCATTTAAGCTCAGAACGAAAAGATGATATATGATCATATTTGCGAAAGCAAAAAATGAAACGTATACAACTATTAACGAGACAGCCAAGCTTCCCAGTGGGATTTGAACCCATGACCTCTGGATCACAAGGCAAACGCCTTTGAACCATTAAGGCAGTTAATTCTCTATAAGTATAGATAACCTTTCTACAAATTGTTTAATAAGGAGAAAATAAATAAATACAATTGAAATTAAACTAAATTACTATAAACTAAACCTAATCTGATCTAGTGCGGCATGGTGTCAAGAACGTTTCTACTATATTTTAAAGCATACGAGTAGATGCCCTTCAGAATACTAAAAAACCTTTTAGCTTTAATTTTTTTCTGCCCTGTGATTGGGCATTTAAGGATTTATGTCCAAAATGCCGGGAATATTCCCAATATACCCGTTTGGGCATATACACTTTGCCCATCTCTAGACCCGTGCCGTGCCGCGTGCGTGACTTCACCTAAAGTTTCTGCACAAAGTAGTACCTACCTACTGATCTGCTGTATGTATACAGGGTGTTAGTAAAAACACCGTTGTCATTCAAACCACGCATACTAAACTTTAAAATAAAATATTAAAATAATGCATACGCTTTTACTTTTATTGGATTTTCATGATTAAAGTTTCCGATATTCTACGTGATTTCATGGACACCCTAGTCAAGTAGGCAACTACGCCGCCCGCCGCAGGTAGGTAGTTTAGGTATATCGTCTGCATCCGCGCGATTAGCGGTGTTGGCCGTTGACATGTAGTAGGTATTTCCCACACCGTCCAGTGTGAGACTTGAACAGACGAGCCGCCCTCCTGGTACTTTCATCTGGGCTCTCCGCGAAGTAATCCAAGATTTCTACTTGAAGGTTGATCGCTAACTGTTGATTACCACGACTTTTGGGTATGGCTAGGCACAGTGAAATGGCCGTAGGTACGTAGCCTTTGTGTTGCCGCAAGAATTGTTTCCCGGCTTTGCACACGTTCTCCTAGGAACCGCTCAACGTACATCCTCCATGCCAAGTTCAGGTTGTCACCAGATGCATACAGCCGCACAATTTAAGTCCACTGAACATTTTAACACTCAACACAATACGACATCGTCAGACGTCACTCAAGTACCTATCTTACACAATGTAGGCGCGAAAATCGAGATTCGCATTTCGCACGGACGTAATGCGCTGTGACGTGCTCACTTAGGGAGGCACTACCCCAATGGGATAGTCGCCTATCCCGACGCCTGTTAGCACTACCCCGGAGGAATGAATCTACGCCGTATGGTTGACATCATTACTGGTCATTGTGCACTAAACAAACACCTTTACACCTAGGTATCACTGACAGCCCTCTGTGCAGAGCTTGCATGGAGGCTGATGAAACTGCGAGTCACCTCCTCATCGAGTGTGGTGGCGTCGCACACATAAGAAAAGGGTTCCTGGAACATCAAAGAACCGTGGAGGAAGCCGTAAGGATACCGGGGAACGTTCTTGGCTTCCTGCAGGAGCCGGGTTGGTTTGAGAACTATTAACAGCGCCGGCTCCCCACGCAAAACGGGTTCAGCGCAATGGACCAAATTGCGGAAAAGAAGTCCTCGGGAGAAGTAAGAAGTAAGTATATATAAGGTTGCCGAGGCCGGCCTTTGTTTGTGTCGGCACCTTTGATGTGATTTGGGCCGCGCCGCGCACCGATCTTTGCATAGCGAGTGTGTAGGTAGGGTGAAAAGCGCTTGTGAATTTAGAGACATTTTTTAAAAAAAATAGTAAAAAAGAACATTATTTGTTTTTACTGGTTTTCGACTACTCATAATACTGAACCACTGGTTTCAAGGATAAGAGTGTTTAAACTAACACCCTGTATACTGTTCTGTAGCATAGCCATTTCAATATTTAATTTAACACTTAATGGTTAAAAAAAGAATACTCTTGTGGGCGTCGTCGAGCATCTACGCACCTACAGCGAATTCCCGGTTGCATCCTAAGCTTTTAGACATTTAAGACTACCAATAAAAATATTTTCTACTAAAATTATAAATAAACAATTCTGGCAACACTTAGAATACCTCTGTTTAACCGACAGCGGTGAAGTCAGGTGCGGTTATGATTACCTACCGCCAAGTGTATGTATGTGATGTGACGGAAAGGGCGAAATCCTCCAAACGAGTGCTGCGGCTGCGTGCGACTGTAGGGCGAGGGCCTCGTTTCCCCAGGACCTTCGCATTAATTGGGGGTAGTGATGTGCCATTACCAGTAATTTACTCCAGCCGAGTATTTTCCCAGTAACATTCCACAAAAATGGTAATTTAGGGTAACATAGTTTTATTTTTATTTTATTAAATTTCGTTTGTGGTTATGGGTGATCCAATAAGACTTCTATCAGGTTTAGTTTAAATGCAACCAATATCTTAATTTTAAATACTATTTTCCCAATATTCCTAGTAACTTACAGAGTAAGTTACTGGAAACTTACTGAGTAACTTCCCATACAGGAACTTTCTGGGTATTTTCTCAATGTTACTTTCAATTTACTTAGTAAATTTCTTGACAAGTTTATGTCTGTGAATATGGTAAGCTTCACTTATTTTCCCAGATTTTTTTTACTTGTAAGTTTACAAGTAGTGTAGTGTAGTGTCTTTTTGAACTGTACTTCATATTTTTTTCATGCTGGTATTCCATAAAAATAAGGCTAACTGCGCGACGAAAATAGACGTTTTACGGTATTCCTCTGATGCACAGCGCCTTAAGGGATAGACAAAGTCTATGTCGCCCACGCAAGGAAAAAAGACGTGATAGTACCTATATGTGTAAGGTAAGAATTGACTAAATAAAACACTTCGTAGTATATGTAAACTATACTATTATTTCTTGTATTAAAATGTACTTTGACTATATTTACAATCACATATAAAGTCAGGCAGTTGTTCAGTCTTGAGTTTTGCTAGGCGGCACGCTCTCGAACAGCATTTGAGTGAGGAAGGTGAATTTTCCTGCAAAAAAATAAATAAATTAGGTAAGTACATATTGATTAACATTTGTGTGGTTCTGAAAATAAAATAAAATTATTTATTATTATCTGAGCTCAGATGGTACGAGCATAGTCGTATTAAGACTAAGGTCACGGGTTCAAGTCCTGCTCACGTGGTATTTTTTCACCATTTCTTATTTCATTATTTAATTTGAGTACTTTAGTACTGCATCTTGAATGCCTGAAAAACCCTATAAAAATAAAATAAAATAAAAATATCATTGCCGTACTTGAATGTACAGTTAGAAATCAGTGTTATTCTTAAACAAAACTTTACAAGTAGGCAAAGGAATGCCTCAGCTTGTTACCCCGGACCGCAGTCCGAGGTCACGCTGTTATTCAGGCACCCAAGTAAAGTCACATCGCATATAGTAGTTTGAATTAATGGCAATTTCGCCACTATTACCAGGCCTGTGTCACTCCCCGTTTAGGTATCGTAAATGTACCTACATTATTACTATGCACGCAGGCGGCCCCTCCGGGTGGTGAATTCAGTTATACAAATCGTTTGTCCAAAATAATAAGAATTAAATTGGCTTGATGTCCAGGTATCTATACGAAAAGGTGCTGAGTTCTGACGTGAGCTAAATTAAACCATATCGCTAGCCACATTGAGTAGATCTTTCTTTGAATTTCTTTGCTGAGTGAGACTTCTGTACGTTAGTATTATTAATTCTGTGATAAAAGCCTACGGCCGCGTCCACGGACACGCGGCGCTCAAAACAAACTATGGAAAATTTGGGGCGGCCCACGTCGCACGCCGCGCCTGCGGCCTACGTTTGTATGGATAAGTCTAGGGTAAGGGGACTCTCAAGCCATCTGGTTAAATTACAGTAGAGCTCTGGTACTCTTTATCAGTTATCTTATTGACTAAACCATTAAAACTTATCTAATCTGGCAGTTGGTCGGCCAGGAGGGGAATGGACGATATTAATATTTATTATGGTAAATACGGTAATCCACAATAACTCTGTTATCTCCTAATATTTTCAAGGGTTGTCTATTTTACTGATTCTAAATTTCTGATGGGACCGATGATCTTCTTCTTCGATTAAGCGCGTTCCCGGTTGCATCATCAGCTGTGCTGCTTCGAAGCCCAGGGTGCGCTTTCCTGCTATTTTCTTCTCCAAATATAACATGCATGTCAATGGTCACCCAAGGATGCCAAAGACCTTGCAAAATGGAGAAGAAATAGCCGGAACAGTTTAAATGATTTGGCGTTTTACGACCGGCCGCCTGCCTGACGTCAACCCACTTTGGGAATGTATTTGTGCCGGCCGCCGCCCGAAGTTAACCCTCCTTGGGAATGCAATTGTAGCACAAGATGTTTGTGCTAAATCCTTTAGTCGCCTCTTGCGACATCCACAGGAAGAGATGGAGTGGTCCTATTCTAACCCGGAACCACACAAGTATAGGACCGATGATATAACTTACAAAATAAATAGACTTTCTTATACAAATAGTTTGGCTCCGGTGACTATAGTTGGACAACGGTAAAGAAATTTTTTGACGTATCCGTTGTCCTCATAACGGGGACAAATTCATAGGGATAACGGGAAAACAGGTTTAACGACCGCCTACCTGACGTAAGCTTTCCTTAGGAATTAATTTGTGCGAAAATATTTACAATCAGCCGCCGCCCGACGTCAATTCTCCTTGAGAATGCAGTTGTAGCACGAGATATTTATCGCAATAGGTATATGTTGTTATACTGGCCATGAAACCATTTGCCTACCTCTCTTCTGATCTATATCGCAGTAGGTCCAACTAATTATATGCCTACTTCGCATTATGACTAGTCATATCGCGACTTTGTTCATCTAAGCATTAGGTACATCGATTTGAAAGGCTTGCCCTGTCTGGGGATCGAACCCAGAACCCCCGGATTGGCGGACTAGCGTGTTGACCATTACGCCACGGAGGTCGGCAATTTGTTCAGGGTGGATAATGGTATAAACAAAGTAATATACCTACAATCTAGAATGTCTACGAAGTCGCAAAGCCGTTCCCAAAAAAGGTAGGTACCTAAATTTGTAGCCTACCCTTTCTATTTTATAGCACTGGCAATTTGCGGGAAAGGGACGCCTACAACTTAAGGTACCTTTTTGGGAACTTTAGGTATGTTAACATAAGCATTATGGAAATATAAACTTTATGTACGTGAAACTAAGTTTAATTTTCAGTGTTGTTTTTTGACATGATTACTGGTAGTCATTCCAGATTGTATTTAATTTCTTTGGCATTAGATATTCCGATAAGTAACTCAATAAATATACTTACTTAAAATTGCTGTCGGCGTCTTCTTATAATACACAAACAGTGTATAAACAATTACTCCTAAAACTATAAAGCCAATCGCCATCAAATATTTAATCGACGGGTCGTGTACGATTGGCAACACCGACAGAAATATTGCCACTAGCAACACGAAGCAAGGCACTGGCGTCGGCACCCTGTACGGCCTTGGCTTTTTAGCTTGCGTCTTTCTGAGCACTAGAAGTGCTACCATGGCCAGTCCGTAGAAGAACCAAAGGAACCAACTGGCGAATTCTATTAGGGTTTTGATGTTGCCCACTGATATGAATATCGTTGTTAGGAATGCCTGAAAAGAAAAATTACAAATTTAGTTACTCTCTTAATTAATAAAATATGGTCAGAAATGGCACTCTTTTAGCTAACACGTCAGATATTTCACTCCATATCTTCTTGTGGATGTCGTAAGAGGCGACTAAAGGATAAAGCACAAAAATCTCGTGCTAAAACTCCCAAGAAGGGTGAACGTCAGGCGGTGGTCGAAACTTTTCACCCAAATACATTCCCAAGGAGGGTTGACGTCAGGCAGGCGGCCGGTGGTATAGCTATAGCCAAATCGTTTAAACTCCTCTAGCTATTTCTTCTCCAACGCAAGGTCTTTGGCATCCTTGGGTGACCATTGATATGAATTTAATATTTGGAGAAGAAAAAGCGGGAAAGCGCACCCCGGGCTCCAAAGCAGCACAACTGAGGATGCAAACGGGAACGCGCTTGGATGAAGAAGTCAGATATTTCGAGCTGCTAGACATTAGGCTCGAGCTGCACTAAATTGTCAGCCATGCGACGAGCAGTTTATTAATAAGTCATTATGAACTTTATGTACAATATTGGTTTTTAAACTATCGCGCTTTGAACACATGATTTATATGTATATATAACGAGACTTAGCACGAACCTTTTTTATTGTTTTGTCTAACGTTTCGAAAAAGAGTTAATAGTTAAAAGTTAAGAAAGAAAGTACAAAGCAGACTGACTGGAGAGCAGCGGTGTCGTCTTGTTTTCTATTTCGAAACGTTAGACAAAACAATAAAAAAGGTTCGTGCTAAGTCCCGTTATATATACAGGCTGACTTTTTATCCACCTGCAAAATTTTTGGAGCACGTTTTTCGTTCTTCCATACAAAATCCGTTTGGCTGAGCGTTGATTTGTATGGGAGGACGAAAAATTTTTATCGATTTTTAATAACTTTTTTTATAGAAAGTTGTTCAGTATTATGGACTGAACTTGCTCCAAAAATTTAGCAGGTAGATAAAATGCCAGCTTGTATATAAATTTATGTACAAAAATTTATCAGGTGGATAAAATGTCAGCCTGTATATAAAATTATGTACAATGTCGAAACGCGGCGGGGCGGCGGCGCCGCGGCCACTTGCTACCGGCTCGAGCAGTCGTGCGCCGTTCATTCAAGTGTTCAATATCGCGAGCGTAAATCGGAATAAAAAGTGTAAAATATAAGTACCTACATACTTTTAAGTCAGCCCAAGATAAAGTGTAGTTACTTCTGGGATTTACATTTAAACTACTTTGTTTAAAAGATTAAATTAATTTATTCTGTATGATAACATGAATACGTTAAAGTCTGTGCCAATAATGACTCACATGTTTATCTAAATGAAGTATTTTTTCCTCTGCGTTGTTGGTCTGTTCGAAACCAGTTTTGTAAAAAGGGATCATTCTTTTAATTCTATTTCCAACTTGTCGTCCATCATTTCATTACTCTAAAAGTGGCATTTGGGGGTCTTGCAGCCATTGACTCTGTCTGTTTAAAGCCACAGCACCCAAAAGTTTTCAGCGACTTTGTTCGACCACCATATAGGTGTCCTACGCTTCGCTTGCCAATGCGTGGTCGCCATTCGAGAACCTTTTTGCCCGATCGGCTATCAGTGTACCTCACGCAGTGTCCCGCCCACTGCCACTTTAACGAGTTAATCCGGCTATGTCAGTGTCTTTTGTTCTCCTAAGAATGTCCTCATTTCTGATTCGATCACGTAGATAAACACCTATCATAGCCCTCTCCATAGCGCATTGAGCGACCTTGAGCCTTATGAGACCCATAGCACAGCAGCGACACTCCCTGTACGTGAGAGTTCGAACAACGGTGACCTTGAGCTCGGAGCTCGTAACGCTAGCGTTGATACCGAACCGAAATGGAGTATCGTGCGGTGCGTGAGAGAGACGCGAACTACGTACCAGCCCTCGGCCAAAGCAGTCAGCGATAGCTCGTTCCCCGCCCCGCGCGCCTCTCAAGGCCCCCTCGCACATCCAGCCACCCACACATAGCCGCAAGCGATTTTACGTGCACACATGCTTAAGTGTCGTTTCTTTTCGCGTAGTGTATATATTCTTTGCCCATAGTTACGTTAATAATTATATTATCTTTGCCCATAGTAAGGGACCACGTTTCAGAGCCATAAGGACGTCCGCTACGTTAAGTGAACACGTCACAAACTCTACGTGCGAAAGAGATAGCAGCATCCGTCGCGTGGTGCCGTTCTCGGTCGCACCAGGCCTGTGTCACTCCCCGTGTAGGTATCGAAAATGTACATATATTATTACTATGCGCGCAGGCGGCCCCTCGGAGTGGTAAAGTTCAGTTATACGAATCGTTTGTCCAGAGTCATAAGGATGAAATTGGCTTGCAATGGATGTCTTAGGTATCTAAACAAAAAGGTGCTGAGTTCTTTCTAACAACATTGAGTAGATATATCTTTGAATTTCTTTGCTGAGTGAGACTTCTGTATGGAGTATTAGTATGTATTCTGTGGTTGCACGTAGAGTTTGTACAGCGATGATACTAAACACGTCGCGTGCGCCCGCTTACAGTAGCAGACGTCTGTCATCACTGGCAAGTCTGGCAACAGATTGACAGTAGACTTTAGGTATTTTATACATTGTGTTAATGAAAGAACGCAAAACCTCTCAGATGGTACCTCAGCTCAGCTCATGTAACTGAACAACGAAATCAAAAAAAAATTATTCGGATTTTCATACAAATTGATTCGATCAGCTGATCAGTTCGTATGATTTTTTTTTTTTTTAGTTTCGTGTAAGTTGTTGAACAAAAGTTGTTCAGTTTCATGGGCTGAGGTACCATCTGATTGGTTTTGCGTTTACGATGTATAGACACTGCGTAGTTTTAAAACCATGTACCTATATGTATTTCTGAATTCGTTTCCACCTTGTAGAGATCTTTCGACGCTATACTTACTTGGAAAGCGACGGCCGGCGCGGGGGTCAGCCTCTTCATGTTGACGTACGAGAACACCTCCAACATGTGCCCACCTCTGGCTGCTGTGTAGCACACCCTGGAAAATTATACATTCATAAAAAATATGCCCTTTAAAATCAGTCATATACCTACAGGGTGTAACAAAATATACTGAAAATTCAGTCCATGATAATATACTATTATTTTTGTAAGAAAAAATAACGGGCATTCACACCACCCTGTACTATTACTAAAGTAACGATAACGATAGTCGCAAATTACGCACTTCCTGTCGCAAAGTTACTGTCGCATGCGAAATGTGGTACAGGGAAGGTCATAGACGGTTATGTTTACTTTTATTTACCTATGTTGTCAACCTTTGGTACGAAATACAATATTTTTTTTTTTAGTTTTCATTAATTAGCATAGGAAGTAGTTTACAATTGTGTATTTTCTACTTTATGTAGGTTTTTACTTTAGAATAGAATATAATAGCATTTATTGTTTATTTTTAAGAAAAGTGGAAAGTGGCAATTATTGAATCGTTAACAGAAATTAACTTAGGTACCGAGAAAATTGGACCAAATACCAAAGGTGTACCACATGAGTTAAAAAACGCACGCAAAGCATATAAAATACAAATTTTCTATCAACAGAAGGAATCGTTAAGGGGCTTACATGACCTGAACGCGAGTTTTATTTTGCGTAAAAATATATTTGAAAAAAAAAAATGATATTCTTCAGGATATATGCTCCCGAAGTAGGTACTGTTCACAAAACATGATGCTAATTTGATTCGATAGAAAAAAATAAACCGGCCAAGTGCGAGTTAAACTCGCGTGGAGAGGGTTCCGTACAATTGATTGAATTCTTATAGGTTTTCCTGTAATGTACAAGCAATGAATTAAATTTTATATTTTTTAAAAATTTTAGGCACAGTAGTTTCGGAGATCAGGGGGCAATGGTCAATTTTCGTCTTCTTTCATGAATAAAAATTAAAATTATTTATATTACAATAATAACAAAAATATATTTGAGATTCTCATAACGAGCCCTTTCATTTGATATATGACATATTAAAATTAAAAAAAAAGTTTTGCAAACCTACTGTGGTTTGCAAAACTTTTTTTTTAATTTCCTAATTTGTCCCCCGAAAATGATAGATAGATAAAATGTTTATTTGAAATATCAACACACAGTTTACAGACTTCATAACATAATTACATATCAACTAAAATATAAAATAAATATATAATGAATGATACATAATATAATGAAAATAAATATATAAGAAAATTACCCTTATTTAAAAGAAAAATTATTTATATACTTTGCACATATGTCTTTGGGTCATAGGATTACAACATTCTACCAAATTTCACCTGATTCGGAGCAAATTGGCTGTGACAGACGGACGGACAGACAGACGCACGAGTGATCCAATAAAGGTTCCGTTTTTCATTTTTTGTAGGGAACCCTAAAAATCACAAATATACCTAAAAATACTACCAAAGATGGCGAACTTCTGTCCAGACGGCGTGAGTTTGACGTCACAGGGAACGTCGTGACAAAGTGATGTAACTCACTTTTTTACAATTCCGAGGATTATTATTTTATTCTGTTATATTAATTATATTATGTCATGTAGGCCACGTTCATGAATACGTAGAGCGCGGTTATGAGAGGAACCGCTATGGATATGCTCAGAGGAACGTTTCTGTAACAAGAGTTTATGTATCTTAACCCATGGAATTAAGTAAAATAATAAACTTTAAAAACATATTAATAATTAATAGTTCCTAGAGTTTCCATAGTTACAATACATGTACTTATACCTCGATTTTAATTTTACTTGAGTTACCTCTTTTTAAACTTAATTACCGGTATTATGCTTTCATAACGGACCATAGTTTGCGATACGAATGTATTGTGAGCGATAATTATCGCATAAAATAAACTTTTTGTGGTAGATGTAATGGTAATGACCGTTGATTTTTTCGTACAAAAATAATAGTATAGTATTTTATGCAACAGTTGTTTATGTATTCAAAAAAGACAAGTGGCGCGGGTTATATAATAATAAAGGCGCCACAACTATTTTTTGACGTACATAAACAACGTTGCATACAATACTTTTTCTACGACCATATTAAGGCCGTACCTGAATTTTCCGGGGTCCAATGCTGCCCCCATTTAAAATAAATCAGTTCAAAGAAAACGGAGACATCATTTAAAATTTTGCTTTTACCAAGTCCTAGATAATTATTTAATTTAATACTCTTTATTGTTCTAAAGTAAAACATACTTTTAACAAATGGCGGACTTAATGCTAAGAGCATTTTCTCCCATTTAACCATAAAGTAAACAGAAAAGTAATAAATTGATAACCCTTCAAAGTATTTAATGAACTACTGTTTACAATTTAAAGTGAGAACGTTAAGCTTTACTACGCACATTTGCGAAAAACGGCCACTTTTTTGGACCGAATACCATACGGCAACTGGACACTATACATACAGCAACCGGACACAACTAATGAGGTGCCGTTGCCGGGAACGTCCCAAATTCTCAAATTTCCCGGGAACGTGCCCAAATTTCCGGGAATTTGGGCATTTGGGAACGTTCCCAGGGCACGTTCCCGTATTTCTAGGGAGTTTTACGGAATATTGGATATATGTTTTTGTATTACAACCATATCAAGTGATGCATTTACGTTAGTTAAATATATTTAGTGATAGAAAATATGTCTGATAAATAAAATTACAACTTTCCCTGACAATTCCATTTTTGGGAACATTCCTGGAAATGTTCCCGGAAATCTGGGAAACGGGAACGGCACATCACTAGACACAACACGGCAAATTCTTACCTGGTAACTCCGAATTGCACACTCATAGCGCACCCAAAAGTGGCCACAGCGACACCAACAGGTATCAAAAAGCTGGCTGGGCCTAGGACTCTAGTCCCAAAGGCCACGGCCACGGCTGGGACTGACGTCATATCCGCGTAGCTGAGCACCGTCATGTAGGCCACGTTCATGAATACGTAGAGCGCGGTTATGAGAGGAACCGCTATGGATATGCTCAGAGGAACGTTTCTGTAACAAGAGTTTATGTATCTTATTTGTGGGAAACAAATGTTTAGCCATGCCGCCTCCGCCGGGGCCCGGCAGACGTGGTAGACCCAAGAAATGCTGGCTTGACGTCGTCAAGAATGATATGCGTGCCAATGGTCTAACAACCAAGGATGCTCAAGACCGTGCGAAGTGGAGAAAAAAAAAGCCGGAAAGCGGACCCCGGTTTTCACAGCGTTGCAGCTGGGAATGCAACTGGGAATACGCTAAGATGAGAGAGAGAGAGAGAGTTTATGTATCTTATTTAATAATATGTTAAGAAAAATTACGCATGCTTCAAATGCGTGAGGGTTGCTAAACACATAAGCGGTCCGGCATTTTCGTTTCGGCAGTATATTTGTTATTAAACAAAGACCAGTAGCCCGTCACCTAGGTTAGGTAGCGGACCGCGGGCTCTGAAGCATTACCGCTGAGGATGCAACCGGGAACACGTGGATAATGATGATGAGTATACGTCGAACAACAAAGCCGATCCGAAGCAGTTATGTCGGCTTTTTCCCCAACATTCCTCTACATACATATGTATATTCGATTTAACCGCCTGGTAGTGCCGATTAAAGCTGGCCCGTTTATGTGTATAGCAACCATCATATGTGTATTTTTCCGAGCTTTGTCATTATAAATAGCATTCTATACAAGATGATTTTGACCCTCTGAGCTATATTCAAGGAAAGTACTCTATGCCCTAAATAAAATATACATGTACGTACAATTACCTTGTTTCATTAAAAAAACAAAGATAAAAGCCCACAAAATTGTACGGCAAATTCCCAATCGCAGTGATACCGACAGCCATATGATCGCTCGCCCCGCGCGCCGCTTTGGCGGAAAGGGTACGGGGGCGGTCATACGGAGGAATCGAGCGACAGCGAGGTCATTGACACTAATAATCCATATATTGCAAATGTGGGAATTTTTCCTAATGACAAATATTTAGTAAAAAGAAAGTACGTATTCTTTGCTATTTTGTGTTCTATTAGTGATTCATTTCAAGATTTCAATATAGCTCAGTGTTTCAAAATCAACCTGTATAAATAAATGCTTGAAAAAAAGACGAACGTTTACCTAAAATGTAAAATGTCTCAAAATCAACTTACACACTAGGGTTGATTATCTCCTCCGTGACCACAGTAACGCTGTTCCAGCCGTCATACGCCCACAGTCCTGAATACAAAGCCAGGGCTATGCCTCCAGGACTTGTCGTGCTGCCTTCGAAGCCTTTGTTCAAGTGCGCCGTGTTACCTGAGAAGAAAACAGAATCCTGTTAAAAATATGCGAAAATTTTCAGATATTTTGTTACTCCGACATGAAGAAACGTTTTAAACTTTCACAGAGTTGTACGCACTGGACCGTCGAACTCTAGAGGTATTAAGAGAGATATTAAGCAACTTAGGCATGGTACACACTTTGGCTATCCACAGACAGGCAGCGCGGCGCGGCGCGCACGCGGACCGCCGCAAAATTTCCATAGTTTGTAGTGGCCGCGGCCGCCGGCTCATAAAATAGTTTAAAGGGTTATCTAGGTTTTAGTAGCTCAAAATTTTAAATGATATCCCCGTTTCCTTACAAATAATTTATTTCAAATGGGGGCAGCACTGGACTCCGTGTATCGTCTTAACATGATTCACATTTCCGCCCATTCCCTCGTTCGGCTTTTACGATCTGCGCGGGAAGAGAAGCAGCTGGTACATTTTAAGTTTTTTCTTATCACCCAGATCAGCATGGAAGATAGATATCTAATGAACAAAGTAATTTTCTCACCTGAAACAATCTCGTATATGCCGCCGCCGATGACAACCAAACAAGCGAATACTTTGCACACGCCGAACACATTCTGTACTTTGACAAACAGCTTCACACTAGTAATGTTGATGTACGTCATTATAACTGAAAGTTCACGAAACTGTTATCAGTTTTTTTGTTTTTAGACCCCGTTTGGGACCTATATAGGTATGAGGTAAATGAGTAAACAAATAAATAAATAAATAATAAATAAATATATAGGGACAAATCACACTGATTAAGCTAGCCCCAAAGTAAGTTTTAAACTTGTGTTATGGGATACTAACTCAACGCTACTATATTTTATGTTAATACATATATAGATAAGCACCCAAGACCCAGGAAAATGTTTAGCAAGTAAGTTTTATATCAAACAAATCAGTTTTAAATCGTAACAAACATTGCAAAAACATCAAAAATATTTTCGATTTGAGAAATTTTAAACATTTATTTCTTCGATTGTCAATACAACTAGATAACACGTTTCCTACAAAATCAAAGCAAATTTCTGTCCTCTTGAATATTAAACAATATTGACTGTGACGTCAACCTTATTACACTACAATAAAGTATTTTTCTCCTTGACTGACCTAAAAAAAGTAAGAGCTGATATCTAGTTGTATTGTAGATCGAAGATTTATATGAATTGACTAAAGACAAATTGGTAGACTAGATAATGCATTAGCATTAAGTTTGACCGATTGTTATCAATTAAGGTGAATATAGAAGCAAATGGCCTTGAAGTGTGAAATAAATTGGTAACTCGTAAATAAGGTGATCATTTCCATATTGCTCTTCGTCATGCATTAGATAGCCCTTTAAATTATTTTATGAACTGCCGTTGAAACTATTATTGGTGATCCGTCTAGCTTTAAAACTTGCCATGGCCACTTTTGGCGGAGGCAAGTTTTAAAGCTAGACGGACTAATGTAAATACTTTCAACGGTGGTTCATAAAACAATTTAAAGGGCTATCTACAGCATGACGAAGAGCAATATGGAAATTATCACCATATTTACGAGTTAACAATTTATTTCAAATGAGGGCGCCACTTCAAGGCCATTTGCTTATATATTCACCTTAATAAATAACGCCCATAGCAGCTGAGTCTCATAGAGTCTTCTTAGGCTTGAAACTACGTCACGACGGGTTTAGTCCGTCACGGCTTTCACAAACCTTACGTGCAATAGAGGTAGCTAAAACCGTCGCGGGTCACGTATCTTTGTCGCGCGTAGAGTTTGAGACAGAGACAGACTGAACCCGTCGCGGTTCTCCGCTTGATGTGTTTCAAGCCTAAGATGACTCTATAAGTCTCTAGTGATGTGCCGTTCCCAGGGAACTTGAGAACATTCCCAGGGAACGTTCCCGCATTTCTAGGGAATGTTACGGAATATTGGATATATGTATTTGTATTATAACCATATCAAGTCATGCATTTACGATAGTAAAATATATTTACAGTGATAAAAATATGTCTGATAAACAACATTACAACTTTCCCTGACATTTCCATTTTTTGGGAACATTCCCGGAAATCAGGGGAACGGGAACGGCACATCACTATTCTCACCTCATCTACACCTTCAGGAAAGCAAAATCTAGCGAATGGAATGCAGCTACGAAAGAAAAGACATTGGTTCACTTTTGACATCTTATTTCATACTAACAAATTACACTTATTATCAGTTCAATCAAATTATCACTATTATAACATTATTATTGCCCATTATATAACAAAGCAAAAGGTGAGATGAGATTGGCAACTATGTACATCTATCAATCCTGTAAATTATATTAAGCTGCAGTGCAGTTTGTTGCCACTTCTTCTGCCTAGGAAGAGGCACTAAACTTAGCTGTAGTAAGTTAAGATTTGGCGTCTACATTTGTGCAAAACAAAGTGTGTGCGACATCGCCTAATATAGAAAGACCCTAGAATACTCTGGTTTGATTTGACATCGCCTAGTATAGAAATAGACCCTGCAACATTGGTTTGACATAATCTAGTATAGAAATAGACCCTGAAAAACTGGTTTGATATCGCCTAGTATAGAAATAGACCCTCAAAAACTGGTTTGACATCGCCTAGTAGACAACAGGTTCCAAAGCAACAGGAACAACAGATGTGAAATAAATTATAGTTTTTATTTTATTTCAGTCTTAGTAAGCCAATTTCACTTCCATTTTGTTGTAAGGATTTTCAGTAACCACATGAAGGTCCTTCAGCAGTTCCATGACTTGGCAGTTGTCGGGTGTGATTGCAAGGTATCCATTGGAATTCTCATTCAGTCTTTCCATCATGAGACACTGAAATAAAAAAAATAAAAAATACAAATACAATAGAAGGAATTTTATTATTAAAAATACACTGTTTTTAGGGTTCCGTAGCCAAATGGCAAAAAACGGAACCCTTCGAGATTCGTCATGTCTGTCTGTCTGTCCATCCGTATGTCACAGCCACTTTTTTCCGAAACTATAAGACCTATACTGTTGAAACTTGGTAAGTAG
This sequence comes from Acrobasis repandana, assembly GCA_963576875.1. Lineage (NCBI taxonomy): Eukaryota > Metazoa > Arthropoda > Insecta > Lepidoptera > Pyralidae > Acrobasis > Acrobasis repandana. The sequence goes on along the minus strand of OY756232.1, from coordinate 16,625,915 downwards.
ATGTATTCTGCTAACAGCATTAAGATTTTCACACAAAAATGGAAAAAAAACAGAAATTTTGGGGGTTCCCCATACTCAAAATTATTTTTCATCAAACCCTACGTGTGGGGTTATCTATGGATAAGTCTTCAAAAATGATATTGAGGTTTTTGATATAATTTTTTTCTAAACTGAATAGTTTGCGGGAGACACTTCCAAAATGGTAAGATGTGTCGCCCCCCCCCCCCCCCCTGTAACTTCTAAAATAAGAGAATGATAAAACTAAAAAAAATATATGATGTACATCACCATGCAAACTTCCACCGAAAATTGGTTTAAACGAGATCTAGTAAGTAGCTTTTTTTAATACGTCATAAATCGTAAACCGCAATTTACCTTTAGAACTTTTATATTATGTTACTTGCTGCTACGGAACCCTTTATGGGCGAGTCCGACTAGCACGTGGCCGCCTTTTTTTTGTTAAAATATAAAAAAAAATTGCGGTCTTGCTCCAAAAACTTTCGAAAAAATTAATTTAACATTCACTTCTAAGTTACCTACCCCAAGAACTTCTCTTATAAGTTCCGAGATGTTGGGAAACAGTGATCCTATTAACCGGTGGAGTTCAGTCTTCATTGTTTGGAACCTTTCTTTGGCTTTCTGCAGGTGCTCAGGCTGAATCTCCTGCCTTTGTGTGTTTGGACGGGACTTTACTTCCTGAGCTGTCTGTATTATATTGTTTAGCCTGAAATATAGCAAATACCTTTAAATAAATAAATACAGACAAAATCACACAGATTGACCTAGCCCCAAAGTAAGTTCAAGACTTGTGTTATGGGATACTAACTCAAAGATTCTATATTTTATAACAAATACAGGGTGACTTTTTATCTACCAGCCAAATTTTTGGAGCAAGTTCAGTCCATGCTACTGAACTACTTTTGCATAAAAACAATTAATGAAAAACGATAAAAAAAATTCGCCTGCCCATACAGATTGGCGCTCTGCTCAACTGATTTTGTATGGGAAGACGAAAATTTTTTATATATTTCAATACTTTTTTTTATAGAAAGTAGTTCAGTATCATGGACTGAGCATGAAGTCAGCCTGTATATAAGCATAGATAAACATCCAAGACCCAGTTCAATCTGAAAAATATCATTTTCCATCTTGACCTGACTAGGGATTGAACCCGGGACTTCCGGTCTGACCAGTCATCTCGGAACTGAAGGCACCTTCACACAATTATGCCGGCTTAATTTACTATTTCAGGCGACAATATAAGCCGCTGGGCACACAGCAGCTTGCCTCGTGGCATGTGTGTAGAAGCTGCCTGGTGGCATGTGTGTAGAAGCCTTCAGTTATCTGAAATAAAACAATTTAAATAAATTTTAAACATTATTGGGAGTGCTTATCCATTGCTAAATGATGATAATGATATTCTATTTTTATTTTCAGCCAATACTGTCCCACTGCAAGGCAAAGGGCGTAACGAAGTACGTATACGTAACTGAAGGGCATGTATGAAGAGGTTGATGAGTGTAGATGAAGCGAAAGAGGTCTGTCAGGATCGTAGCAAGTGGAGGTCCATAGTCTCTGCCTGCCCCTGTGGGAAACAGGCGTGATAGTATGTATGTATGCAAGGCAAAGACCTACTTTCTCAACACTTCAACTCTTTTGATCAAGGACCTTCCAGATCCCTGCAGTAGGAGTCAAGCTCGTTCCTCCATCTCTTTTTAGGCTTATTGGTCTTTCGTTTTCCATTTCAAGGAATATATTTATTGTGTAAGCAACTGATTTAGCCCAGAGTTCGACGGGCGAACACGTCCTGCCCAGCTCCACTTTAGGGTGGCAGCTATTTTGTCCAAAGTATACTTGTGTTTGATTACGATGATAAACTGCTAGAATACTAAGTAAAAGCAAATAAAAATATATCCTAATTTAGAATGTACTCACATCTTTATCTCAGTTTCAACATCATGTATAAGTCCTCTGGTATATGCGGTCAGCTCCTCAACTTGATGTGTTTTCTCTTTGATTTCAGTCAGAAACTGGCTAGTAAGCAAATTATTGTCAGTAGTTATGGGTGTATTCGAATTTTCAATCTCTGATTTTAATCCTTCCACATAACAAAGCGTTTTTACTTCAACATTGTCCGGCGTAATATACGGAATGTCTGAAGGAGAATTCTCTATCACATTGTATGTTTCGACGCAACGGGACTGTAGGGCCTTTATTTCTCTCTTTATCATATCCTGTGTTTCTGAATTACGTGCGTACGGCATTCTAAAAACGATAAAAATAATTCAATAGCGTTTTACTGTAGTCGTTAAGTAGTTCAAAAACACATACCTAGGTAATCAAACACATGAATGAAGTAACGTAAAATTATACAGATACTTACTTATCAACGGTCTCTTTTAAACTTACAGATACAGATCACTAATATTGAGAATATGAACGAAAACACAAATAAAATAATAAATGAAAACACAATTCAATACAAACTAAAGTTTCAATTCAAATCAAACTAAACTAAACGGCAATGTCAATGTCAAATGTGACAGTTAAGAGCTTTTTGTCTGTGGTTCCGTCAAAATCCGGTTTCCGGTAAATAGTGTTGTAGTCAGAGTCAGACTTTTCAATAGTCGATTCATATAATATAATCGAGTTTCGAGTTTTTAGTTTCTTTCAAGGAATGCAATATTATGTATAGGGTGTTGATAATAATTAATCAGGAGAGCGAAAAATACCATAGTCATTTTAGGACTACGCTATGTCTTCCAATTCCACTTTATGTAAGTATATAAGCTTACATAAAGTGGAATTGGAAGCTAAGCAGACAGATAGTCCTATACTTAAACAAATGTAATATCGCTTACGCCTTTTTTATCTTATGGAATTGTTAGAGCTAGGCAAAGCAACTGGTGCCTTGTCAATATATTCCCGTTGGCTGATTAGTTAAAATGGTTTAAACCTATGGAGGTTTAGAATATTGATTTATTTATGTAACTGACTGTTGGTTAATTGGTAGAAAAGGCCGCTGGTATTAGGTCCGTCGATAATAACTTACCACTACATATTATTATAATGCCTGTTTTCCATGGGGGTAGACAGGCTATCGATCTTGATGTATTATAATAAAGTTATATAAATAACTGTTTCCTTATTATAAGCTACACCTACTTATATGTAATTGCGACGAAACAACTGACAAAGATTAAAAAAAACGTTATTTTTTACTTACACAATGCAGATAACGATGCCAGTTTTATAGCGATCGCTTTATAATCAGCTTGCAATTCCATAGTAAACGGTTGTATCGCGTATTCGGCAAAAGTCATAACAATAATTGCTACCTCGGCGGGTCGGAGTATCATGACGTATATCCATGCGCAGATAAAAGAGGGTAATGGCCCCCAATATTTGTGAATGCCACCGAATGCTTCTTGAAAATATGAATATTCAGCACCTGATTTATTTACAACAGTACCCAACTCGGCGAAGGACAGTGCTCCTGAAATAATACTCCAATTATAACAAGGCCTTATGAAAACTAATAGACGCATTCATATATATGATGCATCTATATGAACATCGACAGGCTTATATAATTTTAACCGACTTCAAAAAAGGAGAAGTATATCTTTTCAACTGTATGTTTTTTTTTGTATGTACATATGTTACGCAATATCTTCACCAATTTTGAACCGATTTTGATAATTCTTATATGTATACAACGTGGAAGGGACATATACCCGTAATAAATCGAACCACGGTCTAAACATTCCCATAAAAATCGCCCGAGTGGCCGCACACTTTTGTATGGAAATGCCGAAATTTTTTTTGGCTGTTATTTTAATTTTATTATACTATAATGGTCTAGTACAGACCATGGTTTGATTTATTATGGGTACGTCCTTTCCACGTTGTATACAACGTGGAAGGGACTAAAGGGAATAAATGATAAAGAACTTTGGAAATATGAAAGAAACTCCTCAAAGGAAATGTCGTCGTTTGTATTTTTATGAAAAAACTAATGATATGACCTAGAGTTGCAGGCTCAGTGCAACTAGATTGTCCCGTTGGTAAGCAAGAGAAAAATTTTAAAGAAACCAATTAACAACTGAGGAGGATCAGTTAGGTAATTAAAATTTAAATTAATCGCCATTGAAAAAAGGGGTAAGAAAAATAAATAAATAGGCGTCTTACCTACACCCACCTAATAAGGATATAATTCCAGACACTGTCCATATGATTAAACATAATGCCACTGATCCTGAATACTCTAATGCTGACGCTGGAGACACGAAGATCCCTGAGCCGATCATGACACCAAGGATCAGATTTACAGCCGAAAACAATCCAAGTTCCCTTTTTAATTTTACAGTGCTGCCAGCAACACTAGCGACTCCACCATTCGCCACTTCCAATTTTTCTGTTATTGCCGCTTCTTGGGCGGCCATGATTTTCTGTAACAAAAATATTAACCATACATGTGACATGTACTCTGGTTGGCAAGTACATAATAATATCTTATACTAAGGGCATACTAAGTAAGTACCCTTACATGCGTTGCTATTAAATTGACTGTTATTAGTACTATTATTACTATTATTAGTATAGAATTAATATATTTGTTTGGTAAGCTCTAGCCAGTTAGGTAAATATATATATAAAATCTTTCAAGACAGGACACGCACTCCTCTTATCATAGTCAAAACACTTATCGAACTTCCAAATTTGTAGGGTTCAACAACAAGTGTGAATCTTATCGTAACACGATAAAGGTAAGAGAGATTTCTATCACCACGTCGGGAGTGGGTATGCCATGAATTCAGTACGGATTAAATACAAAGTTTGACGCGAGAACGCAAAGGGTTTTTGTTTCAAACTGAATTCATTCGTTGGGGACGTTGGGTATTGGGCTGGTATCCCCAACATTACATATATTATTGTGTGATTTTTCTGTATATATATTTATATTATTGGGATAACCAGCCCAATACACATTCACGTACCAATAAGAAAAAAGAGGAAAAAATCCTTATGAAAGGTAAATCTCCTTTCCTGTTTCCACTTAGTTATTTTCATTTTTTCCTGTTATATTTTCTTTGTGTAAGTTGTGTGCATTTAAGTATGAGGTATACGTATACCTCATCACATACAACATACATATGTTTATCATAATTATTGTATATAAGTGTTGACCACTCCACACTACCTAATTTCCCATCACATTTTCTATTTGAGCGAGGTTGCCTGGAAGAAATAAAATAAATAAATAAATATATAGGAAGAAATCACACTGATTAAGCTAGCTCCAAAGTAAGTTTTTTTTGCTTAGCGATAAGGTCACCTTTTGCGCATTTCCTAGTTTTTAAGATAATTATGTCCTATATTTTGCTTTTGTGCAATAAAGGGTATTTATTATATTGTACTTTTATGGGTGGAGCAAAGAGCAATGCTAATTTGAGGATTCGAGTATTTGTGAATTTGAGAAATTCTCCGGGCCGTCGTTGTCGGCATGCCGTGTTTATCAATGTGGAGGTGCAATGCAAAAAAATAAATGAATTAGTATTTTTTTTTTCAATACCGTGAGTTTATGCGCTTGCTATCTATATAGGTGATGCTATCATCACGTTGATTAATAAATAACTCAATAGGTAATATAAATATTCTAATCAATAATATGATTTAAAAAAAAGGTCGTTACGAAACGAACGATATAGTAAGTACTTTGTTATGTAGCTTTTGAAATTTAACCAATATTGGAATAATACAAACAAGAAAACCCAACTGCTGAATTCTTGTATAAAATCCTCTAATTTGATATCCCAATCGATAGGTTTTGAATAAAAAATAATTTTAAAGACATAATTTGGCGCGAAAATCCGATATTTTTAGATTATTTAAATTTTTGATATAGCCAATGTCACTCTCAGAGTTAGGAAATATTTAACGACACCTCTCAAGCTAAAATCCATCATGCCGTTTAGGCTGTAGTGCGTGCCGAAGAAATTTACATATAAACATGCATACATAGTAGTATTCTTATTCGTAGACATACATAAATACATACACACAAAAAATATAACCCTCCTTCTGGTGCAGTCAGATAAAAATTACTTTAAATGTGCGTTTTTCTTTGTTAGTTAGGTACGTATTTGAGTTATGAATTTATAATATGGATAACCCATTCTGGCTTTGAATTCTATTTCCGACTATATTCTATACAATCACATTCAGATAGGTCCAAATGTAAAATGATCTTGCAGATAGGTCCAATACCTATCATTTTACAAACAGTCAATGTCCGGTCACATGACGCCAACAATTGTAAGGAATGCAACAAAGAAACCTGTACCGGTTAACGAACTATAATAATCCCCAGGACCACTCAGGATGGACACGGGCAAGATCAAGAGGTCACGTGCGACGGATCTAGGATTGCCATTGTCTATTTAAGAAATGTTGAGAGTCCAGCTTGAAGGGATCATATTAAATAAGAACTTATCGACCTACATTACCGTTACATTCTTTTCGGTTCGAGTTTAAAAACGTTAAGGGAGGGACGTACATTAAGTAAAGACTTTTCTCGAAAATTTTCCCTTTCCCTTGACTTTTATCATTTCAGTGAAATCCATCCATATATAATGCTACAGCAACCTTCCCCCCTCCCCTCACACACAAGATTTCGCAAAAAATCCAAAAGGGGGATTTTTTTGCAAAATCTTGTGTAGAATGAAGACCTTTGTGTTCCTCACAAATTTGACTGAAATCCATCAATAAATAACGCTAGAGCAAAGTTCCCCCCTTTTCCCTCGTATTTATTTCCCAATCCAATATCGTCATCAATTAAAAAAATTAAGGAAAAATGTGACTGTGAGCGAGAACAATAATAAATAGCATGCCCACGATCAAAAGACAGAATGAATGGTAAATGGAGACCCCACATGGGAACGCTCTGGATAAGGATTAAATAGTTAAATACCACTTAAAGTTGAATACGAGAAGCCGGAAGCAAATAATCACCTTTTATTAGTTAATTGTGCATTTTTATTTGTGAATGGCGTAGTTGCCGATTCAGACGGCCAATGAGCCGTTTTTGACTTATGAAGTTACAAGATTATTTTGGACTAAATTTATGTATGTATTTATTATTTGATTGAAATTAGTATATGGAAATTTTAAGTCGTTGAAATACTGTTTCTTTCCTAAACTTTTGAAATTATCCAAAATATTTAAATTAAGGTTTAGCACCTTGATTTTAAGCTGACAATTAAGGTTGAGCTGAATATTTCACGCCTCATCATAATATTTACGTTATAAAAAACATATATCAACAATTTGATTGCGTTTGACAGCAAATTTTACTACAGACTTCGCGAACCACTATATTACGAGTTATTGATAACCTTTTAAACCCTGAATAAAACGCTATTATATCCTCTGTTTGACCCCTGACATGACATTTCACACTTATCATGCGGATACAAGCTACTTTCTAGGTTTCTGAATGATAAAGAAAATTATATTGACCTTAATATATTTGAACTAAATCGGTTTCTATATCATTGTACTATTTAATTATATAAACAATAAAGTTTATTTATAAAATATAGCTTTATTTAATTACTTGTTAGTTTTACGTTGTACTTTTTCCAATAAATATTTATAATAGTATATATTTTTAATAACAAAATAACCTATAGAGTAGGTGATATAAAATACAAATACGAAAAAAATGTAGATACTTAATTCATATTCAAAAATATATGAAAATGAAACAATACTAAACTAATTGGTTAACAGAATAAAAATAAATTAACCTTACTAAATTATGTACTTATCAGTATTTCTTAATTAAAAGTTTTAATTTGTATGAATGTGCGACTATAAGTCTCATGAGATTTTGAATGACCACGCTATGGTGGATTCAGGTCAGTTATAATTTCATTTATTCGTTCTCACGGACTCTCTTCGGACAAGGTCGACCTCGGCGAACGTTCTGCGATCAGATTGCAGATGTTCTGAAAAAGGGAGAGGTAAGAAGTACCCGTAACCGAAGGGCATGTATGAAGAGGTTGATGAGTGTAGGTGAAGCGAAAGAGGTCTGTCAGGATCGTAGCAAGTGGAGGTCCACAGTCTCTGCCTACCCCTGTGGGAAACAGGCGTGATAGTATGTATGTATGTTATTCATTCTAACATGCGTAGTAAGTGTTCAAGGATCTAATGTAAAATTAGCGTAAAGTTAACTTCATCATCACGATTTCGTGATTGTGATTTACCAATAGACGACAGTAGTTCATTCTTGAAAATGTATTTTACGTCAATATTTAACATAGCATGTGCGTGTAATGTATGAAGTAGCTTAAGAGTAAGATTTCAAAAAAAACAAGTTGGCAATAAAGCCGATGAAATGGACGGTTTATCCTTATATAATAGCAGTCATCGTCTGCGACCTCTTTGCCACTGTACGAGAACTATTTAGACAAAGAATAAAGCCATGAACATAGTTAACTACAAGCAGGCCCGTGTCACTCCCCGTTTAGGTATCGAAAATGTACCTACATTATTACTATGCGCGCAGGCGGCCCCTCCGGGTGGTAAATTCAGTTATACGAATCGTTTGTCCAGAACAATGAAATTGGCTTGCTATGGATGTATCTATACGAAAAGGTGTGGAGTTCTGGCGTGAGCTAAATAAAACCATATTGCTAGCCACATTGAGTAGATATTTCTTTGAATTTCTTTGCTGAGTGAGACATCTGTTCGTTAGTATTATTTATTCTGTGCTACTAGTGGCATTAGTAATGGCGCTGACACATCCTACATCTCCATTCCAAAGTTCCTGTGATTAGTGGCATACAGGATGACTTTTAAACCACCAGCAAAATTTTGGAGCACGTTCAGTCCATGATACTGAACTACTTTCCATGAAATTGTTAACGAGAAACCAAAAAAATTTTCACCTTTCTATAGAGATCAGCGCTCAGCCAAACTGATTTTGTACTGGAGGACGAAATTTTTTTAAATATTGTCATTAAAGAAAGTTACCTATAGAAAATAAATTAATAGTCCACATAGGAAACTATGCTAAGTGATAAATTCAGTCCATTATACTGAACAACTTTATTTACCCAAGGAATACATGTCGAAGTATGATTTATTTTGTTTTCTATAGAAACTAGGATCAGCTGATCGGTGAACTTTGTATGGGAGGCGGTCATGCATACTACCTCTCTCCCACTCCCAGTACACATTCATGGTAAAAGGCAACTTAGTTTCTTCTATAAGTATATTTCTTTTAATAAAAACGATTTCTTTTAAAATATATTATCTTTTTAACTATTCTTAAGTATTTTAAATTAGCTAAATAAAAACGCTCTATATGATTTTGCATTGTGATATAATTCGCCGACATTTTCTGAAATTATCTCCAAGGTTATATTCAGTAAAAAAAGTAAATAGTTACTATATTATAGGTATCACTGTAGAGCATGTTACAAAATTTGTGTAAGTACATGCCTTATAATTATCATAATGATTTTATCAGTGCATATAGTATCAGACGATTGCGTTGTGGTACTTTTTATCTATTTAATGTGTTGCTTAGAAACACGTGTTGTATTTAGATAAGAAAATATTAACTGACCACATGGTCACTACAAGTGTAAATTTTTTCAATGACCTAATATTGTATTTACCATCATTAACGTCGTATGAATTTCCACATGGTTCGGAAAAACGCCTGCCTTGCAAGTGTACTTATCATTCTCTTCAAATAATCTTCCAGGGTTATATATTTTGTCCATAGCATGTACTTAGTGCTAAATTCTGGAGATAAGAGAGTGCCAATATTTGAATATATGTAAACAAAAAAATACTGAAATACTATGAGCAGGTTCACCTGTTTGTAAGCCTACTAGATTTTAAAGTTTAAAGAGGATTTCCTAAAAAAATTAAGCAAAATATTCCTACTGATTATCTTGAAGCCTTGTTATATTTTACTTTTTAACTTTAATATTTATTTTTACGTAAACACAATATTGATTTAGAGACAAAGTTACAGTCTACAATCTGATATAAAAAAAACCAACCCGTCTTGCTAAGAACAAGTAGACGAAGTGAAAAAGTTTAACATAGAAATAAATATTAGAATATGATGCGAATAAAGTTAAAGCAAAGTCAAAAGAGCTATGGCTGAGCGATCAAACTACTTCAAATAAACAAACACATAAGCGTTCAAGGGACATAATTCACGGTCAAACGATTACCGTATGTTGCAACATTCTCCTCTTTAGCTGCGTAAGCTGCGTTAGCGGTTGTCCTCGATATCATTATTCATTACCTATTTGAATAAATACAGTATTATTATGTACACAGATGTATTAATACTTAACCAATAAATATTTAATATATTTACTGAAAATGTGACACCTTTACTCCCACAAAAATGATTGTAATAAAATTAATCGGAGCAATGCGAATAGTAGGTATCTATTTATAAGTAATTAACTTGTTCAAAAATTAGACGATGTTCACTTATAAATATGTACGTTGGCGATTAAAATAAATGTACACAGTAGGCACAGTAGGTACAGCACGTGGGTATACAAGTCTGATAAACGAATTGTGGAATGTCTGGCGCTGGCTAGGCTTATCGCAATTAACAACAATCTCTGCAAGTAATGTATGTTTGAACATTAATTGGGTAAACGCGAAATTGAGGCAAATTGAAAAGACCTTGTCATTCATTTTATTAGTAAGTTTTTACAAGGCAAGAAAGAATTAAACATCTTTCAATTAAAGAAAAAAGACATATTAAGTCTAAATGGAGTTCTGAATTCTAGATGAGTATAAATATCTCACACACATATTGTATGAATATGAACAAGCACATACTAATATTTGATTATATTCAAAAACAAAATGACAGACAAAAACACATGGCTTGCACTTGACCTCCATGGCGTAATGGTTAACACGCTATAGCGCTAATCCAGAGGTTCTGGGTTCGATCCCCAGCCAGGGCAAGTTGGAAAATGGCCTTTTTTTAAATTGTCCTGGGTCTTGGACGTTTATCTATATATGTATTTATCATAAAATATAGTATCGTTAAGTTAGTATCCTATAACACAAGTTTTAAAAAAAGTTACTTTGGGGCTAGCTTAATCAGTGTCATTTGTCCCTATATATTTATTTATAGTTATTTATTAATTTATTTATCCAGCATCCTGTTGCTTTGTCTCAATTCACAAAAAAAAACCAAATTATGTTCACTATATTGTATTTTCTTTATAAGTATACATTATTTATTAGGCTATTCAATAAGTTAATGTACTAAGTTTGAAAGAACAATACTTGATGGGTGCTAACCGCATCGCCTATTCATAGGATTCAGATTCTCGCCCATTCCCTCGATCGGCTTTTACGATCTGCACGGGAAGAGAAGCAGCTGGTACATTCTATGTTTTTTCTTTTCTCCCAGACCAGCAAAGAAGAATATTGAAATATGTAAATGGTAAAAGAATTTTAACTCCCTGTATCAAAGTATGTTAATTTTAAATAAACGTTGCCAGTAATGCCAGTGTTCTGGGTATGGTGCCTCAATGCGGTGCGTTGGAAGAGGTATTCTATTTATAATTTTTATTTTTATTGAATGTAATAATAATGTATTATTTGATGTTTGAATAAATGATCATTAGCATTTGTTAATTTTAATAGAGTTATTTTACTTACTCGACAGTTATTTTAGCATATTGTTACAATATGCTATTTTTAATCAAGTCAAATCAGATACTTTTTTCTTAACGTCAAAAACAAACATTTTCTATGGAATTTGTATGAAATATCGATTTATGACGTCATAGTTCCTTGGAGTCAAATAGTTTTCTGCATTAATAAATCTAAAATCACGTTCAAAGTGGATGTGATCAATGACAGGTGGCATTATTTTGTGACGTTTTATTCTATTAACAGTACCAAATAATTTATTTTTGACCCACCATAATACCCAATTTTGAGGATACACAAAATAATCGTCGTTCTTCTGCAAAGGCAAAGCGTCTTCTTCGAAGTGTGCTGTGTGGCATGCACGAGCATTTGCTCTTTTTATATTATTTGTAGAGAACTTAACTAATATTTTTTTGGTTTTTCATTATGGTGATTTATTCGTTGATTGTAATAACGTTAGGTTTGGTATGTCCCCGACTTGCCACCCAGCGTGATTATTTCGACGAATACACTTTTTTTCACTTCTGTGAAGGGTCTTATTTGCTGGTAGCTCGTAGAGTCTGTCGTGCCGTTCTATCTTTTGACATCTCACCAAACGTGTTTTAAGGAGTGACTTTTTTATAACGTATATAAATGTGGTCTTTTTTGTTTTTTTATTGCACGGATTTAGATTTATTTTACTAGTACAGTACGTAGTTTAATACGTATGAGTCATGAGAAGACATTTAGTGAATGTTGCGAAACCTGCGAATGATGTATCTATATGTAGCATACAATATCCGTATCCTAACTGACAGCGCAGCGGTCCTACTTGCCCTCAGAAGGACACATGTGGACTCTGCCTTAATACAAGAATGCCACAGATCCCTGGAAAAACTCTGTAAGTATAACACAGTCACTCTCCAATGGATCAAAGGACACAGCAACTCACTGGGTAACGATGCAGCTGACGAGCTCGCGCGTCGGGGATCGAGTATGACACCGTTGGGACCTCTTCCTATGGCTCCGATCCCCTTCACGCAGGTTCGCACCTGGATCAGAAATCGCACTAGCGAAGAACAAAATCAATCATGGCGATCCCTCCGGACATGTCGGCAGGCTAGGGAGGCACTACCCCAATGGGATAGTCGCCTATCCCGACGCCTGTTAGCACTACCCCGGAGAAATCTACGCCGTATGGTTGACATTATTACTGGTCATATTGCACTAAACAAACACCTTTACACCCTAGGAATTACTGACAGTCCTCTGTGCAGAGCTTGCATGGAGGCTGATGAAACTGCGAGCCATCTCCTCATCGAGTGCGGTGGCGTCGCACACATAAGAAGAGGGTTCCTAGAACATCAAGGAACCGTGGAGGAAGCCGTGAGGGCGCCGGGGAGCGTTCTCGGATTCCTGCAGGAGCTGGGCTGGTTTGAAAACTGATAACTACGCCGGCTCCACACGCAAAACGGGTTCAGCGCAATGGACCAAATTGCGGAAAAGAAGTCCTCGGGAGAAGTAAGAAGTAAGAAGTAAGCATACAATATAGTAAATTAAGAAGGAACAGCTATGTGCTTAGCTTTTTGTATAAGCATAAAGAATAAGTAAATATGTCTGTCGTTCAACCCTAGATAGAGTAAATATATGTAAGTAGGTAGGTATTTGCTTACTAGCTACTCTAAACTTGAACCATACCTACTCGTATAGCTTGAATAAACCCGAAAGATAACTGGTGTAAGTGTACATGTTATATGGTGTAGTATATGACCAGATAAACAACAGTCACCTTTAAATGGCTTCCTTATAGATTTTATGTTTGTATAGTAGGTATTTAAAACATTAGCTCCGCACGTGCTAGAGTGTGTTATTTCTACACTAATATTATAAAGAGGAAAGATTTGTACCTATTTTTGTATGTTTGTATGTTTGTAATGAATAGGCTCAAAAAGTACTGGGCCGATTTAAAAAATTCTTTCACCGTTGGAAAGCTACACTATTCCCGAGTGACATAGGCTATGTGTGTACCACGGGCGAAGCCGGGGTGGACTGCTAGTATTATATATAAATGGTTGAATAAATATAAATCATGTCTCTTGAAGGTATGATAGTTAGTAAATGAAGAAGGGGTCCCCTAGCTAGAGAGGCGTAAAAAAGTAGATTTAAGTTTTGGAAGAGTGTTTCAGTGATAGATTATTAAAAAGAAATATTTAAAGATAAACAAGATGGATCACCAATTCTTTTGTTGGTGTTAGATATTCTTATTATTTTAAATATATTAGATATTTTTGTTAGTAAAAGATTGAATGAAGTCTGTAGGAATTATGTCAAACTCATAAAATTGCAAATCTACAGTAGAATATGACCCGCATTGCATTAAATGTATTGAAAATATTAAAAACAAGTAAACATAGACACTGTTATTTACGACTTGGCACAACAGTAACGATTTCTTTTAACTTTAAAAGCTAACAAATTAGTTAAATGTTCATTCATTTCATAAATTGCTACTGCGATACGCTAATGTATATAAACAAAGAAATATAAATGGCTCAAACAGACAAACAATAGTTAATAGTCATGTACTTACTTACCTACAAAATTTTAGTGAAATTATTTTTTAAGTATACTTGCTATGAAATAATCCTTGTGACATTGATTGTAAGAATAATACGAAAAGAATTTTTACCTGCCACTGAACAAACTATGTATTGCCAAGCAACACATTACAATTAAAAGTATTTTATTTTCGTGTATGCGTGTGCAATCAAAAATTTAAAACACTCACCCTGATTAATAAAAAGTTAAGTAAACAAACAAACAAGTAAATTCCAATACAGACTAAAATTGGCACGAACACATGGGTCACTGCACGAATTACAGTCGTAGTCTGCAATTGTACAAACGCGTGCTACCACCAGTGGCAGTAATCTCAGTACAAGAAACCGGGAAATTCATAAGTTTTATGATACCAAATAGCGAAGTAATATATTTTCATATAGTGTTAATGTAAACTATGACTTTTTTGTCTTATCGTATAATACATTCTTCAACTAAAGATTAAAGATGGCATAACTAGTAAAATGTATTAAATATTTCAATAAAAATCTGTAAGATGGCACTAGTAGAGCAGTGTTTAGAAATACCACAAAAAATCTTGTAACATTGGTAGATTATAATAAACAACAAAAAAATATTTATGCAGTAATAAAAATATTTAAAACGATTAATACATATGAAAAGCGATTTATAATAAAATTATACAATCAGACACGACAAGAAGAAATCGCAGGGTAAAAATTTATAGATTATTGAAAAGCGTATGTATATTTCGCGAAATCATAAATGGCAACACCGTAGTAGTTTTGGTATTTTGGTATGGCGGACCAGGACCATAGAATAATATTGTATATACTGAAATAAATAAGAAACTGAAGCTTTAACATTAAATCAAACCAGTGGCGCCATCTGGTAGCAAGATTTCACAACACCAAAGGAATAAAATTAAAAAAATATATAACTAACGAGTAAAATAATATACTAACGAGTTCGACATATTTACGATTATATTATTCCATACCGGAAGATTTGCGAACACTATGACGTAAAAATATTCTGTTTTATATGTATTAAATGTTACAGGAAAGTCGGAAACAGCTATATAATATCACTTCACAAATATTTTTCATTATGTCCATTGTCCATTTCACCATTAGTTCACTTTACTGATTATTATTGAGTCATTTATAATGTAACGCACTAATTTCACTAATTCACTATTGTAATATAGTAATTTGCATATTCGGCGCAAAACTATACGGTAATTATATGAATAAATTAAATAAAAATAAACAAATGTTTATCACGCTTGATGATGACAAATTGACACGCACAGCATGTCAAGTTGTCATTGTCAACAATGGCATTTAGCACTATAACCCGCGGAAATCTAGTTGGCATCTGCGTGTATATGATTACCTGTGAGCGAGGAGCCTATGTAACATTACCGAGAGAGCGAGAAGGGTATATAATCAAGATGGTTGCTGGGTAATAACGTAAAATTATATTGTTGCTTTGCTTACCTGTTTTCATCATTTGAAAATGTATGAAATATACGTTCTTTAGAGTATTGGGTGGATAAACAATTATTATACGCGCACCTTCTCACCATAATGGTTACTATTGGTTGACAGTTCTCAAGACAACACACGTCGCGTATTGCGTGCGGCTAGTAATTAAACCTTGGTTTGGAGCTGTCAAAGCTCACAAAGTGCGGGGGAGAGGTGCGGGGACGCCAATTTGCGGGAGACGCTGTGAGAGACCATTCTGTTTGACTCTTATGTATTCTGTGACATCGTATGGCGAATTTCTCTACCATTTGATATTCCTAGTCTATAACACGCATTAGGAATTAGGTTAGAACTTATTGGCTAGATGGCGTTTTATTGAATTTTTTTATCAAAATTCTGCAACATTCTAAGTTTCATAGGCATGACCAAGACTCCGCTAGGAGTAATATAGTTCTGTGTGGCGGACTGGGCGGACACAAAACAATTTGATTTCTTTTTAAGTCAAGAGTGCCGGTATTCGGTGTCTTTTTGCGCTGGCGCAGTTATCTTGTGGTGTTTTTGACTATTCCTTGAATTTCCGTAAAACAAATAATAAATGCAATAACATAACTACAGAAAGCAGGTCTCATCTCACCATCGTTGCTACATATGCGACCAAGAAGCGAACAACAGAAATGCAATGAAAATATGAGGAAAATATATTAAATAAACGAATCCAAAGCAGCTTGGCTCAAAGAAGAAAACGAACAAAAAGAAAGTATAATGATCATCAACAAGCAAGAAGTTATACCATTATATGACCCACCGCACCTATTGGCCTTCCAAGAATCTCGAATTCCGATATTTATATATACATTTTTTGTAAGGAAATTATTCCGCATTCGGAATAATTTCCTTACAAAAAATGTAAAATATCTAAGAGGTACACCAGCGATTGGCTAAATGGGGTCATATAAAAATACTGCACCTAGAAAACCCCGAGTACCTACAGAGGCGTTTGCCTTTTACTCGTATGTACCAAAATTAACGTCGAATCATGTCTACGCAGACAAAATAAATAAAATGAAGGTGAAATATGCCTCACAACACAAATTTTCAGTCTAATATGGGATATTTAGCAGGTAATAAAATACCCGAAATGTTATCAATGTGTTATCATTTTGATTTGATAACATTTTTAAATACTTTATTTAGTTATCTTTATTTTATTTATAAACCTGACTATTCATATTTCTCTTTCAGATAAAGGCATCTTGCCAAGCGAGTGCAAGGAATCAGCATACTTTCTTCTTTTCATGGACAATTTATTTGACTGTCAATGGCAGCTTCGACAAAAAGAAGCATTACAGGCCCTCGAAATCGAAAACAATACAGAGCTATCGTCGACCTGTGGTGATTACAGATGTGAAGCCGGTTGTTATCGTAGCCAGCCAGCCGGTAACCAGCTGCTTTTTTCGCTGACTATGGTGATCACCTATAAACAGCGGCTGTCTACGGATGACATGTCATTATGTTTATTATTGAATCTGTTTTATGTCCTAAGTGATTATTTATGTTTATTTACTTTCACGTAAATTCAGAATTAATAATTCAGGTAAGCGCTCTGTCCTATTTCATAATTGTGACGATGTTATTTTAAAATATTTAAATTAAATTTTAAGGTTTCATCTTACTTGGGTTAATCACATAATACTAAATACACGAAACACAAAACGGACGTCGTAGTAGTAGTTTCACATGTGTACCTATGACGTCCGTTTTGATGAGATGTGACATTATTATATTGGCTGGTTTTTAGGGTTCTATTACTGAGACTCCGCTGTCTGTCCGTCTGTCACAGGGCTTTATCTTTTGAACCGTAATAGCTAGACACTTGAAATTTTCACCGATTATGTATTACTGTGGTCACTATAACAAAAAATATCAAAAATAAAAAAAAGTTGAAAATTAAAGAGAGTCGTCATACAAAAAAATTGTTTTTTCAGCGTTTATAACTAGATCTTTATAATGGCAATAACTAGATACTTAAAAATTTTACAGATTATGTATAACTATGACCGCTATAACAGCAAATACTAAAAATAAGAAAAAGTTAAAAACGTAAGGGTCATCATACAAAAAACGTGTTTTTTTCAGCGTTTTTAACTTAATCTTTATAATGGCATTAACTAGTAGTTGAAAATGTCACAGATTATGTATAGCTATGACCGCTATAACAAAAAATACTAAAGATAAGAAAAAGTTAATAATTTAGTGGGTTCGTCATACAAGAACCGTGTTTATTCAGCGTTTTAAAACATTGTACAGTTGTACGGAACCCTTCATGTACGAGTTCGACTCGCACTTGCCTGTTTATTTATTGGGATTTATTGAATACTTAACATGACTGTATTTAATGTTTTGTGATTATCTGATTTACAAAACTTGTAATTTGTTATAAAATATTTGAATTTTAATATATGTATGTATAAACAAGCCTATTATTTTATTTTTGGCTTATTTCGCAATGTCTGGTAAAGGTACGGTACCAACAAAGTAGATTAGTCAATGATTTACGCTAGTAATACGTAGGTAAGTCCATGAGATAAGTTTAAAATTAATATTTTTAAATTTCAGTAGCGCTAATTTTGAAATAGTTCATCACATTGTGAAGTAAGGCCAAACTTCCTTTAAAACCTAACAAACCTACCTTTCTACTATACATAAGCATAGTATATACGTACCTACCTACTATGTACCTACCTATATACATTAATGCCTACTAGAAATAACAGATGGCGTTGTCTATGCATCGAAAATTTTATTTCCGGTTTTATGCATCAAGTTAGGTCTCTATTTCAGTATATACAAAAGTACTCTGTGGCTACCACGTCCTCTGACTGGTAGCAACTACCATGCTATGCTACATATTATATAGAATAGAATCAACTTCGATAACAAGGGTTGCTCGATAAGATTGCATCTGGAGAGCGTAGTCAGACCAGTTAGAGTAAACAAAGCCGGTTCAGTAAATATAGGAGAGATTTCCGCAATACTGTGACCTCCAGTAAAATGCGGTCGAAAAGTCAATATTTATTTGAAGACTAAAGGAATTGACATCATTGCCGAAATAAAAGGTATGAAAAAATCGTGGGTGAAATAAATATAGGTAGTGATTTAGTATGTATTAAATCAATATTTTGATTTCGCCCACAGAAAATCCACAGCTGGACAAAGTGGACATAGACCACTTAAAATTTTTGAAATGCAAGCGACCGGCGCGTTTTAATGCAACCTTGCTTAGATCATCTGACCACATAATGAATGTCCTATCTTAAGCTGCGCTTGTTGAGTATGTAGGTATGTAGTGACCATTGGGAACCTTTATGGCCATTCGTTACTGGCGATTTCTTATCTCAGTCGTTGACACGAAACGAAATGCAATGAAATGTTTTCTTTCGAGCTACAAAAAGCATGTAGAGGTGATAGATTAAAGAGGAAAGGTATTTGTTGTAAAATAATGGTAAATTTTGGATGACTGACGATTAAAATTAAATTAAATCAAATGCAGATATTTCAGATCACGAAAATGCCCAGTCACTGCAAAAACAAGCACGATCGTCTAAATATACGTATTTTGTCTGGATGGATGGACATTTTGTTCATCATGCACGTCACAAGGGAAGTAAAGTGCAATTCATTCCATTGCAAATGTTGAAGTCTTTTACACGTTTATTTGTATTTATATATTAATCATCTCATAATCCTGTTTCTACAAATCAAATATTTATATTTGATGTTTACTCGTATCTTAATACATGAACTAACGCAAAACCTGTCAGATGGTATCTCAGCCCATGAAACTGAACAACTTTTGTTCTACAAATCTCACGAAACCCACGAAACTGATCAGCTGATCGAGTCAATTTGTATGAAAATCTGAATGTTGTTTTTGGCATTTTGGGAATGTTGTAGAACAAGAGTTGTTCAGTTTCATGGGCTGAGGTACCATCTGAGAGATTTTGCGTTAGTTCATTAACACGTTGTATATTACTATTTATAGTTGCATATAAGGTGTACTTATCTAGCAAAATCAACTTAAACTAAATGTCACAGGTGTTAGCGGTTGAACCGAGTAAAAATTAAAAATAAAATTACAAAATACGTTTAAAGCACCTAATATTCAAAAGAACCATTTAGACGTGACAAGAAAAAGAAAGAATGTCAAAAATAAATGTTACCTACCTATATAGTGATCATTATAAAAGAAAATTTTATAAAGTTTTTTTTAAATTTCACGTTGTTTTTGTAATGTCTTTCATTCAGGGTTCATATCTCAGAAATATATCCCTTATTTCAAGTTCATATGATTATCAAATAAATGATATGATAGTGGTGTGCCGTTCCCGGGTACGTTCCCGTATTTGTATTATAACCATATCAATCAAGTGATGCATTTACGTAAGTAAAATATACTTACAGTGATAAAAAGAATGTACATATAAAATTACAACTTTCCCTGACATTTCCATTTAGTGGGAATGGGAACGTTCCCGGGAATCTGGGGAACGGAAATGGCACATCACTAGATATGACCAATGCGATGTTTCTTGAAGATTTAGGGATAATAATTGCAAGTAGGTAGGTAAGTACTTACTATTTGTTTTGCTAGCCTATGGTGTCATATTGTCCCATACTTACTATTAATATATTAAATATCTATGTTATGATAGAGGATATAAAATTTAGTCATAGTTATATTGTATACAGGGATTCTAAGTCAATGCATACCTCTTGGAGGATGTTAAAAATGAGTAAGTTTATTTTAGTTACCTAATGTTTTTATCATCTTTTTTAAAATAAGCACGTGTATAGTATTAGGTATATTGTACTTATCAATTACCTACCTGATATAGCTAAAGCTTCACAACCTAATCACTTTTCAAAAATAAAAAGATAGGTACCTACTGAAATAGTAATATATAGAACTCATTGTAAAAAAAAACTTAAATTAATATAGGTACCTACTTGTAATCCACTGTCTTTTATTTTCTTTTGCTGTTATCTGTACCTACATAACATGACCACTTTCACCTTAATTTATTTCTTGCAAACATTTCGTCTAGTCAAAATTACTTCACGTCAATACACGACTTGCTTGATGCAATTATTGCTGAAACTGTAGTGTAGCCGAGGTGTAGGTACTATGCAAATTACCAAAGAGTTAAATGTCGATTGTTTTACACAACGTTAGCTTATACTTCTGAAATAATCAAATATGAGTAGAGTATGTTATGGTTTTTTGTCCATATAATACCTATATCATATGATATACGTAAGACGAGCCATGTGACTTTGGGCCTAGAATAGGACCACTTCATCTCTTTCTGTGGATGTCGTAAAAGGCGACTAAAGCCTAAAGAAATAACCATAAACATCTCGTGCTACAACCTGCAATTGCATTCCCAAGGAGGGTTGACGTCAGGCAGGTGGCCGGTCGTGAACCTATAGCCAAATCATTTAAACTGTTTCGGCAATTTTTGCTACACTTTGCAAGGTCTTTGACCATTCACATGCATTTTATATTCGGCGAGGAAAGCTGGATAGCGCACCTCGGGCTCTAAAGCAGCACAGCTGAGGATGCAATCGAGAACGTGCTAAGATGAAGAAGATTATATACGTAAACCTGATAATGGTGTTCTTAGATATTTAAGTTCTTACATATGTAGACATTAGAACTGTATTGGTTTTCTAAATATCTAATAATACAATTATTATTATTATAATAGGCAACGTTGATTCTGAACGATACACAATCTGTATAGTTTACATAAAGTATGAAAACATTATCTGAGTAGTTCTCTACATGTGGAGAAAATCGCACAAAAATCGGCTCAGTCGTTTCGCATCATAGTTTCTAGAGTACAGATGGACAGATATTAAACGTGCCGGGGCCGGGGGACTTTTACTTATTGTAATATAAGTATGTTTTGTATGTAAAAATATGTAGAAATAATAATGATTTTCTTGCTTGGATTTTTATTAAACAATCGATCGATTTGTTTATCATTTTATCTAAGATTTGTACATCCCTATAACCAAAGAGCAAAAATTCCTCCTTGACGGATTCATTGGACCTGAGCATTGGACGGATTCAAGACGGATTTGAAACAGTTGCCACTTGTAAAAAACGAACAAACATTTTTTTCTAGATTAGAAATTTTAAATAAATTGTTAAACTATTTGATTAATTTTATTCTTTTTCTATTAAATTTACGTAAATTTATATTAATTACAGAATGAATTAAATATAATAAATATTAATAAAAATTAAATCAAATATCATATCGTGTCATTGCAACACTGGCTCAGCCTTTAAATTTTTTGCGAAAAAGCAAATCTCGTTGTCTTGCGCGTTTTCAAAGCATTTTTCTTCTGAAACCATTGTAAATTGTGATATTTTACCATAAAATCTCTTAGGTTTAGAGTTAAGTAGGTTGCTGTACGTTTAATTCCCAATATCCCGTCGCAGCGTCTTACAATTTGTGACAGATCGATTCGGCGTTACGAAGTTGCAGGTTATACGGAAATAAATATATTTTGCGCTATTTTTGTTACTTATTGATTGGAAATGGAAAGTATGGATGTCGCACAAGAAAGTACTTCTACTGCGTCGACGCCCGTTACGGAAAATGGTGAGTATTTGTCGAAATCGATTCTTGTTGCCGGGTGCTTGCTTGGTTCGTGAAAACGTGCTCGGATTTCTGGTGGTTTTTGTTGTAATATTTGATTGAAATGGTGGTAGGGCCCGACAAGAACGTGACTGCGGAGGAGATGACGTCCCGGGACTACTACTTCGACTCTTACGCCCATTTCGGCATCCATGAGGAGATGCTGAAGGATGAAGTACGTACCTTGACGTACAGGAATGCGATGTACCACAACAAGCATTTGTTCAAGGGCAAGGTCAGTCATTTATAAAGTATCAGTACTTGGCTATAATCTTGTATCATTTTTATGTTACTATGTTTAGTATATGTACACAAAGAACTTGCATCTTTGGATCAGTTTGTCACATGTTCTTTGGTGCTATTCATTATGTTTGTTGGTTCAGCTAATGTCAATAGCCAGAGTAATAAGGCACATTGCACACCACTTATCACCACACTTGATAAATCTATTGATTTTCATACACAAACTTATGGTGTGTATGTATGTGCTATGTCCACATACATACTGTAAAATACACTAAATTCATAGAAATGTATATCTGCTGTATAAAGGGTAGTGATGTGCCAAGTCGTGATTTACGGTCTAATAGAGATTCCATTCGAACGAACATACTATATGTGAGGTTGGACAGAATGAAGTCTTTTTAGGGTTCTGTACCTCAAAGGTAAAAACTCTTGTAGGATTACCTACCCTCATATGTTGAAATGTGGTACACATATGTAAGTCTGTGTCCCAAAGAAGACATACAATGTAAATAAATTAATTTAAAATATGGGGGCGACTAATGGAGGTAAATTTGACATTTAAAGAAATAGTTTTGTGAACTATGTTGTGTGACATATCAAATGAAAAAGCTTTTTGTAAGAATTTAAATGTACATTTTTTTAAATAATTGTATTTTTGAAGATTAGCTGTTTTTATTGCTATTGGTAAAATTTTACTGGTTTTGGAGATAAGGGGCCCCTCATCCCTAAAACCTAAACTTATGAAAAAATACAGATAATAGTCACTACATATAGATTACAGGAAAAGCGGCGTAAACTTAGCTTTAAGTAACGATTTGACGTCATCATTTGTGCAAAACAAAACAAAGTGACTATTATTAAGAGATATTATAAATATCCTATGATAATAAAGATATTTTGAATTGAATTGAATTGAACCAATTAGAAATCTATCCTATTATTTAAAATGAGCAATTTTTATATACATATTGGTATAAAAAAACTTGCATACGATGTTGTATGACATACCAAATGAAAGGGCCTGTTGTAAGAATTTTAAATATGTATTTCTTATAATTTGAAGATATATATTTTTCTTTATTTATTTATTTTTTATTTTTGACGACCTCCGTGGCGTAATGGTTAACACGCTAGACCGCTAATCCGGAGGTTCTGGTTTCGATTCCCAGCCAGGGCAAGTTGGAAAATGGCCTTTTTCAAATTGTCCTGGGTCTTGGGTTTTTATCTATATGTATATGTATTTATCATAAAATATAGTAGCGTTGAGTTAGTATCCCATAACACAAGTTTAAAAAAAATCTTACTTTGGGGCTAGCTTAATCAGTGTGGTTATATTTATTTATTTATTTAAGAAAATAGGCGAAATTTGACCATCCTCCCTTATCTCCGAAACGACTGGGCCTAAAATTTAGAAAAAAAAAATACAGATATTGACCTATAGATTTCCGGAAAACCTATGAGAAGTGTATAAGTACCTACTTATTTATAACCTTCTTGTATGAATGTGCTAAGAGCTAAGAAGGAGAAATTGTGTCACTTGTGAAGTTTCATGAAAAGTATGTACAAAAAAGGTTTTCAGTTTTAAAATTATGGTTTATCTAAGTAATTAGTACAAGGTATAAATAAATACAGTCCATATCAAGAGGTTTAGCAAGAAATACCCTCATCACGCGTGTTTAACTCACTTTACTGGTTTATTGACTTAATGCATTTAAAATACATTTCACAGACGGTCCTTGACATAGGATGCGGGACAGGCATCCTGTCCATGTTCGCCGCGAAGGCTGGAGCAGCTAAAGTGATTGCGGTGGAGTGCTCTAACATCGTGGATTACGCGCGGAAGATCATCGAGGCTAACCGACTCAGTGAAGTCATAGAAATTGTTAAGGGAAAGGTGTGTAATGTCATTATGTATATGTTTACAATATTATTAATGCAATGTTTCCCAACATAGGCATAAAATATAGGAACCTACCTACTTAATGTTATAAAAACATGGTATGTTAGTCTATATGAGAAAAAATCTAAAATTATAGTATTCTTGAGATAGCTTGGGCTAAAAACAGTTGAAATTTTTTTTCATCTTTTGTTGATGGTTTGGTGATTAGACTTTATTGGACCAGAATCAGGACACCTTAATACAATTGCATAGTAAGACTTGACAGGTATTCATCATCATCATTCGAGCGTATTCCCGGTTGCATCGTCAGCGGTTACGCTTCAGAGCCCGGGGTCCGCTACCTTACCTAGGCGATTTGACGAGGTGACTGCCATCTGACCTCCGCAACCCAAAGGGTAGACCAGAACTAATCCTAGGATAGGTACAAACGCTAGATGGCGTTCGGGACCAACGGCTTTACGTGCCTTCCGAAGCACGGAATCATCTTTCTTTTCGGATAATCAGGTGATTCAAGCCTGCAATATCCTAAACAGACTGGAAACAACTTTTCACGAAGTATGCTTCCCAGTGGGATTTGAACCCATGACCTCCGGATCACAAGACAAATGCCTTGACCACTGGACCATGGAGGCACTTGACAGGTATTGTATTTGTATATTATGTATTCATTTTGTCAGGTTGAAGAGGTAGAGCTTCCAGTGGACAAGGTGGATATCATCATCTCGGAGTGGATGGGCTACTGCCTGTTCTACGAGAGCATGTTGGACACGGTCCTCTACGCTCGGGACAAGTGGCTGAGGCCTGATGGCATGCTGTTCCCTGACAGGTGTGTAATGTGTATATTTTCGCCTTATGTTCTATTTCAGTATTTATAGGATGTACAATATGGTGTGATATTGATCCTTCTAGCTTTATTTAAGGCGATATACGGAGTCCAGTGCTGCCCCCATTTGAAATAAATTATTTGTAAGGAAACGGAAATATTTAAAATTTTGAGCTAGTAAAACCTAGATAACCCTTCAAACTATTTTATGAACCACTATTTACAGTTTAAAGTAAAAACATTAAGTTTTAGTTTGCATTTTTGCGAAAAACGGCCACTTTTGGCAAAAATGCAAACTAAAGCTTAACATTCTCACTTTAAGCTGCAAACAGTGGTTCATAAAATAGTTTGAAGGGTTATCTAGGTTTTGCTAGCTTAAAATTTTAAATGATGTCTCCGTTTCCTTACAAATAATTTATTTCAAATGGGGGCAGCACTGGACTCCGTGTATCGTCTTAAGAAAAGTACATTATAAACAAAATAAAAATTATAGTTGCGTCCTATGCAATGCACCTTGTTTTATAATAAAAATCAAAGATATCACCCGACAAATCCATATAAATCTCCCATTTGAATGTCAACGGACTCACAGCCCGCTACTGGGCGACTCGCGGGTGGTGGCCGGAGAGCGGGGAGGGCAACAGCCGCGCGTGTAGTAAAGTCAGAGTAGGTTAGCCATTTATTAGAAATTTGGTAGAATGATTATTTTTTACCCCATTAGGGATAAAGACGTGATAGTGTATCTGTATGTTTTATAACCAATAAAACAATCTGCAGTTTTGTATTCTATTGGTGATTCTGATTTCAAGATTTCAATTTAGCTAGGGGTATAAAATCATCCTGTTAACGCGATGTATAAAGTAACTTATGTGTGATCTGTGACGCGATCAGCTTTTCACTGGTTGAACCAGGTTGAGCACATGAAATACATATTTGTATTTTTCATAGTCTAAATGTAAAACATCCATATTAAGGTGAAGTGGTAGCATAAGTGGCGCCCTCATTTGAAATAAATTGTTTAAAACTAAATATGGTGATATGTAAAAATTTGATTTGTATCAATGTCTAAAAAGACAAAAAAATAAATATAAAAAATAAAAATAAAACCCGTTTTAAAACTAGACGGACTATTAGTAATAATTTCAAAGGTTATTCATAAAATAGTTAGAAGGTCTTTTTAGACATGTATACAAATCAAATTTTTAAATATCACCATATATAGTTTTAAACAATTTATTTCAAATGAGGGCGCCACTTATGCTACCATTTAACCTTAAATAAAGCCGTGTGGTTCCTGGCAGAGTAGAATAAGACTACTCCAAGTCTGTAGATGCCGTAGAGAAGACTTAGGAAACACAAGCTAAATAAAGCTTGTAAACATCAAGGAGACCTCTGCAACCCGTCTGGACGGCGTGGAGAGTGTAGGCCAAATCCTTTTGCTGCTCTCGCCATGTATTGCTCTAGTAGTACAGAAAGGGTCGTGCTCCTGCAGTGGAGACTAAAAAAGACATGGATGATTATGATGATGATGATCCATATTAAATATTTTTAACCGACTTCAAAAAAGGAGGAGGTTATCAATTCGACTGTATGTTTTTTTTATTGTATGTTTGTTACGCGATATCTTCGCCAATTGTGACCCGATTTTGATAATTCTTTTTTTATTCGAAAGCATTTACTACCAAGTTGGTCCCATTTTAATTTGGTGAAGATATGATAAAGAACTTTTGAGATATGGAAGAAACTCCTAAAAAAAATTGAAGTTGGTTGTTTTTTTTTGTTAATTTTAATTATTCATGTGACAATTGATCAGACACAGACAGGTAGGAAACTTCATAGAAGCGGAGTATCATTTATTCCTACACTACTACAAACGAAACTATACATCGGTGCACACATTAATGCGTGTGTGTTCGCCCGCTCTCGCCCCGCGACAAGGAAGAGGGGGGAGAGGTGCGGGAACAAGGACGCATATTGCGTACCTTAGTTCCCGGAGATTCCATTCTGTATGAAATATTTTTATTAATTGATCCGCAGATGCACACTGTTCATATGTGGCATCGAAGACCGCCAGTACAAGGATGAGAAGATCAACTGGTGGGACGATGTGTATGGCTTTGACATGTCCTCTATCAGGAAGGTTGCCATCTCCGAGCCGCTCGTGGATGTCGTTGATGCCAAACAGGTGGGTTAACACTGAAACACTGACTCCAATCTGGACTGGTCATCATGCCAAGCTGTAACACCGGAGGTCCCGGGTTTTTGATCCCCAGTCAGGTCAAGATGGTAAATGATCTTTGTCAGATTGACCTGGGTCTTGGATGTTTATCTATGTGTATATGTATATTTTATAAAATACAGTATCGTTGAGTTAGTATCCCATAACCATAACACAAGTCTCGAACTTACTTTGGGGCTAGCTCAATCTGTGTGATTTGTCTGTATATATTTATTTATTTATTAGGTGTCAAAGAAGACTTCTTTCTGGATCTGACGTGTAATGAGCTTTGTTTGACTTCACTAACAAGTCTTTACTGGTCTATATCATTTTATCTGTCACTGTACAAAATTGAACATAGCCAGGTATGTTTAAAGACAAAGTAAAATTTTTAAATCATCAATTTTTTTTTCTTATTGAATGTATTTTATATTGAATTTTCAACTTATTTTTAGCAAAATAAAGTTAGTTTCCAAATACTTACTAAGGAAATATTCTTTTATTTTTCAGGTGGTAACAAATTCGTGTTTATTGAAAGAGATAGACTTATACACCGTGAAGAAGGAAGATCTGAACTTTGAATCAAAGTTCCATCTTCAGGTAATTGTTTGTTCATTTTAATTTATAGTCTAGCGTGGTCCGCACTTGGATGGGTGACCACAAGTGGCATACAAATTTTCTCGAGCTTCTACGCCGTTGGTCCCGGCTGTCATCATTAAATAGCAGTCGTCAAGCCAGGCCAGATGCCGTAAGGCAGCTTGAAATATCTGACGCCAGTATTGGCCACTTACACATGAAAAACAAAAAAAAAAATCTATATCTAACATGAAAAATGGTAATTTATGTGAATCTAGTCATGACGCCAGCCTAACATTGGGTGGTCAGAAATATGTCAGTTGGGTGGCAATACAATGTTATGGTACCAATGACCTGATATCATGACGTCATCTCTGTGATGTGATAAAACATATAACTCCATCGAGTTTGGGCGCAAATGATTCGACCTCCATGGTCCTCCGGTGTGGCTGTCGCACTGGAGGACCTGGGTCGATCCCCAGTCAGGTCAAGATGGAAAATGATCTTTTTCAGATTGACCTGGGTCTTGGCTGTTTATCTATATTTTATAAAATATAGTATCGTTGCGTTAGTATCCCGTAACAGAAGTCTCGAACTTACTTTGGGGCCAAGGAATCTGTGATTTGTCCGTACATATTTATTTATTTACATTTAATAGATTTTAAATAATTACTTGTTATTCATTTGGAATGTCTGCAATAAGTAATTTCGTTGTAACAGGTCCGTCGCAACGACTTCATCCAAGCGTTGGTGACATTCTTCAACGTGGAGTTCACGAAGTCCCACAAGCGGCTCGGCTTCAGCACGGCCCCCGAGGCGCCCTACACGCACTGGAAGCAGACCGTGTTCTACTTCGACGAGTACATGACCGTAAGTTGGCTGCGGCGATTCATTGATACTTAGCAATGTGTCTTTGTCTGTTTTTCGGCCCGCCTACTATTTTTTCTAAGCGATGGCACCAGTTTTTGGGTCAGTCGTGTTAAGTAAACTTCCTCCATGCAAGCCACCTAGGCAGTTGCCTACTCTGCCCTGGATATGTTACTCACTCATAATTTTTTTTATTTGATTATACAGGTCAAGAAGGGTGAAGAGATCACTGGCACGTTCTCGATGCGGCAGAACGCGCGGAACAACCGCGACCTGGACTTCGAGATCGAGCTGGACTTCAAGGGCGAGCTGTGCCAGGTGCAGGAGAAGAACCACTACCGGATGCGCTGAACCAGAGAGCGCTGCTACAGCGACCGCCCCTCACACAACGTACAGGTAAACAGTCAGCATTAATATAAAAGCATCTGATTTGACTTGTTGGAAATTAGCGGATTAGGATATTGAATATTATATCATACATATTTTGTATGTTATATTGTGTGTTATGGCGAAATAAAATAAATATTATATTTATTTGCAGGATTTCCGGTTTGCCGTCACCCAATACTGCCTGCTCACGTCCATTTACGGGGAATGCTTCTCGTTGACAGGTGAGAAGTCCGTCTATGAGATGCTCTGTTTCGATTGCCATTGATATTATTGTATTAAACGTTCTATGATGTTGTCCGGAACCGGAACTGCAAACTGTGGGGCGTGAAGTACCTACATGTAGTTTCCAATTATTAAAATCCGATAAAGGACCTTAATTAACCGCGGATTTTCATCCGCGCAACTTCAACCCAGTGTGTCTAGATACTTAACACATTGCTGGACACACTACGTTCATAGACGTAGAACAATTGACCTTTCTATTGTGTCTGGCTGAGTGTCCAGCAATGAGTTAACTGAAGAATATTCGTGTTCTCATACATTTTAACATAATTCGTATCATTCAAAAACATGTCATAACTTGTTTGCAAATGGACAAGAATATAATGTAATGGTACATAACGATTTTAATGTGAACTGCCGTAAATGTTTTGACTAAATAGAAATAAATAGGGAGTAAATCTGTGATATGAGACGTTTAAATTTTCTTTCCCTGACATTTCTTTACTTTCAAATTTACTAAATGTTCTATGGCAATTTTAGAATTTCACAAATTGGTTTCGGATATAATCTTTTATCAAATTAAAGGTCCATTTTAAATCTTTGTACAGTTTATGTAAACAAATTTCATGTTAAAGTTTGGTATATTAACTGTCAACATGAAGATTTACCTAATTTAAAAATGGCAACATCGAATTATCCTGTACTAGCTTGAGAGTTAAAAACAAGGCTGGTTTCTTAGAAACGAAATTTGTTAACATTAAACAATGATGAACGTGGTCGCTGTGTTTTTTAAAAGGTGTTCGCTCATTTTGTATGTGTATTGGTGAATAAGGCAATTATAGTGTTATACTTATTGAAAGATTATGAATTTGATTTTGTGATGTTATAATAAGTTATGGAAGGTTGTCAAATAGAGTGCTGCTATTATTAAGTACGCTGGACGTACCGATTCAGTGGATCCATTTTTGAAACGCAAAGGTTCATTAAACGAATGGTTTTTTGCACAGGGTTTTATGTTTGGAAAACATGTTTTAGTGACCTCAGCGTTTCAAAAATGGAACTCTAGAAAGGAGGTTCTCGTGAGCCAGTATACATTTAATGAATAACCAAAAAAAAGGTAATAATTGAGGCACCAAATCGATATGCGTACAAAATGAGCGAGAATTGTATGACAATTGTATAATTTAGGATTCTCATGTTTGTATTAAACCGCCTAAAGATCTTTCGTAATATGCCGGCGGTTCCTGTTATAGCGCTAGTTTTAACTGTATCTCAATGTGAACCTTGTGCTATTGTAATTAGGGTTTAAGTTGCCAATATGTTACGACAAATGTCTGATTTTATGCCAAGCAAGAATAATATTTTTTGAGTGATAAGTCAAATGAATGAATGAATTGATTAGGATTAATAACAGCTTGATACGACGTTAGTTTTCACGTGTTATGCTATGAGATAATTACCAAAACCGTACTTACTATATTTACCCGACTGCGACAGGGTGGTTATGTTTTTCGAGTGTACGTATATACGTATTTCTGTGGCACGCTTTGCAGCCTATACGGCTTGAGAAGTGTCGTTAGAGTCGTCTTAATTGTGAGAGTGACATGGTACATAAATAATAATAATATAAAAAAAAAACAAAATGGCGGATTTTGCGCCAAAATGTCTCCAAAAAAGTTTTTTTAAACAATCCCTATCAAATGGGGTATCATAATAAAGAATTTTATATATTACAAATATATATATATATATATATATACAACTTACATGTTTAAATGTGATTTGGAAAGAGAAATGCTAACAAATAACATATTACCTCCATATTACAAAACAAAACGAAGTAACTATTATTAAGGGATATTATAAATATCATATGATAATAAAGATATTATGAATTTTATTTGAATTTAATTACCTAACTCATCCAAGCGTGCTGCTATTGTATCTGGCTAGTCGGTTTTTTTTAAATAATTATTTGTTTTAATAAAGCTTGTTTTATAGATATTAGATAAAGATGTTTGTCGTAATGATATTGGCTACTTAAGCGTTTTGACACAAGTTCAGACAGTGTTATTGCTAGAATAGTTCCGTCGCTGTGTAAAGTCCGATATTACATTATTACATGTCTCAATCGAATATGGCGGACATGCCACGAGGCTAAGATGAATTTTGTACCGCACTATATTCAGTGGTCTATGATCTTAGTCCAATTAAGTATCACAGTGTAACTGTACCTTGCATGAATACAAGATGGCCGCCACGTATTGACTCATTTTGTAATTTTATGTAATAACGGCCTAAAATCCCTTCCGAAGGTGTCAAATTATGATATCTTCAATACATAGGTTGTTCACTCAATTCGAAGGTCATTACTCTATACATTATTGTGTGCGATTACATGAACATTGCCTGTTTTATAATGAACAATTCAAATGTCATCTTTGCA
Organism: Acrobasis repandana; assembly: GCA_963576875.1. NCBI lineage: Eukaryota > Metazoa > Arthropoda > Insecta > Lepidoptera > Pyralidae > Acrobasis > Acrobasis repandana. The sequence continues at coordinate 16,593,750 of OY756232.1, read as the reverse complement.
AAGCACGCAATGTACGTGAAAATTTTGGAGGAACACCGGTGTAATAGCGGCTTTTTAAGGATAATTGCCACCCTATTTTGACTTTTATTGTATGTATTTTATTGAGCCACGGAAGTTGTAGCCATCATTTTAATAAATAGTTACGTTTATGGCCTTATTGTCTAAAATGTACTTTTCCACAGCCTTCAGATGGCTCTGTGATATCAAATTCTGTATGACAGTATGTTTTTCAGTTGTCAGAAGGTTCTGGAATAGAATTTACGGTTTTAGGGGCTACTTTAAAAATATGCGCTATATTACAATGGGTGCATCCTTTTGGGGCTTGGGCTATGTCTACTCGGTTAGGAATAAAGACGTGATAGTGTATATGTATCCGAGTACTGGTATTAAATATAGTAATTTTCTTCGAATTGAGTCTAACAACTGCCTTCAATTAGAATTAACTCGCAGGAAATTAATCTTTATGACATAAGTAATAGAAGTGATACTGTAGTGCATCCAAAGCCGGGAGTTTTGACTCCGAATTTTCTACTTAGTGAGAGACGCGTGTATGTTGTATAAATGCGATTAATTCGTGGTGCATAAACGAGTAAGCTAATTTTGTTGTTTTATTTGTTTCTAAATTCGCGTCTGCTGCGCCAGTTTTTGAATATAATATTGTTCTTGAACATTGCTTAAAACTTTTTTCGTCCACTGAGACTCAGCAATGTTCAGTTCAAAATGTTCAGACACAGTTTTTTAACAAAAAAAACGTCATGCGTCAAAATCTAACATAAACGATTCCCGTAGGTAGAACGCGGGGATGTTTTCAACAAACTCCGGCAAACACGTTCAAGTGTATTGCTCGACAAAACGTTTAGGCTGCTCCTCTTTTCTATGTTTTCTAACAATGTTATGTTCAAAAACTGGTGCAGCGGACGCGGCATAATACACCAACCTGTCTATAGTTATGCGTGTAGGATGATTTTGTTTTGACCCTCTGACCTATATTCTGGGAAAGTACTCTGCGCTGAATAAAATATACATGTTCTCTTCCAATAACCTTGTTTCATAATAAAAACCAAAGATAAAAGCCCTCAAAGTTGTACGGTAAATTCCCAATCGCAGTAATACCGACCGCCATATGATCGCTCGCCCCGCGCGCCGTGGCGGGAAGGGTGCGGGAGCGGTCATACGGAGAAATCGAGCGACAGCGAGGTCATTGACACTAATAATAATACGTTAGCCATGTATTGCAAATGTGAGGATTTTTCCTAATGACAATAGTATAAAAAAGTTTTTCTTGCTATTTTGAGTTCTATTAGTGATTCTGATTCCAAGATTTCAATATACCTAGCTCAGTATTTTAAAATCAACTATACAGGTTGATTTTAAAATACTTTAAAGTAAATAAAACTAAAATATTTTAGAATCCACCTGTATAGATCTACATATTTTTAGAATAGCGATAACGATATTTATTTACTGCAAATATCGAAAATCTATTCAATATAGATCGTAAAATAGTTACGTATGTTTTGATGAGGATCTTGCACATTTCATAATAAAATAAAATACGAGTCTAGCTACATTGATATAAATATGACAATTTGGTCATATTTATATTAATGAATTTTCATAATGACCTGAAGTTATATTCAAAGGGTTATCTTTAATTGTAAACATTCACAAGAGGTAATTTAGATTTTGTCTTGTCTACACTCGTATACAGCCTTAATGCTTAAGGCGAATACGATGCAGAAGTGGCGCCCTCATCTGAAATAAATTGTTTGATCGTAAATATGGTGAAAATTTATATATTGCTAACCGTCAGGCACTAGATAACCCTTTAAATTATTTTAAGAGTAACCGTTTAAAGTGTTACGTTTGTACGTCCAGTTTTAAAACGTGATTTTGCCAAAAGTTTGGTGGCCACTTTTGGTGGATACGAGTTTTAAAGCTAGACGAAACCCTAATGATAGTTTCAACGGCAGTTCATATAATAATATAAAGGGTTGTCTAGTGCTTGACGGCTAGCAATATGTAAATTTTCTCCATCATCATTATCGTCTTTTCTAGTCTCTACTGCAGGAGCACGACCCTCTCTTTACTACCAGAGCCATATATTAGCCAGAGCAGTCGAAGGATTTGGCCTACACTCTCCACGCTGGCCAGCCGGGTTGGAGAGGTCGCATTGATGTTCACAAGCTTTGTTCAGCTTGTGTTTCCTAAGTCGCCTACGACATCCACGGGAAGACTTGAATTGGTCCTATTCTACTCTGCCGGGAACCATACAGCGTTAATTTTTTTTCAAATTTTTTCTCCATATTTACGATCAATTTATTTGGCGAGGGCGCGCCACCTCTGCATGGTTTTCGTCTTAACTGACGAGGATGTAGGGTAGGTGGTACAAAAGAAGAAAAAAAATAGTTATTTTGTTTTAATACATTTTATTTTAATCAGTACTAAACTATAAGCACCAGGATTCGAATATTTTTATATTTTGAACTCGAAGAAGGCCGCGTACATTTTTCGTTTTCAAAATATTTGCTTTACGTTATGAAATACGTACAATATTACAAACTAATCAGTTTTAAATTACTATAAGAACTTGAGATTTGCAGCATTTTATGCTTGCTTGAGTGTCTCATTACAGCTTGATCTGTCTTCTTAATTTCATTATTATAACTTCTATCACCTGATAGATAAAGTGTCATAAGTATGAAGGATTTTTTTTTAAATTAAGCTATTCATGTCCCACTTCTTGGCAAAGTTCTCTGTTTTATTCCAAATGTCTCATTAAAATATATAGAGAACTAGAAAAAAAAAACTTAAATAAAAAGGGGAAAAAAAAACTGTTTTGGCGACGCCCGAAGTTGCTACGTAGTGTTTTTTTTTTAAATTTTTATATATTTTTTATTTGGGAAACAAACAGATAAACAATATTAATAAAACATAAATAAAGTACCTAAACCAATAAAGTTTCCTCTGATTACTACTACAGAAATAACGAACAGACAATGTTAAAAAATTAAAAGAAGAGTAGAAAACAAAATTTTGATCGAAAGATACACATGTCATGTAATAGAAGAGAATTCAAAATGTGTGCGAGGTATTGCCATTTCCCAAAATTTATTCTTCTAGTCTACGCAGCCACGAGTGGGTGTGGGCCAGCGACGCCCTTGCAGAGGCCGACGCCGCAGCAATTGGGGATCAGCTGGCGCTCCTGCCAAAACTTATATTTTCAAAATGACAGAACTATACATAAAATAAAAAATCCGCTAATTTTAGCCTAGTGTGGGGTGAGAACATATTGTAATAATGCCGTAAAAAGGCCCATTTACACAGTACAAGTTCCTTGCCTGATGCATGCAATTTAATTGAAGCAATAAATTATTTGTATACTTACTGACGCATTTTTTAGACCATGGGGACAGTCAGTTCACGTATTACATAAGCACCAAAGAGGGTGGGAGTGAGGGAGTATTTGATTTGTTTATTGTCGATGACATAGATGGCTGGATGTCTGGACTTCCATTACCTACGTAAACAATCTTTTTTAGTTAATTTCTTGGTAATTTTTTGCAATTTTAATTTTTAAATTAAAGAGAGTTAAATAATAGCTACGAACAATATACTTGCCCATGAAAACAATAAAAAACTTCAGTAGATTTTATAAAAAATATATCAATGCCTACGTAAGATAAGGGATTTGTTTACTTTTGCTGACAATGGGGACGGGGTTAATAATGGCTCAAATTTGCTTACTACTTGAACGATCCTATGCAATTACTTTTTGATTATATGCAACAGGTAAGAAACTTTCACTGTAATTGGGCCTTTACGATGCGTGCATGAGGGAACTATTGTCATCTCACAAAAGACATATGTCTGTCCTACTTACTCTACACGGCCACGCTGGGCTGCGAGCCGTCCGCTCCGCCCTTGTAGAGGTCCACGCAGCAGCAGTTGGTGATCAGCTGGTGCTCCTGGCATGAGTTCGCGTATAGGAATTTGCAGTTCACCTTCTGGCAGCCGTAGCCGAACACTGGAATAGGAAAAAAGGTTTTTAGGAAAGAGGCAAAATAAAACGAAAGGTTGGTGAGTTGTACAAGTTCTACGCTTGCCATCTCTCTCGATTTATCTATCAAAGAGTCACAGTTGTATAGTAGATCACATCACGGTGTTCTAGTTTAGAGCACTTTTTCAAGTTTTCTTATACTTCATCCTTATCAGGTCTTTTTTTTTATTAGCCAAAGCAGTCAAAGGATTTGGCCTACACTCTCCACCAGGGCTTGTTAACGAAACCAAATTCACACTAAAAGTAACGTTAAATAACGTTATTTTCGTAGTAACGTTATAAAGGGTATCGATAATACAGTTTATAACGTTATCAATTAAAGTAACGATACTTTTTTTCAATACTTGTAAAATATTATATAAATAGCTCTAGTAGCCTACTAGACAAACACTCATCAATTTATTCTGTCAAATATCGAAAAGAAATACAGTGTTAACAATACCTTTTACCGTTAATATCATTGGTAACGTTATCTGTATATTAACGGTAAATAGTGGGAAAAATACCGTTACCCAGCATAACGTTATCTTTGCTGATAACGTTAACGCCGTTTGACAGAATTAACGTTACCAGATTTTTAACGGTATTCCAAGCCCTGCTCTCCACGCTGGCCAGACGGGTTAGAGGGGTCTCGTTGATGTTTATAAGCTTTGTTTAGTTTGTGTTTCCTAAGTCGCCTTCCACGACATCCACGGGAAGACTTCGAGTGGTCCTATTCTACTCTGCCGGGAACCACACGGCTTATACTTAGTCAAAATCTTTAAATCTTTAAAAAAATTGCATAGCAGATCAGGTTAATGCGACCTATTTTGATCTGGTTTCGTCGATACGATATTGAGATGACTGACCATGTTGGGTCTTGCAGGATTATTTTAAGATGACATAAGAATGCAACGTAACTGATTTAAAGTTCACTCACCTCCCGAATTACAGCAACACGCGTCATGGACCTGTTTCTTCGAGCAGTAGCTATATACCGAGGAATCACACAGCGGACAGCCAGGGTGTGCGCCAGGGGGGCCCGCCGGGCCTTGTTGTTGGGGGTAATAACCGCCAGGATAACCCCCTGGGTAATTGCCTCCATAACCCGGCCCGACGGGGTACTGCCCTGGATACTGCCCTGGATACTGCCCTGGGTAGTAGTTGCCGTATCCTCCTAATAAATAGTACAGTAGATCGCTTAGTCCGAAACCTGTTAAATGAAGATGTATGTTAGATGGCATGAGGGTTAGGTGACTGAATGAAATAGGTCAGTATTATTGGCAACATTATGGGCATTAATTTCATGAAGTAATGTGAAGATGAATGAGGTTGATGCTGTGAGATTCCCAAAAAAAAAGTGCAGCAGCCGAGGTATTTTTGTCCGTAGAGTTATTCGATTGTAGGCTATCTTGGTTTTAATGGATCCAAAGTCTAGTTAAGGAACCCTAAAGTTCTGGTCAAAAGTTGCCTCAGCGTGGCATTAACAAAAATACCTAGTCTACCTTCACAGATCTAATGGCTTATCATGAAGATAATGGCCAGTAACGACGAAAAAGATTAATAAAAAAAAATCTTTAGCCTACCACAGAGGACAGTTAGAAATACTCTTACTGGCTGTGCCTCTACCAAAGCCGTCACTCATAGTGAAGATGATGATGAGGAAGATGGACTTCGAAGCAATGCAAAAATAAAAAAGTTGTAACGTGTACAGTACGCTTTATTTTTCATGTTTCGAGATGCTGATCATTTTTATTTGCGTTAGTGCATAAACAAGCTTACTTAAAATTCATTTATTTTTTATTTAACTTTATTAGAAAAAATGTAACGACTGAGGGCTAGGGCCTTTTCTACCAGTCAACCTACAGGTGGTGCTGATAAAAGCTAATTTTGGACGATTAGTACGTACATTCAAATTAGCTATTTGATCATTATTAAACATTTAGGTACCTAAGACATATATTCATATATAGGTATACTTTCTTATACATTCGTATTTATTTATTTAATATTTATTGTACAATAATCTAACGATTATAATACAAAAGGTAAAACTTAATGCTAAGCATTGTCTACTAGTTCACCTTAGGGACGTAGCAGAAAAGGTAGTAAATGGGGTGCAAGTTTAACTACTTAAAATAAAGAAAGAAGAGTGTTATATACAAATAATAAAACATATATAATTCGTATATTTACATAAGATATATACACTATACATATATTTATATATAAATTCCATTAATCCATATACATATTTACATACTTAAACTTACATAAATATGAATACATAAGCATAAAATAAATATACTTACTTAAATTATTGCAGCAAAGCTTTTTCGCGATAGTGTCGAATTACCAGCATTTTGAAGTGATCCCGCGTCTGTGCTCTCATGATGTTATCGGGAAGGGCATTCCAAAGTCGTACAGCCGTGACGGCAAAAGAATTTGAGAGAGAAATTTCGTAGACCTACATATAAAAATATTTTATAAATTCATAAACCCTACATAAACTACAATTCAAAGCTGTACATTATGATGGAGATCTATTTTACTGCGCAGTTTTTAATTGGAAAGTTATAGCTGTTGCTTGGTAGGTTTCCAGTTGGAAAGCAGGCTATTTTAAAACTAAGATGTAACAGCTACCTACCCAAGTTTTCGTCACTAATAAATTTCCGCTTCATAACGGTTGTGTTGTGACGGTTGTTCATAACATACCCTGCTGTTGATTTTACTGCCGTGACTTTATTTTTAACTTAAGTTTTGGAAAAAAATATTTAAAATGATGGTCTGAATCACACTTCATAAAATATTTTTACTTAATTAAAAAGCACTTGTATACAAGTAGGTATCTGATTACCTACAATACAGTAGGTACGTCTGGTTAGGCAGATATTGGTACTGGTGAACATTTAATTGATATCATAATAGCACGTAATAGACTTATTCAAAAATAAAATAAGTAGGTAGGTAAGTAATAATAATGTTTTCTTTCTAGTAAATTATTTTGATAAAAAAATAAACAAAGAATGGTTTAATTCCTCCATTGTGAGCAATACTCGATCTACGTCACTATTCAAATTAAAATTTAATTTCTTATTAATTGTTTTCCACAAATGTTTATTAAGAAAATAATAAATAAATACAAATGAGATTATTAATTAATTCTTATTATTCGTATTGTTTTACTAACATATTTACAAAATAAAACCATCTGCATATTAATGCCTAATCAAAATTAATTTATTACACATCTAATATATTCAAACAAAGCCATTGTTGAGAAGAGATTACAATCTAAGCGCATTCCGGGTTAAAAAAACCTTTTTTGTGTCAAGTATCCAAGATGTACACGGACGGTCATATTCGGTAATTACCAACGTCTTAATTTTAGTGCCTTTATGTATGTTAAAGATACACCTTGACCTCGCAAGTTTCCTGGTAAATACATAATTAGCTAAAATATGACACAAGTAATTGTCTTAATACTTCAAGAACACATTATAATTTCAAATAATGATACTTATGTGATGCAAACCTTGTACGTACATCTTCGTTTGTTGTTATTTATTTAGTTAAAATTGGTCACATTAAAATATCTATCCACTAAAAATATTATGTACTGAAATCATATCAGTACAGGGTGTAACAAAATATACTGAAATTATTTCAAGGGTGAATTCACTTTACAAAACCCATGAAACATATGTCTAAGGAAATATGAAAAGAATTGTTTAGATACAAGGTGACCGATCAGCTGATCCGAGTTTGTATGGAAAGCAAAAAAATATTTTGCGTATTTCGGTAAATGCTTCTTGGCATTCACCGTTGAAAGTGTTTACATTAGTCCGTCTAGCTTTAAAACTTGCCTCCGCCAAAAGTGGTCACGGCAAGTTTTAAAGCTAGACGGATCACCAATAATAGTTTCAACAAAACATAAAGTTCATAAAATAATTTAAAGGGCTATCTAGTGCATGACGAAGAGCAATATGGAAATTATCACCCTATTTACGAGTTAACAATTTATTTCACACTTCAAGGCCATTTGCCTATATCTTCACCTTAAGTTCCTAAGATGCGCTATTATAGTATCTTAACGTATCACACACGGCTAAGATACGATGTTTATACGATTTATACTCATCATGATAACAAGAGCGCTATTTGACTCCAAGAAACTATGACGTCACGTTGTGCTATTTCATACAAATTCTATAGAAAATATTTTGTTTTGACGTTTAGAAATAGAAAATTCTTTATTCAATGATAAAGAACACTTACAAATATTTGACAAGTAAACCTTAAACATTGCAAGGAAACTTAATTTACAAATAAGTATCTACCCACCTGATTTGAGTTATTGGAAATTTGCGAATTGTAATAGGAACCTAAAATATGAAAGAAAGTGTATGATGGAGCATGATGTAAGTAGTTAAACGCAAGCTTATTTTTGAAGGTAATGAATGGTACGGACCATAATGATCTTATGGCGCCATTATCGGTGTACCCCGTCAGGAATAAAGACGTGATTAGTATGAAGTGTAGGTATTATTGATGACTTATGTGGACGATGTGATTTGTGACGATATGAGATAAGCGTTTCGCTAAATACCGTTGCTGCTTCCGCTGCCAATCTGGTTTCTGCTTAATTGGTAATTCGTGACGTCTTCACCTATTAGCAAAATGAGGGACACATTGAATTAAGTATTGGGATTTAAGTATTTACATATAACAAGTAAACATGGAATGTAGCTGTAGCCAGCCTAGCTCTTCCTACTTAAATAATAATAAAAATAAAAAGCCTTATATTTCTTGTTAATTTTACATAATATCTACATCTTAGTATCTGATCAAATTTTGAACTATATTCTAGGTGAGTATAATTTTATTTAAGTTTAACAACTAACTTTTGTTATTCATATTTCTATTAATTATGTTTGTATTTATCTAAGTATTTTTTTTATTATATGTACAAGAACCCCTATCGGGTAAAGGCCTCCTCCAAAGAATACCATTTTTCTCTGTCTTGGGCTATTTGGAACCAGAGCGGGCCGGCTGTTTTTATAATTTCGTCTGCCCATCTTGCATATGGTCTGCCAACGCAGCGTTTTCCCAGTGGGCCTTTCCACCGTGTCACCCTCTTAGTCCATCGGTCGTCTTTTAGTCTGGCTACATGGCCTGCCCACTTCCACTTTAGCTAATGTGCGTAACTTAGGGTATCAGTTGCTTTTGAACAGATTCTTATCTTAGTGTGCTTTATTTTTTGAATTTTTCTTATGTTTAGCATGCTACGTTCCAGTCTTCGTTGGCATGTAACTATTTTGTTTTTTACTTTTGTCTCTACCTACTTACTAGTGGCTAAATCGTTTCGATCTGTAAATAGTTCATTTGTGTTGTCCTTAAATAATTAAGTGTAGGGACTAACTTAAGTACCTATTTGTGAAAAACATCTTTCTTGCTCAGATACATATTTTCATAGTTATTTTTGATTCGTTTTAGTAGGTAATCGTAATTACGTACTTTTACCTATTTAACATTCATTGGGATCAAGGAGTCACGTCTTTATTCATTGACTCTACCGTCAGGTAGGTATTTTTTTAAAGGATACATAATATTTATTATGCATCAACAAAACAAGAGAAAGCAAGAACATATTTTAGAGTTTCGCGGTCACAATGATAGATCGAGAGCTGGCACGAATTTTTGGGTAGGTATTTGAGGCAAGTTGAAAACTTGTCACATACCTCACCTATTATACTCCAACACGGAACTGCAGACCTGGCTGGTGAGTAGCGGGGCTAAAGCATTTTGATTTATTTAGATTGACCTGGCAGGTAGAAAGTCCCATCAAAATGACCTGTCTTTTAGAAAATCTTATTTTTTAGGTATAAGTAATACCCTATTAAAATTTCAAGTTGCCTCAAATACCTTGTTTATATTTTTTTGAAAAATACTTTTGCACGCACCTGGCGATATCAAAGCCCCGACTAAATCGTCTGGCTTATTGATTTTTTTATTCTTTAAACATAAAACTACAACATATAAAATATGCATATTGCCTCAAATACCATTTTCAAAAAAAAATAACTTAAAAATTTAAATGTTGCTTTAGCCCCGCTACTCACTAGCCAGGTCTGCAGTTCCGTGTTTGGGTATAATAGGAGAGGTATGTGACAAGTTTTCAACTTGCCTCAAATACCTACCCAAAAATTCGTGCCAGCTCTCGGACCATGACTATCACCTATTTATGTTACGGGTCTTACCGCGATGGATATCATTTTGAGCCAAATTTTTCGACGTCACTGCCGTCATGGTCGCTGGCAGACTAAGGAACTGCCAAAGGTGTTTAGCTGTCAAGCAAGGGAGACCAATTAACCATAGCGGTGTAGGTACTCTGTTGTTATTAAAATGGTATCAATCGCGGTAAGTCATTGTGACCGCGAACTCTAAAATATATTCTCACCATATTGCTTTCTCTTCATGTTGTCAATGAATATAACGTCCTTTAACTTTTTTTTTCTTATCAAATAAAATATTTAAAGAAATACCTACCTGGTGGTAGAGTCAATGATTAAAGATGTCATTAGTCCCAATGAATGGTAAATACGAATACTTAAGTAAAAATACTAAAGCGAATCAAAATACTAATAATAACTAACGCGATACGACGAAGTTCGCGATAAATAACTAATTTTAAGTTTTTAGTTTGTTTGTTGACGTCTTTGGAGAAAACGTGCAGTGCAGTTTGTTGCCGCTTCTTCTGCACTTGCGCCTAGGAAGCGGCATAAACTTAGCTGTAAGTAACGATTTGACGTCAACATTTGTGCAAAACAAAACAAAGTGACTATTATTAAGAGATATTATAAATATCCTATGATAATAAAGATATTTTGAATTGAATTAAATATCGCATATATTAGTATTGACCTAGTAAGTAGGTACCCAGTTTGGAAAAAAATATTTGAGGGAAGATGGGGAAAATTTTCATTGGGTGAAAATACTTCTTGGAATCGAAAACGACTAGAAATTCATGATTATAAGTACATACTTAGGTTAGTTCCTAGACTTATTTATTTATGGTTGCCTATAGGTCCAGATCGAAAAGCTTTAGCCACTCTATTATAGGTTACACGATAAATAACTTTGGAATCTAACGACTAAAAGTATTAATTGTACTTTACAAATAATTTATTTATTATTAATTAAGCTAAAGAATAATAAATTTTACTTATATACATTTTGATTCTATAACATAAGTTAAAAAATCTTACTTTGGGGCAGCCCAATCGGTGTTATTTGTCCTTTAAAAACTAACTAGGTAACTTTATTTCATTACTAAGAAGGAGGAAATCTCTGCCCAGAAATAGGACAATGAATGTTAAAAAGAAATAATATTTATAAACATAACTTACCATAAGCGCCCGCGAAGCAAGCCACGAAAATTACCAACAACATTTTAACTGCCATGTTCCACTAATTAATTTCTGACTTGTACTTAATTCGTGTTTGGTCGTGACTCCTGGACTGACCCCTACAGACTGTAGCGAGGACCGAGAATTGATACTGATATTGCTTAGGCATATCTGGATTTACCGGTGACGTCGCGTGGCCAAGTGTTTCAGAAAAAACGATTTTTCATATTAATTCATATTTTGTATAACGTTGGAGGTTACGACTGTAACTTCCAGTATTATGTATTATTAATTAGATAGTACTGTTTATTACATTGTGGCAAACTATTAACTTCCTATTTTGGGATACAATATATAACAAAAACTACCCCTTAAGAGTCCCCTTACCGTAGACAGAATCAGTTTCCCATAAAAACTTAGTCTTTATGGGTTATAATTGGTTTTTACAGTCAAAATATGAACTTAAAAAAAATATATGGGTGTAAAAGATTTCCACACTGATGGTCAAAAATTATATAATACACTATATTCTCTTTTAAGTTCATATTTTGACTGTGAAAACCAATTATAACCCTCGATATATGCAATTTCTTTAAAGTTACAATTTTTTGCCGAATTCTGACATTTCGTTTCAAAATAAAACGTAGACTACGTTTGTATGGGAAAGTCTAGGGTAAGGGGATTCGTACACTACGAGGAAAGGATTTAAGTATACATATTCACAAGTGAATTATTGAAATTGTAACAGGATTGAGATTAGGTACTATGAGAAAAGAATGAAATAAATGTTAAATTTAGATAGGTAAACCTAAATATCTGAAGAATAAACCTGTAAGATATTAGGTAAAAATATTTTAATCAATATTTTTTTAATAGCGTTACCACATATCATTAGCTTTACGTTTCTACGGCAGTAGGTATTAATCGATTAACAGTTCTTTGAACATGCATCACCATTTCTGAAGCAAGAAGTCCTGCTAGACGTAAGCGTTTTTCAAAGACAACTTCCGACACTGGAGGTTCTGGGTTCGATCCCCAGCCAGGGCATGTTAGAAAATGGCCTCTTTCAAATTGTCCTGTGTCTTGGGTGTTTATCTACATATGTATTAAATTTTAAAAATACAAATATTGTTGACTTACTACCTATTCAATAATAAAAATTTAAACTTACTTTGGGGGCTAGCTCAATCAGTGTAATTTGTCCATATCTACTTATTTATTTAAAGATACAAAGTAATCCAATCTTGGGTACTATCGTCCGATTGACGTCATTCACCATCATGAGAATCCTTTTAGTTCTCGACTGTACTTCAAGTGCATTTTAGCTCGGCCCCAGGGTCCGCAGTCGTCCTTAAACTGCATCATTATAGGGCCACTCTCCGACTCAGTTGACAAGTTTATGTAACTCATGTTATGACTAAGTAAAACATTGATTCCATGGGTTTGTAGGTCTTGACCACTAGGTAGGTACACATTGCCATTCACTGCATTATTTTGACGTGACAACGTCTAATAACTCAATACTACCACAGAATAAATAATACTAACGTACAGAAGTCTCACTCAGCAAAGAAATTCAAAGAAATATCTACTCAATATGGCTAGCGATATGGTTCAATTTAGCTCACGTCAGAACTCAGCACCTTTTCGCATAGATACCTAGACATCCATTGCAAGCCAATTTCATTCTTATTACTCTGGACAAACGATTCGTATAACTGAATTTTCCACCCGGAGGGGCCGCCTGTGCGCATAGTAATAATGTAGGTAGATTTTCGATACCTAAACGGGGAGTGACACAAGCGTCATCATCACGTTATCTTTTTCTTGCATGCAGCCTGTAGTATCACGGGCTGCATGCACGAAAAAGATGACGTCATTGTCTCGTTACGCTCATTGTCGCGTTCCGCAAGCGAGAGCGCAGCACAAACGAGAGAGAGAATGTTTGACGTTGTCACGTCAAACTACCGTCCGTAAACCGACTTTACAGACAATATTTTATTTTATTTTAACATAGAGTTCGTAACATTAATTTAATTAGCAAAGGTAAGTACTATTTTTTTAGCTATTAATGTCCCACTGCTGGGGAAAAGCCTCTACGCTCCCTTATCTGTATTCTCTATTCTTCTTTCTCATTCCAATCCCCTTCAAAATTTCTCAGTTGGTCCGACCACCGTTTTTCTCTTGCCATCTAGTCCAGTCCACTGCCTCCGTGGTCCAGTGGTCAAGGCGTTTGCCTTGTGATCCGGAGGTCGTGGGTTCAAATCCCACTGTGAAGCATACTTTGTGAAAAGTTGTTTCCAGTCTGGTTAGGATATTGCAGGCCTAAATCACCTGATTATCCGAAAATAAATATGGTTCTGTGCTGCGGAATCCTGTGGGTCCTGAACGTCATCTAGCGTTTGTTTAAACCTATCCTATGATTGACTCTGAAGCGTTAGTTCAGCTCGGCTCCGTTTTTTAAGACTACTCAGTGTAACTTTTTTCTGTAAATTGGATTTGGCACTCGTTCGCAAGCTTTACATATTATGTTGTGATAACATTGTATTAGGCATAATATCTTTGTAAACTGACAAAGCCCTGCTGGCGCGTAGGCGACCAATACTGTGTAAATGAGTTTCTTCTCAGCAGTGGTCGTTGCGAAAGGTTTCGGTAGCTTTTGAACAAATGAAAAAAAATGTAGATGTAAATAAATATTACACGTAATGTACACTATAATTATTGACGTGTAAAAGTGCCTGCAAAGGCCTAATTACTGAATAAATATTTGATTTTGATATGATTTTTACCGCTACTAGTGCAACCGGGAATATGCCGGTTTATGATGATCTACCAGGCAGTGGTGATTATGAGCCCATCTTTCCAGTGGCAGACATGACCAGCCCACAAGCTGCCCGTCTTTTTGCCAACATCCACCACTTTCGGTATGGTACGCAGGGTGGTATTTCTGACTCGATCCGTCCGTTTGATAATCATGCCGCGCTCCATAGCTCATTGGCAAAGCATTTTTTTAAGGCTTTTGTTTTAATAAACATATCAACCTTATCGTTGGCAAACCTGAGGTGAATATAGAAGCAAATGGCCATGAAGTGGCGCCCTCATTTGAAATAAATTGTTTACTCGTAAATATGGAGATTCCATATTGAAAATTTCCATATTGCTCTTCGTCATGCACTAGATAGCCCTTTAAATTATTTTATGAACCACTGTTGAAAGTATTTACATTAGTCCGTCTAGCTTTAAAACTTGCCTCCGCCAAAAGTAGCCACTGTAAGTTTCAAAGCTAAACGGATCACCAATAATAGTTTCAACGGCAGTTCAAAAAATTTATTTAAAGGGCTACTTAGTGCGTGACGAAGAGCAATATGGAAATGATCACCATATTTACGAGTTAACAATTTATTTCACACTTCAAGGCCATTTGCCTGTATATTCACCTTAAACCTTTGTGCTTTGTTTTGTGACTAAGTTTGGGCACCGTAAGGTACTTAATTAAAATTTTTTTTTCAATTTTCTCTAACATTTAAATGAATAAATAAATAATTTACAATATCTCTATACATTTATTTGATTGTGTGCAATAAAGAGTATCATCATCATCAGGTCTTTTATAGCCTCTACTGCAGGAGCACGACCCTCTCTGTACTACCAGAGCCATAAATTAGCCAGAACAGTCAGCGGATTTAGCCTATACTATCCACGCAGGCCAGACGGGTTGGAGAGGTCTCATTGACGTTTATAAGCTTTGTTCAGCTTGTGTTTCCTAAGTCACCTTCTACGACATCCACGCAAAAGCTTGGAGTGGTCCTATTGTACTCTGCCGGGAACCACACGATATGTCTAATACTGGTTGGAAAATACTTCATATATATTTAGACACTGTCATTATCCCTAATGGGGCAGAAAGAGCATTTTGGGTCTTGCGGTGCTAGTCAGATAGAGCTTATCCCTTAATCAATTTTTCCGATCTACGCGGAAAGAGAAGACGCTAGTGTTCCCGAGGACTATAAAAAATAAGACATATGATGACTGCCTTATTTTAAATTATAATCCAAAGTTACAAAAGTGCTAATTTATTGTATTTATTGAATACTGACGACATCCGTGGCGTAATGGTTAACACGCTAGACCGCTAATCCGAAGGTTCTGGGTTCGATCCCCAGCCAGGGCAAGTTAGAAAATAGCCTTTTTCAAATAGTCCTGGGTTAATCCTGAACTTTGCTGTGTTTTTATTTCAGAGTATTTCGTGAATATTGATAATATTTAGGATCGCTCTAAGTACTTTACTATCAGAGTCATACGCGCTCTCAAATTTCAGCCTAAAAGCCTATAGTCCTCGGGAACACTAGAAGCAGCTGGTAAAATCTAAGTTTTTTTCTTTTTACCCAGACTAGCATGGAAGAAAAAATCTCACAAAAAAAATGAACGAACAGGTATGCAATGGATAAACTTAGGTACCGAGTTTTTTCCGATTGCATCTTCATATCACAAATGGCAAGCTTTTAATTGATATCTATTTATGTGTTAGGGACCAACGACCCCTGGTACAGTTACCAAACCAGTCGGATGGGTCGCCGGCGAGTTATAAACGATTTGACGCGTGTTGACTAGTTA
Source organism: Acrobasis repandana (assembly GCA_963576875.1). Classification (NCBI taxonomy): domain Eukaryota; kingdom Metazoa; phylum Arthropoda; class Insecta; order Lepidoptera; family Pyralidae; genus Acrobasis; species Acrobasis repandana. The sequence goes on along the minus strand of OY756232.1, from coordinate 16,577,688 downwards.
TAGCCGTGTGTTTATCTCTTGGATAATGAGATAAGTTTTTGTGATAGACCTAGGTATTCTTACCTGTGGCATTTTTAGGGTTCCGTACCCAAAGGGTGCAAACGGGACCCTATTACTGAGACTCCGCTGTCTGTCCGTCTGTCACAGGGCTCTATCTCTTGAACCGTAATAGCTAACACTGCTTGAAATTTTCACCGATTATGTATTACTGTGGCCGCTATAACAACAAATACTAAAAATAAAAAAAAAGTTAAAAGTAAAAGGGGGTCGTCATACAAGAAACGTGTTTTTTTCAGCGTTTTTAACTCGATCTTTATAATGGTATTAACTATATACTTGAAATTTTCACCGATTATGTATTATTATGACCACTATAACAACAAATACTAAAAATAAGATAAAGTTAAAAATTAAAGGGGGTCGTCATATAGGAAACGTGTTTCTTCAGCGTTTTAAAACATAGTACGGTGGTACGGAACCCTTCATGTACGAGTCCGACTCGCACTTGCCCGTTTATTAAGCTAGGGCAGAGCCGGCCTAAAGGAAGATTAAAATTGTCTGTCACATTACTATGAAATACTCCCTATCTTCTGTGACATTACATCGGATTCCTTTATGGGCTGAAAGTAGTATTCTGGCAACTCTTAAAATAAAAATAAACGGGCAAGTGCGAGTCGAACTCGTACATGAAGGGTTCCGTACCACCGTACAATGTTTTAAAACGCTGAGGAAACACGTTTCTTGTATGACGACCCCCTTTAATTTTTAACTTTTTTTTATTTTTAGGATTTGTTGTTATAGCGGCCATAGAAATACATAATTTGTGTAAAATTCAAGTATCTAGGTAATGTCATTATAAAGATCTAGTTAAAAACGCTAAAAAAACACGTTTTTGTATGGCGACCCTCTTTAATTTTTAACTTTTTTTTATTTTTAGTATTTGTTGTTATAGCGGCTACAGTGGTGGTCAATCGGTGAAAATTTAAAGTGTCTAGCTATTACGGTTTAAGAGATAGAGCCCTGTGAAAGACGGACAGACGGACAGACAGCGGAGTCTCAGTAATAGGATCCCGTTTGCACCCTTTGGGTACGGAACCCTAAAAAAACGGACTGACCAGCCAGTTTAGCCGGATATTGACTACCTAGTTTTTTTTTCAAATTCAAACTCATACCATTTATTTGTGTATCACAGATCACAGCGGGTATAAATTAGGATCTAACTTTAATACAAGTACAAGCTGAGATTCGCCTTTCTGGCATACAAATTTCAAAATATTATTATTACCTAATGTATTTACAGCAAATCCGACACATATTTTTTTTGCTGTTAAAAACTTCTAAATAGAAGTACAGAACCTTACTTAAAACAATAACTTTTGTATAGTAACATAAATTATAATAAAAATAACTTGATAGGCCAAATATAATGTATGTATCGTATGGTAAAACTATCACCCTCTTTGGAAAAAACGCTCTTTACTTTGAGAAGGTTGTTTAGTAAAATCTAAATAAGGAGGTCATATCATTATTAAAGGGGATTAAATTTTTAACATTTTTATCAACAGGGCGAGTAAATAAGAAGAAAACTGTACCTACGTATCTAGATATTGATCAATGGCTACAAAATGACATCATTAGTCATCGTTACAATGAAAAAAAATCATTACATAATTTTCATTAATGTATTTACTTATATTAGATAATAATAACTAATTTAACAAAGTTTTAAATACTATACATCTAATTAAAACATACAGCGAAGCAAAATAATTTAATTACTTGAGATACCAGGAGAAACTGTCAAAGTTACCTAACTTGTTACTTGCTCTGCACTCAAACACGTCATCAATTCATGATAGTGATGCATTCATGTCAGATAAGAAATGAGAAGAAACTTAAATATTAAAACATGTCAAACTCGAAAGTGCTTTACTTCAATTAATTTATCTGCCTTTAAGTACCTACGTTTTTATTTTTTACATTTTTTGTGCCAAAGAGTTACACAATCACAACAAAATAATAAAAAAGGTTGCATTCCGGGAGTGCCGGCAGAAGTGAAAACTTGAATAACGTTGTGCATTTTTGATATTTTGGAATGGTTAGGGAATAATTTTGCACGAATTGCTTTAATTATCAGTATAAAAGTACTATCATTTATATGGTAGAATACAATATTTATTTATTGCGCTATCGTACACAAACATGACAATTTATATTACATTAAAAAGTGTCCTGACGCGAGTTTAACATTTTTTACCCATAAAAAAAAAATGCACAACGCCGCTAAAGAAGTTTTCACTTCAAAAAGGTTTGGGCTTGTCCGGGATTTGAACCCGGGACCTCTCGCACCCTAAGCGGTAATCTTACCCCTAGACAAACGAGCCGGCTGACAGCTTAGTCGAAATTATAGTATAAATACTTCCTCTCCTACGCCGCGCCGGCTGTCATTCCGTCTTACGAATTTTCGATCAGGACACGTGTCCTGACGCGAGTTTAACACGCGCAAAATAGAACTGTACGACAAAAACTACAAAATAAAACCGTACGGTGGCTTTCCCGATTAAGTAATGCTTACGAATAATATTGTATTTAATCTGTAGTAATACAGTAATTGAACGTGAACGAACGAACCCCGTGAATTATTAAACTAATATCTACTGGATAAAACTGTGACACAGACCTACATATATTTTTTGCGTTGCATTAGTTGTATTTATGATACTGGCAGGCAACCAACTCGGTTTTAGAACATTTTTCGAACAGGCTGGCCAGAAATGTTTTTTCTTCATAAATCACCGTAAGAAACTTAAAGAGTCCAACTGGCTAGCAAGAAGTGTTAAGTTAAAAATAAATCACTCAATTTTGATGTAAGGCTCCAGCTTCATAGCCCTCATGATGTCTCCTGTCACAGAACACCTTCCAGCTTGCATGATGCTCCTTGCGTCCTCTCTGCCTTGGACTAGCTGCTTGAAGACTGGCTCGCTGAGAGTGAACGTGCAGTTCGGGTCGTCTTCCGGCTCGCCTTCGAAAACTCTTACGTTGTCTAGGTCGAGGGCTTCAACAAAATAAAAAGTTAACAACACGACAAAAAAAAATTATTTTATTTTATTATAAAAAGATTTTTTAAAATATAAAACAACTTTCCATAATAAAAATCTAACAAACTAAACTAAAACATAATTAAAAAATCGAATTCCCGTTCAAGTGGCATGATGCCAAGAACACTGGTTGTATTCTCGCGCTGAATGGCTACTGCAATTCTCTACGCGAGATGAGCCAGGATTAATACTTTTTTCTATAACACTAAATTTCGCTCGACTTTTTTCACTGTACTTGTGAAGGACGTTATGCCATGTCAGATATCTTTGGGAGTAGTCTTGGGTACAAATAGGGTAATTAAATCGAACATTACGAATCGATGCGAATATTCAAACAAGCACGCAAAGGCGAGTTTAGGAAAGAAGCTGGGCTTCCGTATCTTTAGTGAAATGACTAGGCAAAGGCATCAACAATATTGTTAGTTTATACAGAGTATTAAAGCGACTTTAAAAATAAAAAAGGAGGAGCTTCTCAGTTTAAATTTCGAATGTATATTTTCGCCAATAACTTCTCCGTTTTTGAACTGATTTAGAAAATATTTTTTTATTTGAAAGGGTACTTATATATACATGCAATTTCTGGGTTTGATCCCCATTTAGGACAAACTGAAAAATGGCCTTTTTTAATTTGTCCTGGGTCTTGGGCGATTATCTATACAGGGTCTAACAAAATATACTGAAACTATTTTAACAGTGTATTCAGCCCATGATACTGAACAACTTTCCCCAAGGAACATATATCGAAATATGAAAAATAATTTCTGGCCTCCCATACAAGTTGACCGATCAGCTGATCTGAGTTTCTATGGAAACCTAAAAATTATTTTTCATATTTCGATATACCTATGTTCCTTGGGGAAAGTTGTTCAGTATCATGGACTGAATACACCCTTAAAATAGTTTCAGTATATTTTGTTAGACGTTATATATGTATTTATTATAAAATATAGTATCGTTGAGTTAGTATCCCATAACACAAGTTCAAAACTTACTTTGGGGCTAGCTCAATCAGTGTTATTTGTCCTTATATATTTATTTATTTAAGTTGGTCCCATTGTCACCAGGTGAGGATCTGATGATACAATTTTTGCGAAATCGAGGGAACTCCTCAAATCTTCTAGGCACACATACTTATTTTGAAGGACGTCACAACGCGCCTCATCGAGGCAACTAGTGACCCTAGAACTGGCGGCTTTTTTGCTCAGAGAATAAGTCTCGCTATACAGCGAGGAAATGCTGCCAGCATATTGGGTACGTTGCCTCGATGTGGCGCGTTGGAAGAGATATTTTATTTGTAAAAATGTTTGTGTATAATTTTGTTTGTATAATTTGTTTTGAATAAATAAGTTTATTTAAAAAAAAAAACATGATACTGAACAACTTTTACCAATGAGCATGTATCAAAATATGAAAAATATTTTTTGGCCTCTCATACAAGTTGACCGATCAGCTAACCCTTATTTCGATGTTTTTGTCAGTAAATCAAGCATTTGCATTCAGAAAATGTCATTTGGCGCAGTGGAACCGATGAAGAAGACCAGAAAATTAAAATATGAAATATGAAATTCTGTCTTACTCCAGCTGTACACCGATGTTCCCTTGATGATGTTGAACAGGAAGACTCCACCCAGCTCCTTGGCCTTATTGGGGTCGGCGGCCTCTAGCTTGGCTTTGATCTTCGACACCAGGTCCGCCTTGCCGTTGCTGGCAGCCATTTCGCTCTGTTGCGCTCCCTGGAAGAAAATAAATAATCTTAAATTCTCTTGAATCTCATGTTGTAGTCACCGTATTTATTAATATAAAGACGGTGACTACAAGTTTCTTCAAAAAGGTTGGGACAAAGATTTCTTTAGGTATGGGCGACAACGCATTAGCCGTGTGGTTCCCGGCAGAGTAGAATAGGACCACTCCAAGTCTTTTGGTGGATGTCGTAGAAGGCGACTTAGCTAATACAAATTAAACAACAAATTTAAAGAATTTGCATTATTTAGTATAGTTATACCTACCATCGTGACGTAATGTGCTATTTACTGCATAATTATCTTATTATTTAGCGTTGGTATTATGAACGATTTACATAATAATAATATCTACATCTATATTTTAGTGTAACAACGATTTAATATATAGAAACTGTATACTTAATAAAAAATAATAAAATATATAGTTAGGTAGGTACTTCAACGTATTGTACTTTCATGTATTCTGTGCTAAGTACGTACCTATCACAAAACGTTCAAGTTTAAAATATATATATATATTTTACCCATAACATTGCATGTCCTGGAATTTAAAAAAATATATAGGACAAGCACACACAACACCAAAATTAACACATATTTAATTAATTAAAAACTAATTTTCGAAAAAAATATAGGACACCAAAATTTAATTTTTACTCACCATTATTACGTGTGACAGGCACCGTTCTTGAGTACACAGTAATGCAAAGCTGCGTGCTGCGTCATCATGCGTCTGATGGACTTTCACTCTCGGCGATTGCAAAACAACGATGTTTTTGGTAGCCAAAAGTTTGGCCAGTTGTGGGATAAACATTTATTTATTTCTAGCTGGCAACAAGTTTAAAGAATCAAAGAATCAATTATTTATTCAGTAATTAGGCCTTCGCAGGCACTTACACGGCGATAATTTTAGTGTACATTACGATGAAGCTTTTAATAATCACACTTAAATAACTAGTAGTTCACCGCGAAATTAGACCTCGCGATTTTTTATTGATATTTCAAAAACTACTAAACCGATTTTGATGCCCGACGAACTTGAAAATTCTATTGATATTCCCTACATGCCTACCAAATTTCATCAAAATCGGACTATCGGTTCGGCAGTTATCGCGGAACAAACATACATACATACATACAAACAGTGTGTTTTAGCCCCAACTTGAATTATAGGCCTCGCTCGCTACGCTCGCTCAGTCAACAATATAGCAAATTCACCTATCAGTCTAAGAGTTATGACCGTGAGCTTCATTCCAGTCATACTCTTCTTCTTCATACTCTTTTTTTTCGGTCTAATTTTATGTAAAACTCTTTTACTCTCCAAGTTACGCGTCTCTGGAATGCCTTACCCGAGGACATAAAAGGTATCTCAAATATTTAAGAAAAAGGTCCACACCCACCTTTCTGGTAATTTGTTGCAGCAGAACTAGTCATTATCTTCACGTTTGTAGTCTATGTAGGTATTTATGAGTAGGTATGTATTTGTGTAAATGTTAATATATATTATATGTATAAATAGTATTATATATTAGTTATATATATGTGTATGTTTTGTAGTATTTATATAATATGTATGTATAGGTTCCTTTTGTAGCGCCTATCGCAATAAAAATTGGTTTTTCTGTTTTTCTTAAAGGTTACTACAAGGTACAAAAGGTGGACTTAACGCTAATGCATTCTATTAGCGTTAAGTCCACCTTTTGTACCTTTGTGTTCAATCTGTGTGTTCAATAAAGATTTAATAAATAAATAAATATAGGAGGGATACAAATACGGAGAATGCAATGGCAAATCATTCCATTATCTCTGTCCAAAAAAAGAGAATTTTGTGCGTCCATGTTCCCATACAATGACACCAAGTAGAGCTTGGCTCTTAAATGATGACGATGATGAAATTAATGTGATGCACCAAGCAAGCAATCCAGTAACGTAACATACACTTATATATTAATGTACTATGTAGCTACGTTACAGGACTTACCCTAACTAACCCTTCATATAAGATTTGAATCTGTAAATATTATGTGCACGCGTTAACCAAGTTATTATTTACTTACCTTCGGTAATAATCTAGCCTAGGCGCAGAAAGCTGCGCTGATTTTTTTTAGTATTTTGTGTGTATTACACACTGCACACTATACTCATATAAAATACGAATAGCGCGTGTGGCAGCATACGCTATGGTTACTATTTACCATCAGGTGAGCTGTATTCTTCGTTCCCTTGCCTACATATAAGTACATAAATAAATACATATTATCACGCCTGTTTCCCATGCTATGCGTACTAATAAGTACAAAATAACTACTTGATGGTCACCCTACTCATAACTTCGTCTCTGCAGAGTCCATATCTTTGTCCGCCCGCGGTCAGAGAGAATTTCACTTTTTTTTTCAACCTAACGCATTGTACTGACTTGCCGCGTTAAATTTATTATATTCAGCCGTTATTTAACCATAGTTAATTTCGTACAATATTTATTTATTAAATATTTAGTTCGGTCATTTGAAATAGTGAAACAAAGCCTTAACACTGGTACGCTATAGTAATCTTTATCATATCAAGTTTTTTTTAGTCTCCACTGCAGGAGCACAACCCTCTCTGTACTACCAGAGCGATATATTAGCCAAAGTAGCCAGACCAGAGGATTTGGCCTACACTCTTCACGCTGGCCAGACGGGTTGGAGAGGTTTCACTGATGTTTATAAGCTTTGTTCAGCTTGTGTTTCCTAAGTCGCTTTCTACGACATCCACGGGAAGACTTGGAGTGGTTCTATTCTATACGTACTCTGCCGGGAACCACACGGCTCTAATTATAGTATAGCTAAAAATCAGTATTTTATACTCTACCTACCTACTCCCGAGGTAGGTACTATTGTATAGGTACTCCTGAGGCTCAGTAGTACTGTACTGAGCTTTGATTGTTTTGCTGTTGTTTCAATTTGTTTCGTCGTGTTTTGTTTTTAACTCCCGAAGATAATTTTTTTTATAAAACTAAGTGAGTGTGACACACAGGTGTCTATGTATCTGTCAGTGGAATGGCATCTGAATTCGATAAATTTCGCGGTTTTTTGCAAAAACTCGGAAAACCCTTTGGCATTGAATTCAATACAACGCTTCGTGATGTGGAGCTCCTTGAGTCTGGTGTCAGTCCTCGTGGCAGTTCGTGGTATATCGCAGCAATCTTCGCCAAAGCACATCTCATTAGGTAACATTATGTAGGTAAATACCACAAAATATACCTATTTACATTAGACAAAAATATTAGGTAACTATATGTAGATAAATACCTATTTACATTAGACAAAATATTAGGTAACATTATGTAGGTAAATAAGTTTACATTAGACAAAAATATTAGGTAACATTATGTAGGTAAATACCTATTTACCATAGACAAAAATATTAAGTCACATTATGTAGATAAACACCTATTTAAGTACATTTGTGCTTTGGTTTACCTAGGTCTTTATTAATACTTCGTGTCCTGTGACTGTGATGCATTGGTTGTAACCAAACTATTTAAACCAAAACCTTATCACGCTTTTCTGGATGAAAGACTTTGGTTTTTAGAAAAGTAAAAGACCTCTCTAAATCCAAATTCGTACCTAACACAAAAGTTTAACTCGTAACACATTTCGTAGCCAGTCTCATTGATGTGTTAGGTTACATAACGGAGATGGTCGTTAGGTCGAAAAGGTTCTTGAATGGCGAATGGCCTTAAGGAGCCACTTCAAGATTGACATAACTTTTCATTTATACCACAAATTTTGAACCAGAGGCGGAGCGTGGACTAATATAGGCGTGGAGGAAGTCGCATCAGCGACGCCCCTTTTCTTTCGTTATACATATTCTTCCGTCGCCAGAAATAAAGACAGTTATTTCTGGCGACGGTAGAATATGTGAGCAAGGCTCTTTATCTAGTACAAAAAGCGATTACCACGTGCTTCACGCGCGAGGCCCTATAGACAGCGAGGTCGCCCACGACCTCGCTATCTATAGGCCCACGTTGCCTCTAATTTGAACTACAAAATTGTTTCATAACCTACAGAATATTTATTTTTCAAATCTGAAGTGGCTTTCTCAATCCTTACAGTCATAGAATATCCACTAACCAGTATCTGGTTGACCTCTGACGACCTGACTAGGAATCCAAGAACTCGCAGTAATGCCAACAGACTGCTCCTAATTGGCCATACTTATTGGGCTGGTAGCACGGTGAATGGCACCCCGTGCGTTACAGACTATCAGTTGGGCCTTATCTGTTTGTTTATATTTCTATAGTAGGCAGTAGATTTCTTGCGGCTAAAATATGACTACCACATTTTATTACACCGTACAAAAAAAAGGGTAGTATCGTGGTCTAAAATAAATTATTTTGTACTGATAGGAGAATAAAACGTCACAAAATAATGTCACTTCATCATATCCATTTTGAACGCAGAATGCAGAAAAACTAATTAAATAAGAGCGCTATTTGACTCCCAGAAACTATGACGTCAGTTCAGATAGTTAACAGTTATAAAATAATGTAAACAACAATGACATAACTCTTCGGATGCAGCAATAAAAAGTGCGGCCCGCGGTGTGGAATATTTACTGGTGCGCGATAAATTGTTAATGCAGCCGAGTGCCGCGGTCGCCATATTTCTCGGATTATACCGCGTGTGCACTAACTACCGCGTGGTTCAATTCACTAGCAAATCACGTGAGGTGGTTGCTATAGAATTAACTTAAGGCCGTACTTGAATTTTCTGGGGTCCAGTGCTGCCCCCATTTAAAATAAATCATTCCAAAGAAAACGGAGGCATCATTTCAAATTTTACTACTACCAATTTCTAGATTACCCTTCAAAGTATTTTATTAACTACTGTTTACAGTTTATAATGAGAACGTTAAGCTTTACTACGCACATTTGCCAAAAGTGGCCGTTTTTCGCAAATGTGCGTAGTAAAGCTTAACGTTCTCACTTTAAACTGTAAACAGTAGTTCATAAAATACTTTGAAGGGTAATCTAGAAATTGGTAGTAGTAAAATTTGAAATGATGCCTCCGTTTTCTTTGGAATGATTTATTTTAAATGGGGGCAGCACTGGACCCCGGAAAATTTAGGTACGGCCTTAAATAAAATTTGACAGCTACCCATGTTGAATAAATACATATTTTTCTTTACAAAGACAGGGATAGACTACTCGGGTCCATTACTTATCAAGATATTTATGTACTGGCGCGCAATAAATGATTAATATTGCCGAGTGCGTCGCATTTATATATTTATCGGATTATTTTACCGCGTATGCACTAATTACCACCTGGTTAAATTCACAAAAAAACTATAATACCTACGAGTTGTTGTTTATTTTTCGTGTGTGTAAGTGTCCAAAATAGGTGTCAAAGTTTTCAAGCTGCCTAAAGCATCTGACATAGCTTGACGACTATCATTCATCGGGACCGGGACCAACGGCTTAACGTGCCTTCCGAAGCACGGAGGAGCTTGAGACATTTTTAGGACGCTTGTAATCACCCATCTAAGTGCAGACCACGTCGGAGTTGCTTAACTTGTGAAAGTGCTAGTGATGCGTTTTCCCGCCAGGCCACCGAGCTCCTCACCACGAAGAGTAAAGGGTACTATAATGAATATATTCATTTACCTTGAGATCTAAGGGCACAAAATGGATACCTATAGTTTCTTTTGTAACTACAGGGATAGACTTTGCGGTCCAATACCTATACAAATGAGATATTAAAATGCTCCGAATGTCACGGTCGCAATTTTTCGGAAAAGCGATTTCCAGATAAGAAAATGGTGCAAAGTACTCGTAAACACACCTCGGACGATGGGTGACAAAGAAAGCCTCACGGTTACTAATGTTTAGCAACCTATAATTTAATTAATAAAGGTTTTGTCTTCCCTCTTTCATCGCGTCTACGGTGCATAATCTATTTTTGTGAAGACTGGAATAGATTTCGCGGGTCCAATGCCTATAAAGAAAATTGCGCCTTGTGGTGAAACAAAGACCTGATCGCATGCACCAGTGTCCTATCTAAGTATAAATCCAGTAACCAATTTGACTAGCGTAATTAGCCATAGGTTTTGCTACATTAGGCTCTGTCTATCCCGAAAGAGAAATTTAAGTAAAGAGATCAAACAGTTAAAATTTGATATTCGCTTATACATTGGGTCTTTTCTCATAATTCAGGCATGCACTGTGAATTTTAATTGTTTACCGATATTCCGATGCACTAACGCAAATCGCAGTCGAAATTATTAAAATCTATTCCTTGTTGATAATAACTAAATTTTATTAAGTACTTTCATAGGTTTATAGAGGAAATTACTTAATCTTTTTTATTTTAGCCCATAACTGTGCTTATGGACTAAAAAAAAAAGATTTTTCGTATACAAGATTTCGTTATGGACGTAAGTTCTTATTAATTTCTGTGCCAAGGGACTATAAGATAAATGTAATTGCGTCGTTTTATTATAGGGTTCCTATACCCACCTTCCGGCCCCTACTTCAGATCAGCTTCTTGTTATTATTATATATTGCATTGCCATTTCACATACATTAGCATATAAAATTATTTATCTTGCAAGATTTGACCCAAACAAATAACAATACACAGGGCAAGCTGAATAAATGCTTATAATTGAAGAAGAATATAGAAGAAGAATATAAGAAGGTAGATACTTATATTATTTTCTTATTAGAGGAATATAGGTATGTTAAATTCTTTCTTCCTTTGTCATCATTGCCGGCTAAATGGACCTAGAGTGTTGAGTTACTCCACTTATTTTTTTTTAAATTAGATGTTAGCGTCATCTTTGTTGACTGTAGTAAACGTTTATGTAATGTTAGAAGGCTGTTGATACCTCTGCGATACGTTATGTAGTCAATTCCAGTGGCTAACGATAGATGGCGTTGTGTACTATTAGCCGACTTAAAAAATATGAGATTAATACTTTTAAACTATCGCGTTGCATTATTATTAAATAATGCATACGGGAATTAACGCGAAACGTACCTTTTTTTATTTATTTTGCTGACGTTTCGTTCGGGTTTCACCGAACGTGGTTCCAGCTTGACTCATATGGGATTGATGGGAAGACCCAGATTTACTTTGGCTTTGGACATGTCACGTATAATAACGTTATTTTAAATATAGTTAATACAAACTACACCACGTTATTATCTAAGTAGAAAGGTACTTCCATACAGATACCGAAGCAAAACCTAAATTAAAAGACTAAGTGAGTGAAGCCTCTTTTTTACAAGCTTTCAATTAAGTACAATGGCGTGGGGTCCCCGGCAGAGTAGAATAGGACCACTCCAAGTCTTCCCGTGCATGTCGTAGAAGGCAACTTAGGAAACACAAGCTAAACACAGCTTGTAAACATCAATGAGACCTCTCCAACCCGTCTGGCCAGCGTGGAGAGTGTAGGCCAAATCCTTGACTGCTCTGGCTAATATATCGCTCTGGTAGTAGAGAGAGGGTCGTGCTCCTGCAGTGGAGACTAAAAAAGACCTGGATGATGATGATGATGATTTAAGTACAAGCTTTTTCATTACAAGCTTTTAGCTTGCCGTTTGTTGATTTTTGGGTCAAATCTTGCAAGTTTTTGAGCCACTTCCCGATTTCTGATTATAGGGTGAATTTCAATAGGTCCATTAAGGCGAAGATATAGGCAAATGACCTTGAAGTGGCGCCCTCATTTGAAATAAATTGTTAACTCGTAAATATGGAGATAATTTCCATATTGCTCTTCGTCATGCACTAGATAGCCCTTTAAATTATTTTATAAACCACCGTTGAAAGTATTTACATTAGTCCGTCTTGCTTTAAAACTTGCCTCCGCCAAAAGTGGCCACGGCAAGTTTTAAAGCTAGACGGATCACCAATAATAGTTTTAACGGCAGTTCATAAAATAATTTAAAGGGCTATCTAGTGCATGACGTAGAGAAATATGGAAATTATCACCATATTTACGAGTTAACAATTTATTTCACACTTCAAGGCCATTTGCCTATATCTTCGCCTTAAAATCTTCATTCCGTGGACTTTTTTTATCTTAAGGTGAAGTGGTAGCATAAGTGGCGCCCTCATTTGAAATAAATTGTTTAAAACTAAATATGGTGATATTTAAAAATTTGATTTGTATCTATGTCTAAAAAAGACCTTTAAACTATTTTATGAATTACCTTTGAAATTATTACTAATAGTTCGTCTAGTTTTAAAACGGGTTTTCGTTTTGGTATAAAACTAGACGGACTATTAATTTATAATTTAATAATAATTTCAAAGGTTATTGATTGTAGCACGACAATGCAATTGTAGCACGAGATGTTTGTGCTTAGTCCTTTAGTTGCCTCTTACGACATCCACAGGAAGAGATGGAGCAGTCCAGTGGTCCTACTCTAACCCGAAACCACACATGTGTTTGCAGCAATAACTATTTTTATGTAAATCTTCTCTCTCTATGTATTTATATCCAATAAATGGATAGCAAAAGCATAAATAGTGCAAATACACACGAAATGCGAGACGAGGCTCGCTCCCTTATATTTTAATTCTATTAAGTGCTCACAATTTGCCAAGAGATGCATCCAATATTGTACACGATTAACTTAAAAGCTATATGAATTTGAACTTTAATACCACAGTTTTAAGAGTGAACGTTAATAGTTTTAAAGGTAACAGTTAAATTTGCGAATCGTATAGGTTATTTGGTTTGTCCTAAACAAACCGAAGGCACTTCCTAGAGGCGTATTTAACATGTAGCCAATAAAAAAGTTGTTTGGAATGCGTAATGGCATTCTTGTTTTCTTTCACGGTAGTTTTCAAGTGCGGACGTGAGTGTTTGACCACTGTTTTAGGAGAAAGGTTCGGGATGCGGCTAGAGTAAAGGTGGAAGTTATAACATGCTAGACACACCTATCATCATCATCATCATCCCAGCTCTTCTTCCGCCCACTGCTGAGCATAGGCCTCTCTTCGACGCCACCCATCTCGGTCCTGTGCTGCTCTCGCTTCCCTCACCCGTTCTGGGTCACCATTCGGTCAGAGCCCTGCTCCACCGAATCAATCCGTCGGGCCAGGTGTCCTGCCAGTTCCACTTTAAGTTCGTGACCGTTATACCAACGTCTTGTACTTTAGTACGTTGTCGGATTACGGTGTAAGGAACGCGATTCAGCAACCTGATGCCAAGCATAGCGCGCTCTATGGCTCTCTGTGCGACTCTCAGTTTGTGCACAGCCTCCTTCGTGAGCGTCCATGTCTCAGCACCGTACGTCATAGTGGGCAGGACACACTGGTTGTATAGGCGGGTCTTCAGCAGCCATACCTATCATACCTATCTAATTATATTCTGAATGGACCTGTAACACTGTGGTAATGGAATCACGTTAATCGACGATGCGGCTTGCTACCCATCACTAATTTGTTTTACACCTTCTCGCCTACCATTACGCTAAATAGTGGCCTTTGGGCTATAAAATAGCCCAAAGCAACTACACTATTTATTTCACACACGATGAACGAATTCCTATGAAATCTTCGTAACGGTAGCAAAACGGCCAAGCATCACGTTTTGAATAAAATGTAGAGTATGTGAAGTTAGGCTTGGTAAAGTAAGGGCGCATAGATCAAGAATCTTGGCTCTACATGAGATCTGACCACTTTTTCATAGATTTTGATTAAGGTGTAGTGTACAGCTTGTAGGTTTAGAGCGTGTAGTCTTTAGAGCTTGGCTTTATACGAGATCTGATAACTTTTTCACAGGGTAAGCTATAAAAACTCGTCTTGGCAACATTTTTACATGAAAATGTTTTTGTTGGGATTTTATTATACACGTAATGTATACAAAACTTATTGACGTGTAAAAGTGCCTGCATAGGCCTAATTACTAAAATAACATTTGAATTTTAGAATTTTAGGTCTAACGGCCCCTAGCTCTGTCTACCCCGTTAGGGATAAAGATGTATGTACTTATGTATTTTCCGACAATTAATAAATTTAATCGCACATTTGTATAGAAAGTCGAAATATTTTGGATTTCGTTATATATTATTTTGTGGAATGTAATCAAATCAGTATCATGGACTGAACTTTCTGTCAAAATAACTTGTTTATAACTGAACACAGACAGTTGGGTAGGAAATCCCACGTGCAGAAAGCAATAAACACAATAATTATTCTTCGTAGCACGATAAATAAATTTATACTAAAATCGTAGACGTCTACACTTTTGCCTACGAGTTCTGAGTTTCAGTAGCCCTGCTACGCAACAGCTACAATCCTAGATATTTTAGAAACATTGTACTTTTTCACGTGACCTGCGACCTGCGAAACATTTGCCAGACAGAAGTCTAAAATGTAAAAGATGGGCGTTTGACCTGTAACGTGTGTTTGTTTGTGGCACCGTAGCTCTCAAACCAATTTTGATTAGGTTTTTTTTTTGGTTTCAAAGGTGATTTGATCAATTGTTCTTAGCTTTAAAAGAAAACTTACTGACGAAGATTTGTAAATTTCAAAATTAGTTGCTTTGCAATTGAGATTCAAATACATCTTTTAAAAACATATAGGTATTAAATTTATATTTAGCTATTGTAGTCTGTAAACAACTTCTAAACCACTTAACGTAAGTAATTTTGACAGGTAGGTAAATTTTTTGTTTCAATATACATTGCATTTCAAACATTGTTCAATCAAATATCAATGCGACACTCGAGTTTACAAGTTCCAAACATCCGTCCACACTAACACAAACCACAACAAAACGCTCCAACAAACCAAGTTTCAACTCTCACAAAACATCTGCGAGTTTCTTGACGAAAATAACATGGCGGACAAGTTCAACGTACGAGAAACACGCAACGTTTCACAACACGCGCAACTCGCGCCGATCGAACAGTCCCCAGTTGTTTCTCGAAACGTCCACCGGCAACACGCATCATGTCTTTCGCTACAATCGCTACCGATAATTCTATATCGTGGAACAACGATTTAATCTTCAAACTAATTGACTTATATCACGAAAGATCTCTACTATGGGACACGAATTTAAGGGAATATAAAGATAAACAGAAGAAACACGACGCCTGGGCAGAGATCGCCGCCGCTATGGGCATGGATAAGGATGCAGTCGAAAGAAAGATTAAAATTCTCTCGACGCAGTTTCGAAGGGAGATCGTCAAGAACGATAACGATGAAAGCAAATGGTTCGCTTTTAGGAAATTGATGTTTTTGAAACCTCGGGTTTTGAAGGCGTTAGCGGATACTGAATCTAATGTAAGTTGCAATTAATTAAGTATTTACTTATTAGTTGTAGTTGTAGTTACTTTATATGTTAGATTATGGCAGTAAAATTACTTCGTAATACTGTTAGTAAATAGGTACCTACTTAGCTATTTTTGACTAAGTTTGTTTCTGAAACAAATAATACCTAAGTATCTATATTAACATTCAAAGATCTTCAAAAGGTAAAACACAGTAAAAAATATTCTGGGTCTACCTATGTGTACAGTAAAAAATCCTATAACAACAGCAATATAATACTGAGATAAGGGATTATGTATTGTTCTTTGATATAATACCCCACCTTTTGTTTTACATTTTAATCATTATTTGAAAAAAAGGTCATACTTATACCTACCTACCTACTTAACACTTCGCCTGTTGAAAAATGTAGTTATCTCTTTCTGGCACACTAAAATTCCATCAAAATGAAGAGTGTTTACTCTATCTGTGGACACAGGGGTCCCAGCTCTTTGTACGAACATTATTGGAAACGTGTTACAAAAATGCTTCAACATGAAACTCATAACAGGTTATTATTACCTGTGCATTTATATCTCGCTCACACCGATAAAACACTTGATGTGAGCGAATGAGACGGCAGAACGGCCGGTGCATGTTGAGTGAAGGTTGAATGACTCAGTTTATCTTTCTTCGACGCATACAATTTCACTTTTGTTGACAAACGTTGAGGCATAGCGCTGGCGCTGACTGGGGGACTGGCGAGATTGTGGTCGAAGCATGACGGTGCAAAGTCTAGTCCGATCGGAAATTATATGGATAGACAAAGGAAATATTAGTTTTAATTTGAAATAATTGGTTTGTTAAGTAATTAATAAAAATTATAATACTTCATAGTTATAATTATTTATTATGTTGTGAATAAAGAAAGTTTACCCATAAAAATTTAAAAAATATAGAGAAAAATTGTTTTGTCCTCCCATACAAAACCCGTCTGTCTAAGCGCTGATTTGTATGGGAAGAATTTTTTTTATCGATTTTTAATATTTTTTTATAGAAAGTAGTTCAGTATCATGGACTGAACTTACTCCAAAATTTTGGACAGTGTTTAAAAAGTCAGTCTTTATTTTGGTCCTTGATCTCAAATTTTAAAATGTATACAAACCAATTATAAACTATTATTCAATACATAAATTGAAAATTGAACAGATGATTTTATGATGTACGAAATAGTTACCTATAAGTTAGTATAATATTTAGTCGTTATATTTATTGAAAAGAACAATCAGTGGTGACACTTATTGTGACATTCGTGACGTAGTCTTGGGCCATCGCGGGAAGGGAATACCTTGTTTAATTATACCATGAATAAGAATAAGAATATTTTATTTGCTCAAATACAGTAGGTACATAAAATGTAAATTGCATAATTAGTATCATGTATCCAACCTAAACTAAGGCATGCAAATTATAATGTAGTCCAATTTATCTATTAAAATATTGTTTACATGGGTACAATTGAAAACACAATAAATTTTGTTTAATAATACAATTTCATAAATTACAATATTATTTTTTCCGCTTACTGAAGTCTGTGTACCTACTCCGATATAGAGTATAAGCAATGCTCTAGTAACCATTTTGTCAGTCCTTTTTCAAACGCTCTTCCTTTTAATGATTTAATGTTAGCTGGTAAGTAATTGAATAAGTAAATACACATGTTAAAAACATTTTTTTTTCATACATATCCTTATGGCATCTAGGCTGATTTAATCTATTCATGATATTAGGTCGAGGGCCTCAAAATTAATTAGTTTCTTTTTTGAAAAATTCCGGATGCGATTCTACAAATAGGTATGGCAGCCGCGCGCGCCCAGAGCATGCTGAAGGAAGCAGCCTCATGATCTGAGGTGTTGCGCTGTCCATAGGCTGAATCGTCCTTGCATGCCATGAACCACACTAAGCACTTAGCTTTTATCATGGGTCCAATGGACACAACCAAGTACATAACTAGATAACGTCTAATTATATAAAAAAAATATTCTTTTCAGACAAGAGATGAAGACTGGTCTATCTCACAGCCCTCAGCAACACCCACTGCAAGCAACTGCAAGCAGTCTGTAAGCACTCCCCAAATTAAGGTGAAGAGAATGCGGGTCAGCGAAACAGAGTCCGAAGATACCAGCACAAGGACAGAAGAAACTTACAGGATAATGGCAGAACTTTACCGGGAGAGGGTCAACAGAGATGAGTTCACGGTTTTCGGAGAACACGTCGCGGTGAAACTGAGGAAGTTAGATAATTTGTATGCGAGATGTACTGCGCAGTACCATATCAACAATATTTTGTATAGGGCTGAGATTGGGGAGTATGATACGTTGGAAGACAGCAAGCCTTATCTAGGTTAGGAATTAACTTTATGTATAGAAAAAAGTTTAAGTGTTTTTTAAAGATGCGAGTATACAACTCATTTTAACTTGGTTAGATAACCAGGGGCGGATTTAGAGAGGGGCTAAGGGGCTCAGACCCACTCTGAAAGTATCTTAGTCCCTCGATTAAAAAAGCTCTATGTTATGTAGGTATGTACAGGGGCAGATTTAGAGAGGGGCTAAGGGGCTCAAACCCACTCTAAAAGTATCTTAGTCCCTCGATTAAAAAAGCTCTATGTTATGTAGGTATGTACAGGGGTGGATTTAGAGACGGGCTAAGGGGCTCAAACCCACTCTAAAGGTATCTTTAAAAAAGCTCTATGTTATGTAGGTATGTACAGGGGCGGATTTAGAGAGGGGCTAAGGGGCTTAAACCCACCCTAAAAGTATCTGAGTCCCTCGATTAAAAAAGCTCTATGTTATGTAGGTATGTATCACTGGGCATAAAGTGCGATTCCCAATTCGTGTAGTTTAGTAAAAACAAAAATATGTGATTTTTAGTCTTTACTTTTCTTTGTTATAACCAATTAATTTAGTTCAAGCAAACCTTAAACCCTAGATGCACCAAAAATCAATTGGCAAGTAGACATCATATGCTGTGGACTATGGTTCACAAGTGGACATGATTTGTTGTAATATTACAAGTTAGAATATACGTGCATCTACGAGTATATTCAGTGAAAAAGGAGAAGATACAAAGATACTAGATACGGGCTATAAGAATTTATTGTAAGTTAGTAATACCTAGGTAAGGTATTACTCTAGTAGATAAGAATATAAAAGACTTGATTTAATAGTTTTTTTTAATCAGCAAGAGACGATTATACACACTTTATAAAAATATTTTTGTTTAATTTCATTTACACGACATAGTGTGGAGAACAATTCAATTGTATTTTATAAAATCAGCATGCAATAGGGATGTTGACTGGGTCCGAAATATTATTTTATTAAGTCCGTTAGTTATATAGATTATCAAAAATAACGGACCCATATTTTTTTCATAAACTTTCGGAGTGGGATTAATGTCAAGTGAAATCAGAACTAGATCGTCACGTTATGCGAAATTTAAATGCACTATATCTTCGTCATTATTTGCTAATCAGAGAAAAGAAAAAATACATACAAAATATTTTTTAACTATTTACCTGATGAGCCAAAAATATTTTTAAAGTTCACATCCGTATTCTTTATTGTATATATATATATATATATATTTTAAGGTATTTGTTAAGAGTTAAAGAGGGTAAAAATAAGAGTACCTACAATTTTTTTTAACCACTTCACTTTCACTGCTGAAAAATGCATCGTGTGTATTTTTCCAAAGAGGAAAACACACACGGTGCGTTTTCAGCAGTGGAAGTGTATGGTTTGCCTCTTAGGTCATTGGGCGTCTACGTTAAAATTTTATTATTACCTATGAAAACGAGGGAGAGCTTGTTTACAAATTGGAAAAAACTATGCGTAATAAAAGAAAGCACATACTTCTACTAATGTTTAATGACGTCATGCCAAGAATAATGGAAATCCACCCTTTAGTTTTGGAGAATACCATTTTCTTATTTAGCTGCTTCATACTGAAAAGCGATGAATTATTGAATTTGATATTATGTTATTTATTCACTATCAGATACACTAACGTCTTTATTCCTAACGGAGCAGACAGAGCCTAGGCGGCAAGGCCCAGGCCACTTTTAGCGTGATGGTGGAATAGGTGGAAAAAGGATATCATAATAGTGATGGGTTGCTAACCGCATCGCCTATTGATGATTCAGATTCTTGTCCATTCCCTCGATCGGCTTTACTATCTCCGCGGGAAGAGAAGCAGCTGGTACATTATGTTTTTTCTTTTCTCCCATACCAACAAGGAAGATTATTTCCGTAAATATTTCCCTAAATTTCCATTTTTAGGGATATGGCCGGGAATGTTTACGGGAATATTCCCAAAATCTCCAGAGATGGCACATCACTAAGTCTAGTCTAGCCTGTACCACGTGTATAATAATTTATTACGCTAATGTCTTTTTCACTTTGTAAAATATACCAGGTGCAAACGGCGATCGACAAAGCTCAACATATATAGCAAGTATGACCTTGTAACGTTACATGTTACATGAAAAACCCTGCTGAGTCAGCGCCTCTATTAAGATGTTCCGAACCTAACCCACCTAATTAATCCCACAATACTTAGGGAACCTTATATAATAGCGGTAGTTGCCCCAACAATAGTTGCCTGGAAAGCATTTTAATAGCGTGTATTTCGGCGAATGAAATTCATTCAGCCCAAAATGAGTTCCATTGTTCCTGCCTGATAAAACACGGCAGGAAAATTACGGAGCGTCTGCTGTGTCAGTTATTGGTGCGGTGAACAATCTCGCCGGGTTTGGGTTTGGAGCTGGAACCGGCCGAGAGCGGTTTTATATTGCGGTTTTGAAGGAGAGGTTTCAGAGATTTATTTCCATTATAGTCATCAGCACATCAAGCTACCCAAATTCGTTGCAATTTGGTACTATTACCATGCTCTTAACTATACACTCACATTTTGATGGCTTACAGGTTACACAAAATCTTCATTATTACCTTGTATTTGTGTGTACTGAGTACCAGATTTTAGGGTTCCGTACCCGAAGGGTGCAAATGGGATCCTATTACTGAGACTCCGCTGTCTTTCCGTCTGTCCGTCTGTCACAGGGCTCTATCTCTTGAACCGTAATAGCTAGACACCTGAAAATTTCACCGATTATGTATTACTGTGGCCGCTATAACAACAAGTACAAAAATAAAAAAATAAAAAAAATTAAAGGTGGTCGTCATACAAAAAAACGTGTTTTTTTTCAGCGTTTTTAACTCGATCGATCACAGGGCTCTATCTCTTGAACCGTAATAGCTAGACACCTGAAATTTTAACCGATTATGTATTACTATGACTACTATAACAACAAATACTAAAAATAAGATAGAGTTAAAAATTAAAGGTGGTCGTCATAGAAAAAACGTGTTTCTTCAGCATTTTAAAACATTGTACGGTGGTACGGAAGCCTTCATGTACGAGTCCGACTCGCACTTGCCCGTTTATTAAGATAATTATGTCCTGTATTTCACTTTTGTGCAATAAAGGGTATTGTATTTTACCAGGTCACTTTTGGTATAAATTTTTCAGTTTCTTTTTGGCTAGAGGCTAGTTTATTGAAGCTCATAGTTATGACGCGTCAAATGATGCTGAGCTATTTAGAGGTGTCCTAAATTGTAAAGAGTTTTATGTAAAGAAGAAGAACATGTGAGGCTTACACGCAGCCTTATACCCAGATAGCGATAGTTTGGGCCAGAGATATTGGAGAGAAGATCTAAGCTCTTTGGTTTTGGCCAACAATAGTGGCTTTAAAGCATTTTAATAGCGTGTATCTCGGCTGATCGCGCCGGAACGAAATTCATTAGCCCATAATTAAATTTTTAACAAAAAAACAACCGACTTCAATTTTTTTTAGGAGTTTCTTCCATATCTCCAAAGTTCTTCAACATATCGTAACCAAATTAAAATGAGACCAACTTGGTAGTAAAGGCTTTCAAATAAAAAAAGAATCATCAAAATCGGTTCAAAATTGGCATAGATATCGCGTCACAAACATACATTAAAAAAAATACAGTCGAATTGATAACCTCCTCCTTTTTAAAGTCGGTTAAAAATAAGTTCCATTGTTCCTGCCTAATAAAAAAAGATAATTGGTATTTAGTTAAATGCATGCATGTATTCATAGTTACAATTCGCGAAGTGACATAGTGGTAGGCATAAGGCATGATACTTACCTATCTAGAGGTGTCCTAAAACGTAAAAATATCAAATAAGTTAACATTATAAAAGTAGATAGTGGTGGTTTACCCAACAATAGTGGCCATGGAAAGCATTTTAATAGCGTGTATTTCGGCGGATAACTCCGGAACGAAATTCATTCAGCCCAAAATGAGTTCCATTGTTCCTCCCTGATAAACACGGCAGGAAAATTACGGGGCGTCTGATTGTGTCCGTCATTGGAGCGGGCACAATATGCCGGGAACCGGTCTCAACTTCGCAAGCGGTTTCATATTACGTCATTTTGTGACTCTATTAATCCAAAATATCCCTGAATTTAAAATTAAGCAATTTAAAATAATTTACTAAGGTTTGCTTTTATCAACATCATTTCGGCCGCATGGTGTCCACTGCTTAACATTTTCTTCTCCATCTAATCGCGCTCCCGGTTACATCTTCAGCTGTGCTGCTTCGGATCCCGGGATACGCGTTCCCGCTTTTTCTTCTTCAAATACCTATATGGTGCATTGCATGTCAATGTCTACCCAGGGACGCCAAAGACCTTGCGAATTAAAGAAGAAATAGCCGAAAGGATTAAAATGATTTGGTTAGTTTTACGAACGGCCGGCTGCTTGATGTAAACCCTCTAGGGGAATGTCTTCTTGTTCGTCTAAGCGCGTTCCCGGTTGCATCCTCAGTTGTGCTGCTTCGGAGCCCAGGGTGCGCTTTCCCACTTTTTCTTCTCCAAATATAGCATGCATGTCAATAGTCACTCAAGGATGCCAAAGACCTTGCAAAATGAAGAAGAAATAGCCGGAACAGTTTAAATGATTTGGCTGTAGTTTTACGACCGGCCGCCTGCCTGACGTCAACCCTCTTTGGGAATGTATTTGTACGAAAAATTTAAAAATTGACACACAAGTTTTAGATTTATTTAAATTTTTTAGACGATCGCATTTTTTGATTGGGGGAGAAATAGGGAAAAAGGGGGAACTTTTCTGTAGCGTTATTTATTGACGGATTTCAATCTAATTAAAAGGCATACTAAGGAATTCAATCTACAAAAGATATTGCAAAAAAAACATTTTAAAGTGGAGTGGAAAGCTGTAGCGTTAAGAATATATGGACGGATTTCACTGAAATGGCTTTGCTAAGCCAGGGGAAAGGGGAAAGTTTTGGTTATTGCGTGATTAAAAGAGGTCGCGAGGTCTACTGTTCTCACAGAACCACTAGTAATAAAACGGTTAAAAACTCACTTCTCTTAAAGAATTAATTAAAACGTAGAAAAAACAACAAATTAATAAAATAACAAAAGCCCTTTTACTACCGTTTTCAGGATCACAACTAAATACACAAACCCTCTATATCCCTGAAAAACACCCAGCAATTTAAAATCATTGTTTCACAGAATCAAAGCCAAACTTTTTTCAGAAAGCCTCTTAAGTGGCTCAACCTCTTTTGGGTTTGTCGAAAATAAAAAAAGCATTTGTCAGAGCGACGAATGTCAAAGGAAGGAACGACTTCGTGATTAATTACGAAATGGCTCTAAAACATCAGCCGAGGAAATAAAAACGGGAATGTAAAGTTTTTCTATGCAACATGAACGCGGAATCTGACATCCATTTCTTGACTTCAATTAAGGGGGAAATCCTGCCGCTTTAAACAATGTCGTCTTAGAAGTTGAGTGATAACCCCGAGCTAGCAGTTACTTGTTTATTTATATAAAAAGGTACCTACGCTTATTTTTTTATTTTAATTTTATTTATTCAGGTTCACCATTGTGCACATTAATACATGCATATATATTTAAAGGCTATATATTTAACATATTTATTAAATGTGTACACCTTCTAAGATGAACACCACTTGCTTTTTAAAAAATTGGTAAGTAGTACATATACAGTATTAGATTTATATGTAGACACCCTTCGACACCAATTATAATTGCATATAAAGTTTTTTATATGTAGACACTAATTATAATTGCATATATATCATTTGCCACTATACAAAATTTACTGCCGTAAATATTTAATGGCGTAAAAATTTAGTTACTTATAAAATTATAAATTGTCGTTAGATCAAAAAGAATCAATATCGTTTTGTAAGATTGAGGTAGGTATTGTTAATTTATTTATTACATCACAAACATTATAATTTAATGTGTTATAATATTACAACTTAGTGTTTCAGCATTTTAAACTTACTTAAAACTTTTGTAACTATCGTGGAAAATATCAAGTTCAGGTTTTCTATCAATTAATGGAACTAGATATTTATGGTAAACCTTGCTTCTGAAATACAAAAACACTATCACGTCATTATCCCTAATAGGGTTGACAGACCAATTTAGGTCTTGCGGCTCTAAGCAGACAGATCCCAGGGCTGTAAGCTAAAGGCCACTTTTAGCTTAATGTTGGGCGTTAGGACATGCCCGATGGACTTCGAGACCATCTAACTGTCCGGCCGGCCTATATTTTCAGAAAATAGATAAAATAATACCAACAACAATTTTTTTTCTGTTTATCCTTATGGTTGACTGGGAGAGATTGCTTTTAGCATTAAGTCGGCCATTTGTTAAAAGTATGTTTTTACTTTGGAACCATAAAGAGTTTTAAACAAAAAAAAAAATCATACTTTTTACAAACTGAAGTCATCATCAGGTCTTTTTAGTCTCCACTGCAGGAGCACGACCCTCTCTTTACTGCCAGAGCCATATTAGCCGGAGCAGTCAGAGGATTTGGTCTACACTTTCCACGCTGGCCAGACGGGTTGGAGAAGTCTCACTGATGTTTATAAGCTTTATTTAGCTTGTGTTTCCTAAGTCGCCTTCTACGACATCCACGGGAAGACTTGGAGGGGTCCTATTTTACCCTGCAAAAAATCACACGGCTCAGAAACTGAAGCAAAGGAAATCAATTTCAGTTATTTTGTATATTCTTACCATTTTTTCAGATTATCATAAAACCAAACGACCTTAATTTAATGCAAGCAAAATTAAGCGTCGCATCGTCTTCTATTAAAGGTTTCATCAGGAAATTACGAACCTTCGATTACAAGCTCAATTCTTGTGAACTACCAAATAGATGGCGGAAGTCTGCAGGCTGCAAGGATGATAAACTGAGGAGCTGGTATTAGTTCATCCAAGTTAGTAAAGGCCCAGTCATGTTCCAGTCATTTGCTTTGGATCAATTTTATATGATGTATGGTCTACCTTCGTATGATACGATTATCCCATAGAGCTATTATGTAAAACTAGAGAAGACATCGCATAACACTGGTTTGTTCCGCTCAATTGTAACTATCTCCATAAACTTCACTTACAATACAGTTATTCTTTATTGCACCATAAACAAAGGAAATACAACAATACTTAGTCGCTTGCTAGCCTTTCGGCCGCCTATGTAACTGTATTTTGTAACCGGTTACAAAATAAGATTCTTTTTAAAATCAATCAATCATTTATTTGTTAAAAATAGTATAACATACATTTTTTTTATTACCAGTTACAAAGTAGTAAATATTTACAAGCTCTTATACGCCTTGTAGTTTTGACAGTATACTAAGCAAAAACCATACGAAAACATGTTAAACATAATTAAAAATGCCCTGGTGTGTTTAAATACTGTAAGAATGATTCAAGGAACACGGCAAAGTGTAAAGAAATGACCCTCCATCGGTAAGTAACCAAATTTCATTGTTTGTGAAAAATTTAAACACGTAGGATAAAATTCACGCCTCCAGATATTCAAAAATAGAATAGTGGCCAATGTTTGAGATAGCTGGTCTATATATTCTGCGGCAATGGCTAAACTCAGCAAATACTATGGACGAGTAACTTCATACTTTCATTATCATGGAAGTCTACTTCTGGATATAGGCCTGCTCCAAGGATTTCCAAAACGACCGATCGGAGGTGGCATCAAGCGTTTTCCTGCAACCTTACTCAGGTCGTCTGACCACCTAGCAGGTGGGTAGCGTTTTATAATAGACGCAAAAAGTAGAGTTTCTCTGGTATTTTAATCAACAAAGCGGGAATTCCCAGACGGCTTCAGTTGAATTCCACTTCGCTTCAATAAAATGTAACGAAGTTGCTTCAAGTGCAAGTTCAGTACATACAACTAAATTACTTTCCTTTTCTACGAATAGTCCGACTTCAATTTAGTGGATGTTGCTTTTTTGCCGTTTGCCTTTAGAAAATACCTAAACGTTAACCATCTAATAAATACTTGTATGAATGCAGTTTACAGGTGTAGGTAGTTTTAATTAATACATTTTGTCAGCTTAAAATTTTAATGTGAGGTTTTAACTTTACTAAATAAATGTATAAATTAGTTATCTAGCCCCCGTAACATGGCGCCGTTGATAAATCCAGATAAAGTTTATATCGCGCGACGGACTAGTGCCATCCCGCTCGTTATCATGACGTAGAGCGAGATAGTGATAGATGATAGCGCTCTATAAACGCTGTCGACGGTGCCTACGCATTTTTGCCAAAAGTGGCCGTTTTCCGCAAAAATGCTAAGAAAAGTTTAACGTTCTCACTTTAAACAGTAGTTCATAAAATAATTAAAAGGGTAATCTAGGGCTTTACAAAGAAAAAAAATTAAATGATATCTCCGTTTTCTTTGAAATGATTTATTTCAAATGGGGGCAGCACTGGACCCCGGAAAATTCAAGTACGGCCTGAAATGGCAATCACGTACAGACACCGAGACGACTTAATTAAAGCAGGAAGACTCTTATCTTACTTTAGTTCTAAATAGTGATAAGTTTATATTCGCAATATGATTCGCATTTCCTTTGTTTACAGTTTCCACAATAGCAATCTATGGAATGGTGGAAATACGGGCCGCTGTTGCTAGCAATAGTTATGTTCCTGCTGGTGGGGACCGTCATCGAGACTCGCATGGAGACTTTTGTAAGGAGAATAAGTGAGTTATTACACTTCTTCTTTCGAGTGTATTCAAAAATGAACATATTATTATATAGGGTGAATTTTTAACCACCAGCCAAATTTTTGAAGCAGGTTCAGCCCATGATACTAATCAACTTTTCATAAAAATAATTACTGAAAAATTCGGGATGGCGGGG
Organism: Acrobasis repandana; assembly: GCA_963576875.1. NCBI lineage: Eukaryota > Metazoa > Arthropoda > Insecta > Lepidoptera > Pyralidae > Acrobasis > Acrobasis repandana. Next base: position 16,550,283 of record OY756232.1, on the reverse strand, counting down.
CTAAAGCTCGATTACAAACATACATACGTAATCGATAGGCCTATCGGTATTGACTATTTTTCAAGGTCATCTATCGATAGTGAAACTATCGATTGTCCAGCAACGCTAAGTACTTATGTCTTCATCATCATCAGGTCTTTTTAAGTCTCCACTGCAGGAGCACGACTCTCTCTGTACTACCAGAGCCATATATTAGCCAGAGCAGTCAGAGGATTTGGCCTACACTCGCCACGCTGGCTAGACGGGTTGGAGAGGTCTCATTGATGTTAAGCTTGTGTTTACTAAGTCGCCTTCTACGACATCCACGGGACGACTTGGTATCCTATTCTACTCTGCCGGAAACCACACGGCTAGTAGTGTCTAATTAAGAAGTAAATTCTGTTTCAGTTTATCGTCAGCCTTTACAAGAGCCAGCTGTTAACAGCACCGTTGGCACCGCCCCTCCTGGTCCTCCCGCCCCTCCTGGTCCTCCCACCCCTCCTGGGACACAAGACAACCCCTGTGCTTGCCAGGACTGTCAGGCAGGCGGTCACAGCATAAACATGCAAACAATTACGCGTACATTACCGCTGACTATGCCGCAAACACAACAGACAGAACTGCACGTAGCACCGCAAGCGTGCGCCCAATTACAACAAACATAACCCTTAAAAAATTATAGGTCCATAATACAGGCTGACTTTTTAACTACCAGCCAAATTTTTGGAGCGAGTTCAGTCCTTGATACTGAACTACTTTCCATCAAAACAATCAAGGGAAAACTAAAATGAAAATTCGCCTTCCCATACAAATCAGCGCTCAGCCAAACGGGTTTTGTATGGGAGGACGAAATTTTTTTATCGATTTTTAATAACTTGTTTTATAGAAAGTAGTTCAGTATCATGGACTGAGCTTGCTCCAAAAATTTGGACAGTGTTTAAAAAGACACCCTGTATAGGTATAACGACCTTTATGATGATGAGCTATTAAAACACCATGAATCTGGTTGATCCACTTCCGTCTATATGCCAAGAGTGGCGACGGAATAATGGATCAACCAGATCCAGTGGGTTTTATTAGCTCGTTACAGGGTTTAACAAAATATACTGAAATAATATACCGCTAAAGTGCACCACTAAATATAACGTTTAATTAAATATATTCTGAAATTATTTGAATGGTAAATTACATTCAGTCCATGATACTGATCAACTTTCCCTACATTTAAAATTGCTTTAGAATATTTTATTAAACGTTACTTAAATTTAGTGATGCACTATAATGACGGTCGCTCAAATAGGCTTACATTACAAATATTGGTCTAAAATTACAAATATTACAAACAACACAAAATATTGATTGCAACGTCACAAACATAGGCCCAATTATCAGGTAGGCGTAATATCACAATAATAATTGTGGGTCCAAAGACAACAAATATGCGCCCAAATACGACAAAAGTTTGCACAAACATTATAAAATATATAGATGAATAAACCTCATACCTACTTCATCCGTAGAGCATTCAAATAAGATTCCATTATGCATCTTTGTGGGACGGATCTTCCACGTAAGATGTGCTTTACAAATCTTTTAGCATTTATTCTTTAAACCTTATTTCATTAGATTTATACAAAACTTTTATAAAATCGAATGATGTAGATATTATGTAATAAAACCAATTATAAATTATACTTTTGTAATTTTTTTATATTTACATGGTGGATTCTTGCAGGTGCATTTCAGTCAGACCGACTGTATCCCTGGCAAGGGAGGCGTAGTTTGCTGAGTAGCCCTACAGAACGTTGGTGTCATCATCATTGTTATCAGGTCTAGGGTGCAAACGGGACCCTATCACTGAGACTCCGCTGTCTGTCCGTCTGTCACAGATCTCTATCTCTTGAACCGTAATAGCTAGACACTTTAAATTTTCACCGATTATGTATTACTGTGGCCGCTATAAGTACAAATATTAAAAATAAAAAAAAGTTGAAAATTAAAGGGGGTCCTCATACAAAAAATGTGTTTTTTCAGCGTTGTTAACTAGATCTTTATAATGGCATTAACTAGATACTTAAAATTTTCACAGATTACCTATGTATTACTATGGCCGCTATAACAACAAATACTAAAAATAAAATAAGTTAAAAATTAAAGGGGTTCGTCATACAATAAACGTGTTTCTTCAGCGTTTTAAAACATTGAACAGTGGCACGGAACCCTTCATGTACGAGTCCGACTCGCACTTGCCCGTATCTCCACTGCAGGAGCACGACCCTCTGTACTGCCGGAACCATACTTGGCCAGAGCAGTCAGAGGACTATCGGCCTACACTCTCCACGCTGGCCAGACGGGTTGGAGACGTCTCATTGATGTCTACAAACTTTGTTTAGCTTATGCTTCCTAAGTCGCCTTCTACGACATCCACAGAAGACTTAGAGTGGTTCTATTCTACTCTGTACCCGGCTATATACACGGCATAAAAAAAACGTATGTGTGATGACATCAAATATTTTGGGAGGAATTGGTCGCAGGTCGCGCTGAATCAGGACGAATGGAAGGATATGGGGGAGACCTTTGTCCAGCATTGGGATAATATAGGTTAAAAAAGGATACACACTGTATATAATATAAGGATATATAATGTTTTTCATGTCTCTCTTTCCAAATGTGGAAATATTTATGAAGGTAATACAAGTTTTCACATTTATTGTTTCGTTTATTTGATTAAAAAAATCTTATGGGTTTTTTAAGTCCATTTTTCGCCTTATTTTTCCCTCCATTGTTTTAAAGAAAGCATCCTGTCGTAGTAGATGACCGAACATTTTCCCTTTTCTATTTTCTATGATTTTTAATTACAAAATATCATAGAAAATAGAAGAGGGAAAATGTTCGATTTGACGTAAAGGACGGATTAAGGCCGTACCTAAATTTTCCGGGGTCCAGTGCTGCCCCCATTTAAAATAAATCATTTCAAAGAAAACGGGGACATCATTTAAAATTTTGCTACTACCAAGCCCTAGATAACCTTTCAAAGTATTTTATGAACTACTGTTTACAGTTTAAAGTGAGAACGTTAAGCTTTACTACGCACATTTGAGAAAAACGGCAGCTTTTGGCAAATGTGCGTAGTAAAGCTTAACGTTCTCATTATAAACTCTAAACAGTAGTTCATAAAATACTTTGAAGGGCTATCTAGGACTTGATAGTTTTAAATGATGTCTCCGTTTTCTTTGAAATGATTTATTTTAAATGGGGGCAGCACTGGAACCCGGAAAATTTAGGTACGGCCTTAATATGCTTGTTTTAATCCGTCCTTTACGTCAAATCGAAGCAACGAATCAGCGAATTTTTGCGTCTCTCTCACATATCAGACACTGGTGACATTACTACGCTACTACATGATACTCTGAAAGAGGCTTCCTAGTGGATGCGCCTGAACTTAATTCGTGGGCAAAAGCTTGATGGTAAGTAAGTATATAATTGTATTACCATGTAGGAGGGTTTGTGAAATAGCGTCCTATAATCTGACTGCTTCCCACAAACGTAAACATACAGCTACCACAAATACACATGTCTCGTAAACATCGGCCGATGACGTCGCGACCGCGTCGGCCAGACAAGGGCATATTACCCGCGCACAGCGACCGGGGTAATTTCCCTTGTGGCTGCGTCTTCTAAGCTATGTTCACTAACTGATAGCGACTGATAGCGAGTAAATTAGCTAGTCACTTAAGCTAGCATTCCGAAACTACTAAAACGTATACATATAGCTACAATTAATACACATGTGTCGTAAACATCGGCCGATGACGTCGCGACCGCGTCAGCCAGACAAAGATATATTATTTGCGCACTCCCGGGGTAATTTCCTTGTGACCGCGATTTCGTGGCCATGTTTACTTACTTATAGCGACTGATAAATTAACTTAGCTAGTAACTTGCGCTAGCATACCACAAGTTAACAAACTACCATAAATACACACGTCTCTTAAACATCGGCCGATGACGTCGCGACCGCGTCGGCCAGACAAGGACACATTATCCGCACACGACTTGTGGCCGCGTCTTCTAAGCTAAGTTTACTTACTTACTTTTAGCGAGTAACTTGGTTAGTAACTTAAGCTAGCACCAAAATAATACACATGTCTCGTTAACATCGTCGGTCGATGACGTCGCGACCGCGTCGGCCAGACAAGGAGATATTATCCGCGCACGACTGGGGTAATTTCCCTTGTGGCCGCGTCTTTTAAGCCCTGTTTGACAAGACAGTGAGTAACTTGAGCCAGCTACTTGAATCAGTAGCTTGAGCCAGCAACTCAAGCTAGTAGCTTGTGACTGCGGAGCTTTCATTAAGGGCCGGTCCTTATTTTTAGTGATTTTGACTTCTTTTTCGGAGCTGATTGGAGCTAACTTAGTAAAAATATGTTAAGATATGTTAAATTAAAGTTTATTTAAGTATTAAAAAAGTGAATGAGACAATTTATTGATTTTCATTGTAATAGTTTGTTTAATTCCAAATAACCTGAGACGTGTTTCAATTTTTTGCGGTGGCCGACGTTCATGTCATTGTTGTTTACACGGAATTTAAAACATGAAGTTTAATTACAGTATTAATTACAGAGAAATAAAGACAAAGGAAAATCCTAAAAAGTGAAAAAGAAGATTTATGAATTTTTTTTAAGGCCGTACCTGAATTTTCCGGGGTCCAGTGCTGCCCCCATTTAAAATAAATAATTTCAAAGAAAACTGAGACATCATTTAAAATTTTGCTACTACCAAGTTCTAGATAACCCTTCAAAGTATTTTATGAGCTACTGTTTACAGTTTATAATGAGAACGTTTAGCTTTACTACGCACATTTGCCAAGAGTGGCCGTTTTTCGCAAATGTGCGTAGTAAGGCTTAACGGTCTACGAGTGGGTTTCTCTTTTATCTAAAGTAGTTGTATAATTGAGTATTTGTTTGTACGTCCACCACGAAATTATTTTTCTATTTATCTCGAAGGTTGACTGGTAGAGAATGCTATTAGCATTAAGTCCGCCTTTTGTTTCATTTTGTTTTGGTAAATAATGTTGAAATACATACAGATACAATAATATGACGTTTCTATCGCTAACGGTGTTTGTTGGTTTTCCGTGTGTGTAAGTGGCCAACACTGGTGTGATATTTTTCAAGATGCCTTTAGGCAGAATTTATGACTATGTCAGATATCTTGTAAAATCTGAAACATTGCTGGCCACTTACACACACACGAAAAACAAAAAGATAAATAAAAAATATATACAGGGTCTAACATAATATACTGAAACTATTTTAAGGGTGGATTCAGTCCATGAAACTGAACAACTTTCCCCAAGGAACATATACCTACCGAAATATGAAAAATAATTTTTGACCTCCCTTACAAGTTGACCGCTGATCAGCTGATCCGATTTTGTAGGGTAAGCAAAAAAATATTTTTCATATTTCGACATATGTTTCTAGGGGAAAGTTGTTCAGTATCTTGGACTGAATCCACCCTTAAAATAGTTTCAGTATATTTTGTTAGACGTTATATATACATATATATAGGGACAAATAACACTGATTGAGCTAGCCCCAAAGTTAGTTTAAGGTGGAGTGGTAGCATAAGTGGCGCCCTCATTTGAAATAAATTGTTTAAAACTAAATATGGTGATGTTTAAAAATTTGATTGGTATCAATGACGGACTATTAGTAATAATTTCAAAGGTTATTCATAAAATAGTTTGAAGGTCTTTTTAGACATTGATACAAATCAAATTTTTAAACTTTTTAAATTTTTAAAATTTTTAAATTTTCACCTTAAACTTGTGTTATGGGATACTAACTCAACGATACTATATTTTATCATAAATACATATATAGATAACCACCCAAGACTCAGGACAATTTAGAAAAAGGCCATTTTTTCGACTTGCCCTGTCTGGGGATCAAACCCAGCACCTCCGGAGTGGCGAACTGGCGTGTTAACCACTACGCCACGGAGGTCGTCAAAATATTAAAGATAATTAGGTATATTATGATATGATGGGGAGCCGAAGAGTGACAAGACTTGACCAGTAAGTACTGGCGCAAGCTACTAGCTTACACAAACGCAGCACGACCAACGCATTCTCTCAACAAAGCCAGGTTAAGCGCCGGATTTTATTATTCAGCCGAACCCACTATAACTCTACTCATACTATTACGACCCAGTTTTCCTGAATGGTTTTCCTGATTATGATTTTCCCTGCAGTAACTGTGGGACCACAGGGCAGAGCGGACAGTTATCCATTGAGGAAAACTAGCAGATGACCCTTGCTTTCATTAAGGTGAATATAAAAGCAAATGGCCTTGAAGTGGCGCCCTCATTTGAAATAAATTGGTAACTCGTAAATTTTATGGTGATAATTTCCATATTGCTAATCGTCAGGCACTAGATAGCCCTTTAAATTATTTTATGAACTGCCGTTGAAACTCATTTTTGCCAAAAGTAGCCGTTTTCCGCAAAAATACGTAGAAAAGCTTAACGTTTTCATTTAAACTGTAAACAGTACCTAGTTCATAAAATAGTTTGAAGGGTTATCTAGGGCTTCACAAAGACAAAATTTAAAATGATATCTCCGTTTTCTTTGAAATGATTTATATTAAATGGGGGCAGCACTGGACCCCGGAAAATTCATGTATGGCCTTCGTGGCGAAAAGATATAATGTGGTAATAAGAAATAACAATAAATAAATAAATATTATGGAATTCACTACCACGCATTATACGAGACTCCAAATCTTTCCCTGTTTTTAGGAAGAGAGTAAAAGAGTATTATCTTTCCTTAACGTAATGAATAGTATACTCGTACCTATATACTATACATGTATTTGTTTATAGTTAGGTATTTATATGTATATGTATTTATGTATAATATGTGTGTATGTTTATTGATGTATTGTATATGTATATGTATGTTTAACATTTAAGATAAGTACTTATATTTATTTGTAACGATAGTCTTTAGTACACGCCTACTACCTGTTTTCTTCAATTTTCCTCTCCTGGGTCTGCTGGAAGAGATTTCTTATGAAATAAGCAGTACCTATGTACTCTATTTTCTTTCTTTGCACGTTCCTTTGTTTGTGTGTTGTGTACATGAATTTTGTATTTATTTACACTTTATTGTACAAACATACAAATGTAATAGTACAACAGGCGGACTTAATGCTAAAAGCATTCTCTAACAGTCAAACCTTTGGGTTGATTAGGAGAGTTTATGTGGGTGTAACACATAATAAAAAATAACAATAAAAAACTAAATAAAATTTTAAACTTAAAAATAAAATAAAAGAAACGTACTAAATATAAATATTATAATAATACTATACCTACATATTAAATACATAAAAACGAGCAATAAATATACATACATATCTCTAAATACATATTATACAATCAAGTCTGTCTCATATTTAATTGAAAATGGAGGTATCTAAAAATTCTAATTTTAAAGGAGTCGCGGCTTGGAGCCCTTCTGATGGACTCAGGGAGAGCATTCCAGAGTCGTACAGCAGTGACAGAGAAAGAGTTATCGATAAAACCTGTACGGTGAGAAGGAATAGCTAGGGTAAGAGTATTTGAAGAACGCAGGGACCTCTAATGAGTAGAACTTAAAAGTTGGAAACATGATTTGAGATACTCAGGGGTCTGGGGATTATTTAGATTATTTGTAAATAAATAAATAAAATAAATATTACACTGATTGAGCTAGCCATAAAGCGGTACTAAGATACTATAATAAAATTTTTATCAAAAAAAAAAACAGCCGACTTCAATTTTTTTTAGGAGTTTCTTCCATATCTCTAAAGTTCTCCATCATATCTTCAACAAATTAAAATACGACCAACTTGAAAGTAAAGGCTTTCAAATAAAAAAAAGATTCATCAAAATCGGTTCACAATTGGCGAAGATATCGCGTAACAAACATACATAAAAAAAATAAAAGAAACATAAAGTCGAATTCATAACCTCCTCCTTTTTTGGAGTCGGTTAATAATTACTCCCAAAGTAAGTTTACTAACTCGACGATACATAAATACATATATACCTACAAGCTCATTTCTAATAAAGTACATATATTGAGTGATTCGGTCCGTCATTTATTCATAAATAATTTGCCTGTTTTTTAACCGAATAAGAATATTCTTTTCTTATTGGAAAGGGTATACTTGCAAGTTGGTACCATTGTTGCCAGGCTAAGATCTGATGATGGAATATTTGGGAAATCGAGGGAACTCTCCACATATTCTAAGCATGATTTTAATGTTTTACTCAATAAATTACTCTGTTTGCAAGACCCAAAATGCTCTGTCTGCCCCATTAGGGATAAAGACGTGATAGTATGTACATTTTTTTTTCAACTTTATTGTTTAAAATGAAATTGTCTTACAATTGGCGGACTTAACGCTAAAAGCGTTCTCTCCCAGTCAACCATAGGGATAAACAGATAATTTGTTGCGGCGCAAAATAATTAAATAATTACATACTTATACCAAATAATACACATACATGCATATATACTCATAATAAAGATATATATACGCATACATATAAAATATATATAAATATATATACATATACATAATTAAATAAATACAAATACACACATACCTACAATGAACGATTATGTAGATAAGAAAATGAGACTAATTTACTCGTATCATTCTCACTCATCACATTTGTATCAGGTTTACATGTTTAATACTTATTCATGCGAAGCTGGGGCAGGCCACTAGTAATATTAAAATTCTTTTATACTGCCATGGATATTACTAGCATAAATAAGTTTACTAAAATGCCGCTAGATGTCGTGGAACAAAGTTAAATCGCGCTATGGTTTGTTTTTAAAAAAGTGTCTGGGTAACATGACTTCCTTTCAGTGTTGTCGCCTTTTACGATCATCTATTGATCGAGTTTTTGCACCCGTAATAAGGTTACACTTGTAACGGGAATATAAAGTAAAACAAATATAAAAAAATAAGAGTGGAGTGGAGAGACTGCTATCTAGTGTTGCCGAAAAATCGATAGTTTTAATCGAAAAATGCCATACTATCGATATTATCGATAGCTAAATTAGTGCAACTATTGGCAAGCAGCAATTCTATCAATAGTATTGCTACCTAATATCGTACAACGCTCTCAGAGTGCAGTATAATGACACCTTTAGGATGTTGTTCAGGTTCCCCCGTTTTTGTAGTGCGTCGGGTATGTTTGCGGATGCTCACGTAGACGATTTTTATGCTATAATGCGGAAAAGGACGTATTTTAATTTTTTAATTTTATTATATTGCTATTTTAAATTTATTGTACCTATTTTAATTTTTTTTGATTTTAATTTGAGTTGTACTCGAAATATGGACTAAGTTGTCTTGAAATAAATGATTTTGTTATTATTATTAATATTGCATCAATTATCGATAGTTTATGTAACATTGAAAAGCAATACTATCGATAGTATCGTTGTTTAGCAATAGTATTGTGTTAAAAGATACTATCGATAGGCTACCGATACTATTGGTTTTTCGCAAACTATCGAGTGGTCTATCGAGCGGCAACACTAGCTACTCGTATCTACTATATCTTGTTATTATTAAGAACAAGATAAAGCAGATAGCAGCACAGAGTACTTGATTGATAGCAGTCACCAGTATTAGAATATCCAATACTTTTTAGCAACTGGTTGCCAAACTCAGTTGCCACCACGGCCGGAGGGATTCTATTTCGTTTAAAATGATTGTTCTGAATAATTTTTGGCAAATTCTTAAAAATATAAGGAAAATAGAGCTTCCCGTTAATTTTTATCTAAATATATTTAAAGTTTTATTTATTTTTAAATATAAGGATTTAATAATAAGGAATAATATGAATTATATATAAGGTAAATATAGTTAAAAAATCTTCCATGCTGGTCTAGGAGAAAAGAAAAAAAGGCGGCCAAGTGCGAGCCGGACTCGCCCATGAAGGGTTCCGTAGCAGCAAGTAACATAATATAAAGGTTCTTGCAGTTTATTGTAACTTTGGTTTATGACGCATAAAAAAATACTTACTAGATCTCGTTCAAACCAATTTTCGGTGGAAGTTTGCATGGTACTGTACATCATATATTTTTTTAGTTTTATAATTCTATTATTTTAGAAATTACAGGGGGAGGGGGACACACATTTTACCACTTTGGAAGTGTCTCTCGCGCAAACTATTCAGTTTAGAAAAAAATGATATTATAAACCTGAATATCATTTTTGAACACCTATCCATAGATAACCCACACTATGCGTTTCACGAAAAAAAATATTTGAGTTTTAGTTCTAAGTATGGGGAACCCCCAAAATTTATTGCTTTTTTTTCTATTTTTGTGTGCAAATCTTAATGCGGTTCACATAATACATCTACTTACCAAGTTTCAACAGTATAGTTTCGGAAAAAGTGGCTGTGACATGGGACAAACAGACAGACATGACGAATCCATAAGGGTTCCGTTTTTTGCCATTTGGCTACGGAACCCTAAAAACTTAGAATGTACCAGCTGCTTCTCTTCCCCCGCATATCGTAGAAGCCGATCAAGGGAATGGGCAAAAGTGCGAATCATATCAATAGGCGATGCAGCTAGCCACCCATCACTATTTTGATACATTTTTCCACCTTTCCGCCACGCCCATCATCACGCTAAAAGTGGCATTTGGGTCTTGGGTTTTGGGTCTGCTTAAAGCCGCAAGACCCAACATTCTCTATCTGCCCGTTAGGGACAAAGACGTGATAGTGTATCTGTATAATTAAAAAAAACTGGTCAAGGTCTGGTTTAACCCTCTTCACGCATTAAACTCGCGTGAAGAGGGTTAAACCGTACTTATCATAGTTTATACTGAAATTTATAGGTAAAGAACTATATAAGGTCTAACAAAATATACTGAAACTATTTTAACTGTAGGTTCAGTCCATGATATTGAACAACTTTCCCCAAGGAACATATAGCAAAATATAAAAAATATTTTTTTCATATATCACCCACCTTTCACCGTCACTGCTATATAGGTATCTCGCCGCCCGGCCGACACGCTCAGCTGATTGCCTTGGCTGAAGGCTTAAAAATCCCCTTACCGTGGGAACATATTGAGCCTTCTTATGAGACCCATAGTAAGGGACCACGTTTCAGAGCCATAAGTCATCACTGGTAACACACATTGATTATACACTTTAGTCTTGAGGCACTGAGGTATTTTGGACGAGAAGACGCTTCGTAGCTTCCCGAACGCTGCCCAACCGAGTCGGATTCGTCGAAAGACCTCTTCCTCGAAGCTGGAACTTCCTGCCTGGATCAAATGACCCAGGTAGATATATTGGTCTAAAACTTCGAGGGTGGAGCTCCCAACACAAACAGGTAGGGGCGCGACATGGACATTCAACATTACTTTCGTTTTGTCCATGTTCATTTTGAGGCCCACCTGTTGGGAAACGAATTTAGTGAGTTGATTTTGTGACTGCCATTGTGTTATGAAGTCGTGGCGCCGTCGTGACACTCGTGACTTATGAAGTTGTAATGTAACTGATGTCGCGACGCCGACGTCTAGCTGCGTTTGTGGTTTATAGGTTATAGGTTTTCCTGTAGTCTATAGATAAAGAACTATTAACTGTATTTTTTTCAAAAGTTTGGGCTCAGCGATTTCGGAGATAAATGGAAAGGGGGGAATGGTATTTTTATTATATATTTTTAAGTTAAAGTTGGAAGCAAATGACCTTGAAGTGGCGCCCTCATTTAAAATAAATTGTTAACTCGTATTTAAATGTGGTGAAAATTTCCCTATTTCTCAATGTTAGGCACTAGATAGCCCTTTAAATTATTTTGTGAACTGCCGTTGAAACTATAATTGGTAATCCGCAAAAAGTGGCCACAAGTTTTAACGCTAGACGGACTAATGTAAATACTTTCAACGGAGGTTCATAAAATAATTTCAAGGGCTATCTAGTGCCTAACATTAAGAAATATGGAAATTTTCACCATATTTACGGGTTAACAATTCAAGAGGGCTCTACTTCTGCTTGGTCATCTTCACCTTAAATAACTTCAAAAATAACGATCATAAAGATATAAAAAAATATATTAAGAATAACGATTAAAAGCTCTTTCATTTGATTGTCACACTTTTTTGAAATTAATTTATTGTTACATATGTGTACCAAATCTCAACTCCATCGGTCCAGTAGTTTTGTAGCAAATTGGCTGTGATGTGACTGACGACAGACAGACAGACAAGCGAGTGACGCTATAAGGGTACCGGTACGGAACCCTAAAAATAAATAAATTACGCCCTCCTTTTCTAAAGTCGATTGAAAACCATAGAATATGACTCTCGTGGACTAATACAGCGTTACCAAATAATGGGACCTTAAATAAAACTCATATACAGGCTGTAACAAAATATACTGAATCTATTCTAAGGGCGAAATCAGTCCATGAAACTGAACAACTTTCCCCAAGAAACATATATCGAAATATGAAAAAAATTTTTTGGCTTCCCATACAGCTTGACCGATCAGCTGATCCGAGTTTGTATGGAAGGCAACAAAATATTTTTAATATTTCGATATATGTTCCTTGGAGAAAGTTGTTCAGTATCATGGACTGAATTCACCCTTACAATAGTTTCAGTATATTTTGTTACACGCTATATAAATTGATGAGCAGTCATATGGAGAATTGGAGATGCAGAGCGCATCACCGTCATCTGAATAATAAAAATGTTTTCTTTCCGCAACATGACAATGTCTCTCGTACCGGACTCGTACATGAAGGGTTCCGTACTTCCGTACAATGTTTTGAAACGCTGAAGAAACACGTTTCTTGTATGACGACCCTCCTTTAATATCTTATTTTAGTATTTGTTGTTATAGTGGCCAAGTAGTACATAATCGGTGAAAATTTCAAGTGTATTGTACATGCCATTATAAAGATAGAGTTAAAAACGTTGAAAAAAACACGTTTTTTGTATGGAGACCCCTTTTAATTTTTAACTTTATTTTATTTTTAATATTTGTTGTTATAGCGGCATTAGTAATACATAATTTGTGAAAAATTCAAGTATCTAATAAATGCCATTATAAAGATCGAGTTAAAAACGCTGAAAAATTCACGTTTTTTTTATGGCGACCCCCTTTAATGTTTATCTTTTTCTTATTTTTAGTATTTTTTAATATAGCGGCCATAGTAAAACATAATTGGTGAAAATTTCAAGTGTCTAACTATTGCGGTTTAAGAGATAGAGCCCTGTGACAGACGGATAGATGGACAGACAGACAGACGGACAAACAGACACACAGACGGACAGACAGCGGAGTCTTAGTAACAGGTCCATTTGCACGCTTTGGGTACGGAACCCTAAAAACGAATGTAAACGAGATGTGGGAAGAAATCTGTTATTACTTGATTAGTAGTTAAAAAATCTTCCATGCTGGTCTGGATGAAAAGAAAAACTTAAAATGTACAGCTGCTTATCTTCCCATGCAGATAGTAGAAGCCGATCGAGGGAATGGGCGAAATGCAATGCGGCTAACAACCCATCACTAGTTTTATTCCTTTTTCTACCTTCTCGCCCACCCTATGCTAAAAGTGGCCTTTGAGTCTTGCGGCCCTGGGCTCTGTCTGCAAGGCTGCAAAACCCAAAATACTCTGTCTGCCCCATTAGGGATAAAGACGTGATAGTATGTATGTATCAGGTGTACATGTTGTACATGTTGAAGCTGGGGCAGGCCACTAGATAAAATAAATACTGTCATGGATATTACAAGCGTAAATAAGTTTAATAAAATACCGCTAGATGGCGTGGAACAAAGTTAGAACGCGCTATGGTTTGTTTTTAAAAAAGGGTGTGGATGACATGAGTTCCATTCAACGTTGTCGCCTTTTACGATCATCTATTGATCGAGTTTTTGCACCCGTAATAAGGTAACTCTTATAACGGGACTATTATAATATTATGAAAGTAAGTAAGATGAAACTATTAATATAAATTATAGACATAATTTAATGGGGATGTATGGATTATGAATTTTTCGAGATCCAGCATCCCGCCAGCTGATTCCAGCTCGTCCAGCCCAGCTGCCGCCATTTGGATTTTGAAATAAATTATTTGAAAGGAAACGGAGGGAGATGTCTTAAATAAAATTTTGTTCTTGTAAGCCCTAGATTAGATAACCCTTCCAACTATTTTATGAAACTGTTTCGTAAAGCTTCGCACATTTTCCAAAAGTGGCCGTTTTTCGCAAATGTGCGAAGAAAAGCTTCACGTTCCGTTAAGCTTTAGTTTGCATTTTTGCGAAAAACGGCCACTTTCGGCAAAAACTATTTGTGTTTGTTTGAAATGATTTAGTTCTGAATAATTTTTGGCAAATTCTAAAAAAATATAAGGAAAAGAAAGCTGCTTAATTTTTTAAGATATTAATTTATTTTTACTCATAAGGATTTCTTATTTGATAAGATAAAATATAGTTAATTTTAATTATTAGATAAAATATTTTCACGACATATTGATTGTAAAATGAAGTCCCCCACCGCATATAATACATCTGCCTGCCTGCACTCGGTAAACTGTGAAACTACTTGGCCGATTTTTGTGCAGTTTGCTTGCACTAGCATATAGAGCATTTATCCGGGAAGATTTACATGTTTAATAATTACACGCGCGAAGCTGGGGTGGGCCAGTAGTTATATTATAATTATTGTCAAGTCATTGATATTACAAGTGTAAATAAGTTTACTAAATATACCGCTAGATGTCGTGGAACAATTTTAAAACGCGCTATGGTTTTTTTTTCACCAAGTGTGTGGGTGAAATGAATTCTCTCTTGCAATATCGGCTTTTACGATCTTAATCATATTAAGATTACCAGTTTTTGCACCCGTATTATGGTTAAAACACCTATATAGCGGGATTATATTATTTTAAATTAAAACTAACCAATTTAGTCGGTCAGATAGTTAAGACAAACGTCCACTTATAGTGTTGTTAGTAATTAGTAGATATTTATAATGTCGATGGTAGATTAGATATTAATTAGTAGCACAGAACTTACGAACTATGTATGTTAGTTTATTTCATTAATTTTAATGTTTTCTTAATTATGTGAAGTTCAATCAAATATTATCAGTCATTCTAGCTAGATCGTAATGTATGGAAAAATTGGTATGTATGGAAATATAGTATATATATTTATCTATCAGGATATGTTCATTGAAGACCCAAATTAAATTTTATCTACTCTCCCTCCCTCTACCAGGTGAGTGTCCCCCCCCGTCCCCCATACCCCCGAAAGAGTCACGAATTGCGGTTTTTACCAGTTTTAAGGTGAAGATATAGGCAAATGGCCTTGAAGTGTGAAATGTTAACTCGTAAAAATGGTGATAATTTCCATATTGCTCTTCGTCATGCACTAGATAGCCCTTTAAATTATTTTATGAACTGCCGCCGTTCAAACTATTAATGGTGATCCGTCTAGCTTACTAATTAAAATTTAATTATGTTACAAATGTAAATACTTTCAACGGTGGTTCATAAAATAATTTAAAGGGCTATCTAGTGCATGACGAAGAGCAATATGGAAATTATCTCCATATTTACGAGATAACAATTTATTTCAAATGAGGGCGCCACTTCAAGGCCATTTGCCTATACCTTCACCCCGTACGTACACGATACATGAAAAGTGTGTAAGAACGAAAAATCCTTGATGAATTTACTATCAACTTTCTATACATACAAAAGCGATATCACTTATAGTTTCCGCGCAATCTGCCACGATATACGAGTATACATATTTTTTTTATAATTTGTCATATTTTTTTTGCTAAAACTAAAAAAAACAGCCAAGATAAGTATGATTGTTGTTGACCAAAGTAAACAAAAGAATATGCTCTTCAAAAAGAGGTATTTATTTTGAAACTCTTTCATTTTCTACTTTGGTTCTATATGTATAAGGACGCGATCCTATAAACTCGGTATGTCGATCTAGTTAGCACAAAGAGACAAAAAAGTAATACGCCACTGAGGCTGAAAAACTACTAGATAAAAATAATCTTGCCGCAGAGTAATCTCTTAAAAGATCATCTGCCATTTCACGCCTTTCGAAGAGCTGTCTATGCGGGGACATATGGCTTTCTAGTTCGATCGGAAGGCGATTTGGAATAAACTATACATCGTGTTAATAAAAGAACGCAAAACCTCTCAGATGGTACCTCAGCCCATGTAACTGAACAACTTTTGTTCAACCACTTTCACGAAATCAAAAAAAAGGGTGGACTGAGGTACCATCTGAGAGGTTTTGCGTTCTTTCATTAACACGATGTATTAGTTTGTTTGTTTTAATGCACATTTAAATATAAAAAAAATTATAAAACATATGCATTATTACTAAATAAAAATGTACAACGGCAAGCAAGAATTATATTTAATAATTTATTGCACTTTTAAGAATAATGTACGTACAATAGGTATAATCTTAACGCTAAGCACCGTCTACCAGAAAATACCTTTTGGTTTTATGAGAAGGCGATAAATGGTAATCTGAGTTTTTGGCGGGAAGTCAAAGTGTTTGGTTGGGGTTTTCTTTAAATTATTTTGCAAATTGATTTTAGTGGACCTTATAATATGAAATTGGTGTTGTTTGGTGTTATAAATGCTCATGCTCATGAACAATAATGTGAAATAGTTAAAGTGGACAGTCATAGTACGGCTGTAGTGATATTTGTTTCGCGGACTCTGTGGGCGTCTTCGGGCGTCGTCCGCCACTCAATCGGCTATGAAAACCAGTGGACTCGTATAGATTTGTCGCCAGAAGCTCCCTTAAAGCAATCAAAGGCCTACACCAACCTTTGATTGTAACTTGTTAGGAAAAAAGAATTTTCCACGTTTTATTAACTTGTTCCTGGCTAAATACGCAGTAGCGTCAAGCCATAAATTAAAAAAAAAAAATGGTAATCTTCCCGTAGAAAGGTTTTTAATTTATTTTTTGACTCAATTTTTTGTTTTGTCTGGCAATTCTGGCAAATAAACTTGTGTAAATTTTTTTGTGCTTTGCGTCTGTATGTCCCAGATGTCACTGCGGGGTAAAAACCAGCGGGCAGGCGTTACCGTAAAGATTTAGCGGACAGCCGGCGTTTATGACGGAGAAAAACCGATGGGGCCCGATGCGAAAATGATGAGCGTTTTTAGCGCGGCCGTGCGCAATTATTCTGTACTGATTTAGGGGTTTGTGTGTTGTAGCCATGTTTGTTTGGCAATGACTGCCTTTGTTTGGGCTTTATTAATGAGAGAAATAAAGGAAAATGTGGGTTCAGGCAGTGGGTGCCACCGTAATACAATCTATTGGTAGCCACGTAAATAGCAAATTTGTAGACCAAATACATATACTGATATGTATTTAGTCTATAAGTTTGCTATTTACGTATTAATTTGCCAACTGCTTTAAACCAGCTTTTCATTAAAAAAACAGGTGAAGGCACATTTTTTTTAATCTGATCGTTCTTAGTGTATGTTTTTCTATTCTATTCTATGTAGAAAGTATATTATAGCAAACCACAAAGGTGCACCACTGAATAGTGGTGGGCTAATGAAACCCAATGGATCTGGTTGATCCATCACCGTCTATAAGCCAGGAGTGGCGACGGGATAATGGATGATTTATTATCATAACAATTCGTTTAGTACGTGATATGCTAAATTAACGAAACATAAAATGCTTATTAATTAATGATATATCCTAGTTCACATCACGTACGATCATAAGGATACAGCCAAGACAGCCATATACATATATCTTAGTATAATACTTGATAGTGTGTAATATTTATTCCGACTTTGTCAAAACATTGGTCTTTTTAGAATCGGAAGAGGGCAGGCTTAAGGTGAAGATATAGGCAAATGGCCTAGAAGTGGCGCCCTCATTTGAAATAAATTGTTAAATCGTAAATATGGAGATAATTACCATATTGCTCTTCTTCATGCACTAGATAGCCCTTTAAATTATTTTATGAACCACCGTTGAAAGTATTTACATTATTCCGTCTAGCTTTAAAACTTGCCTCCGCCAAGTTTTAAAGCTAGACGGATCACCAATAATAGTTTCAACAGCAGTTCATAAAATTATTTAAAGGGCTATCTAGTGCATGACGAAGAGCAATATGGAAATTATCAATATATTTACGAGTTAACAATTTATTTCACACTTCAAGGCCATTTGCCTACATCTTCACCTTAATAGGGAAAGTACGAGAAGACGTGACTTCACAAATGACATCAATCCTAAATTGGATATTGTAAAACACGGAGCACAGTACCAAGCCATTCAATTGTTTAATAGGTTACCAAGAGAACTAAAAAACATACGCAGTCATCTAGTGTTTAAGTCCAAGTTGCGTGATCTTCTGTTGGAAAAGTGCTTCATTGACCAATTTTAGGTGCATTTGACTTCATTTTTAATGTAACATTGACAATTTTATTTCTTTTTTATTTATTTTCTAATTTTAATTTATGATCTTATTTTTTTTATTATTTTCTTATGATTTTTTTTTTGTATAGTTATATTATTTTCTAACACAAAGTATATTGTTTAAGAAATAAAAAAAAGAAATGAAATAAATGTCCTGTGTTTATTATACAGAGTGACTTTTTAAACACCAGCCAAATTTTTGGAGCAAGTTCAGTCCATGATACTGAACTACTTTATACAAATACATAACCATGAATAAATATCATGCAATCCAGTCTGTCCTATGTTTAATTGGAAGTGGAGGCGCCTAAAAACTCTAAGTTAAAAGAAGTCGCGACTAGGGGCCCTTCTAATGAATTCAGGGAGAGCATTCCAGAGTCGTACAGCAGTCACGGAGAAAGAGTTATGGAAAAAACCTGTACGGTGAAAAGGAGTGACTAGGGTGAGAGTATTTGAAGAACGCAGGGAACTTTCATGAATAGAACTTAAAAGTTGGAAACATGATTTGAGATACACAGGGGCCTCTTGTACCTCTGAGTTTGTACTTATTTACGGTCAATTATTGCTTTTAGTAGGTAATTACAATGCTCGGAAAAATATTTAATAATGGTGGAGAAAAATGTTCGCCATGAGGGATTTGAAGTCACGCCCCTCAAGTCTGTACCATGGGTGCACAAAAAATATTTTTCAGCTCATCAAATAACGTGTTTTTGTTTCTGGATCACGATTTTTACTTGACGGTGACGTCAATCACCCCCACTCTGAAACTTCGACGCGCTGTATCTTTGCGAATTTTCACACTTAAGCCGAAAAATATGGGTCTATTATTTGTTATAGTCGTGCTTCTAATCCACGAATAGGATACCGAACTGTTCATACAATTAAGACACAACGACAAAGGAATAAAAGCAGCTATACTACAAATCAATTTGGCGAAGTTTTCCTTTATTTAGCGGTCAAAGCACGGAATTCAAAAACTAACAGAACCGACCAACTTCGCTACTATTGTGCCTATTGCACGGAGTTATAGAAAAAAGATGTGCTTCCAGATAATTCATTTAATTTTCTATTGATTATTGTTTGTTACATTTTAATAACAGTTGTTAGGTACATAGCCGTGTGGTTCCCAGCAGGGTAGAATAGGACTACACAAAGTCTTCCCGTGGATGTTGTAGAAGGCGACTTAGGAAACTCAAGCTAAAAGTGTAGGTTAAATCCTCTGACTGCTCTAGCTATATGGCTCTGGTAGTACAGAGAGGGTCGTGCTCCTGCAGTGGAGACTAAAAAAGACATGATGATGATGACAGGTCAATATTTTTAAAACTTAGACTTAAACAGTACGTTTTAGGTGTAAAATTCGGTAAAAACATTAATATTTTTTTTATGTCATATTTTACAATACGGATGTGGACACAATTTTATAATTTTTTTAAATAAAATGGTCTCTCCATTATTGGCTCACTTTATTAGTGTGCTTGTTAGACAGGGGTATAGATTAAGCTGACGATCCCCCCCTGGACACATGTAAAATCTCTACTCGTCACTATGCTAACTAATATAGTATGTAAGGAATATTGTTTTGTTACTAACAAATGGGCCTTTGTTGCCAAAATAAAATCCATTTCATTTCATTTATTTTGGATGAGTCAAATCCACCACATCCGGATCCGGTGTCCCACACGTATTATTTCTAATAAGAATAAATCGAATAATGGAAGTGGGTCTAATTTAGATTGCAAGAGTTGATTACGGACACACCAGACAACGGGACAGGTAAAATTTTTGGATTGAAACACATGGACCTATGTAAATAAATAGAGATTTTTCGTTTGCATGAAAACGACTCAAAAGAAGCATACACGTGCAATGTGTATTTTTTGTATAATGTTTTACTAATATAGTTTTGTAATACGGCTTGAGACGTTTGCACTGCAAATACACATTTTTTAAGTAAAATAAATGAGAATAGCTATTCAGAGAGGAAACTCAGCCAGAATACTTGGCACCACGCCACATGGACGAAATCTTTTGGATTTAAAATCTCTAAGATTCTTTCGATTCTAAAATTAAACTTAGACTAGACCTACGAGTAACTTTATTCATTTGATATTATTTTAACTTAGAGTAAGTTTTATTTTAAGGTTTAGTTTCTAGTCTATATTTTAACTTCAATTGTATAAAAAAATCAAATCACTACAAACATCTTATCCCTAACGATGTAGACAGGGCCTGAGGCCGTAAAATCCCAAGGCTACTTTTAGCTTTTACTTTTTTTAAATTTCGATTCATCAGCAAATAAGCAGTTTCTTCCATTTCTTTAATTCTCTCTCTGCTTATAATTCTCGGGGCGTGCTGACCACAAAAACAATCGACACGCAACAAATCCGGACGAATGTTGAACAGGCCGGTTCACCCGGTTCACCCGGATTATACTAACGGCTACTAATTGCTACGTGGCCCGAATCCGAACTTGGTAATAACCGCTGGTTATTCGCTGAAGAGATACTTGCTATGCTTCAAATCTGTTTTGAGGTGAATTAGGTAGACAACCCTTGAAAAGTCGTTATGAACGATTCAGATTTGAGATCCTCCGATTTTACATTTACATTTACCAGTCTCTGTCCCTCCCAATAAAGATAAGATAAGATAAAACTTCTTTATTGCACCAACTATAAGAACACATATAAGTAAACTTAAAATATAAGTAGGTACAAAGGCGGGCTTACTACTCGTAAAGCGATTTATTCCAGCCAACATTTGGGTAAATGGTAATTTGAATAAATGTTGGGGGTTGGGGCAGTACCTATAATTAATATCATACACACACAAATAAATTACAACATAATACATTATACAAAAGTATAATTAAAAATAATAGGAGGATATGCCAACCACGCTTGATCGCAGTAGATAATATAAAGTCGTTTCACAGAGGACGTTGCTTCATGTTCTCTCTAGAGATACCTTTAGTCGCTTCTTACGTCAACACGCTAGTTCGCCACTCTGTAGGTTCTGGGTTCGATCCCAGCCAGGGCAACTTGTTAAATTGCCTTCTTCAAATTGTCCTGGGTCTTGGGTGTATATCTACTCCTATATAGGTAAGTATTTATTTATTATAAAATATAGTATCCCATAATACAAGTTTCAACTTACTTTGGGGCTAGCTCAATGAGTGTGATTTGTCCTTATCTATTAAAAAAAATCTTGTGCAACACCTGCATTCTCAAGGAGGGTTGACGTCGGGCAGCGGCCGGTATAAAACTTTTTGCACGATTGCATTACCAAGAAGGTTTAGTGTCAGGCAGGCGGCCTTAAAAAATAAAATTAAAAAAAATGAAATAAAAAAAAAGTCCGTAAAATTGTCGGCCAAATCTTTATTCAGCATGAAGAGTAATCAAACTCACTTGCTATCCCGACCCCGCATAAAGTGGCATAAGTTGGGTATAAGGCAAGGAAGAAGAAGAAGACAATAATAAAAAATAATACTTACACAGGATTCGAAAATACAAAATCTAAAATGTTGTTTGAAAACATTTAGAAAATAATTGATGGAATACTTATTGAGAATTTGAGATAAGAAGGCACGTAGCCGAACTAACAAGATTCATGATTTCCGAGAATTCTCGCAAATTTAGACTTTCTGAAGACAACCACAGATATATTTCAATACATAGACAAAACAGACCTCTCGCGTCACCGCCGCACAACTCGGCTCGAAACGATGACTGCGGGGATCCGCAGATATCGGCGAGGTTCCCGTACTTGCATGTGGTGTATCATCGTTGCTCTCCTCATCAGGTGTAACTAAGGGTTGGGACACATCTGTCAGCACGGAACAGCACTTTTCTATCCTGCTATCCTTTTCTGTCGCTCAGAACAGTCATTTGCTAGAGCGAGAGAGAGAGCGACGGAATACTTCAGCACCGACCATGCTAAAACGTTCTGTCGCTCTCTCTCGTTCTAGCAAATGACGCTTCTGAGTGACAAAAAAGGATAGCAGCATAGGAAAGTGCAATTCCGTGCTGATAGATGTGTTCTAACCCTAAAGTGCTTGTGTGTACCGATATGACTGTATCGATGCCTCTTGCTGATGTACCTCCCAAGTTCTTTAGAGCTTGAAGCACAGGTTTTTAAGCCGCATGTAACACCCATCCACCATCGCGATTGAAATACGACTGTACAAAAATGTGTTGAAACTGACGGTGCTTGAAGTTCAGAAGCCAAATAATTAATCTGTGTGATAGGACGTCGTCATCTGCACGGGACGAGAAGCAGCTGGTACTTTCTACGTTTTTCCTTTCTCTTCTCGTTAATCTACAATTCAAGTGCTCTATGGAACTCAGTGATAATATTTACCAAAATGTTTCTGAAATATTTAAATACCTACAAACCAAAGCGAGACTTAATGCTATTATTTGTAACAAATACAAATTCTGATTGCACTGGTGAAATATTAATAGGCACATTATTATTTATCAATTCGCACTGAAAATGTTATTGAAGAGAAAATCTGAATGTCATTGACTTAATTTTATTCAATGTTTCGGTTTCATTCTGCCCACACATCCATGGTTGGATGGAACAACTGATGTCAAAAAACCCATAGTTTTTTTAGCAAGTTATAATGTGATATATTGATCTTTCAAAGAATCAAATATTTATTATGTAATAAGGCCTTCTCAGGCACTTTTACACGGCAATAATTTTAGTGTACATTACGTGTAATGTTTATTTATATATATATTTTTTTAAATAAAGCTATCGATATTAGCGTTTCGCAATGACCATTGCTGGGAATAAACGCGAGAAACTCATTTACACAGTATCGGTCACCTGCGCGTCAGAAGGGCTTTGTCAGTTTACAACGATATTATGTCTAAATACGATTTGCAATGTTATCACAATATAACATGTATATCATGGGGCCGAGTGCCAAATCTAATTAACAGAAATAAGACAACTCCAACCAGAACGAACCAACAAAAAGATAAGTAAAAATAAATCAAATATAAAGTTAAAAATGAATACCATTACTATAACTGAACCAACACAAATAGCAAATGCCTTTAACAACTATTTTGCCTCCATGGGTGACTGCAATCAACGCAATGGAACAACTACCATGAAACCAACTGTATGTAACTTATTGGAGAATTCAGTCTTTCTTGGCCCCGTTGACAGTAAAGAAATATACAAAATAATAAAAGATTTAAAAAATAAAAATAGTTCGGGTATAGACGAGTTACCACCAATCTTATTTAAAGAATGTGCGGAAGAATTAACTTTGCCATTCGCAAGATTGATTAACCAATCTTTTGAAGAAGGTACATTTCCATGCCTCTTAAAAAAGCTATAATAAAACCTATATATAAGAAAAATGAAAAGACCGACCCTAACAACTACCGACCAATTTCCCTACTACCTACAGCTGCAAAAATCTTCGAAAAAGCAATGTATAACAGAGTCTATAGTTTCTGTGAAAAATACGCAATTTTCCACGATTGTCAAAATGGATTTCGCAAAAAACGGTCCACAACATTAGCAGTATATAAGTTCATTCAAGAGGTGCTTAATAAACTGAATGACAAAAAACACGCATTAGGCGTCATGTTGGACATGACAAAAGCCTATGATAGAGTTCAACATAAAATCCTGTTATCAAAACTATATAAAGTAGGAATTCGTGGACAGGCACATAAATGGTTAACTTCATATCTTAGAGATAGAGAACAATTTGTAGAAGTAGAATATCACGATTTTGATAAAAAAGAAATTAAAAATATAAGATCATCGGGCAAAATCATTAATTCGTCAATACCACAAGGCAGTGTACTGGGATGTCTATTGTTTCTGATATATATCAATGACCTCCCGGGAATAATGAGCGAGTTCTGTGTTTTATTCGCAGACGATATCTCAGTACTCGTATCAGCTTGCGATGAGGATACGTTAAAGGATAAAACAATCTGCACTCTAAAACTAATAAACGAATGGATGATTACTCACAACCTCGAAGTTAACCTGCGGAAGACTAAACTAATCTCATTTCGCCCTTACCAAAGAAAACCTATTGAAATAAAAATAAATTTTAATAATACGCATTTAGAAGTAGTAAATGAATTCACATTGCTTGGCCTAATAATAGATACGCATTTGAATTGGAAATCGCATATCAATAGTATAAAACGTAAAATATCAAGCTTCGCATATGCACTAAGGGAAATAAAAAAGACAACTGATTTACAAACAGCTGTCTCTACATACTATGCATACGCCTACGCTTGGCTGAGCTACGGCGTGTTGCTATGGGGATCTCCCCATAGCAACACGCCGTAGCTCAGCCAAGCTTTTTAAATAAAAGTTCTGAGTCCGTACTATCTAGTACGGACTCAGAACTTTTATTTAAAAAGCAAAAAAAGCTAACAAGAATATTAACTAATATAAAACAAAGAGAAAGTTGCAAGCCTTATTTCAAACAATTACAGATATTGCCCCTACCATGTATTTTTATATTGGAAATATGCAAATTCGCTCATCATAATTTAAACTTCTTCAATAAAAGGATGGAAATAAGTACTAGGTATGAATTAAGACACAAGAACAAATTACAACTACCAAAATCAAAACTAGAGTTACACTCGGATAGCCCTCTGGCAATGTCGGTCAAGATATATAACAAACTTCCACAACAAATAGAAAATGCAACTAATGAAAAAACATTTATCAAACAATTAAAGCAACTTCTACTTTCTAAATGTTATTACTCTGTTTCGGAGTACCTTGACGATAAATTGGAAAAATACAAATTTAATTAGCAAAACTATATACATTAAATAAGCAATAAAATTAAAAAATAAATCAATAATATGCGTAAAAATCTAATATATAAAATTGTAATTGTAAATAAATAAGAATTGAAATTATGAATAACTATGACGAGATTCCTCCTCTCTGCTTTGCAGTGCCCAACAGGGCCCTTAAATGAGTGTGGGATCATACAACACTGTATATGTATATGTTATCTGCATGTAATTTAAGGAGCAATAAAGTATTGAGTATTGACACCGAGAAGTCTTAAAAAACGAAGCCGAGCTGACCAGTTTCTTCTGGTGGCATCAGTTCACGAGTTGACGGGTCAGCAATTTGAACACATCTAGGTATATTAGAGGGACTCGGGACTCAACCATATTACCACGTCATCTAACAACCAACTATCGTCCAACAGTACCTATACACTTTGACGTACGTACCTATATCAAACTTTGACGTACGAGTATCCACTAACACTCTTGCTTGTTTGTATGGAAGCCATACATTGATTTCTCATTACTTCTGACGGTACACGGCTCCTGACGTAAAGTAACTCACAATTAAGAGCCTAAGCTCTATTTATATAGATACAATACCCGGCACAGTTGAACCAAAATGGCGATCACTGCGCACACTTTTGCCTCCAACCTTCGCAGCGCCGCCATTTTGGTTCTACTTATGTGCCGGTATTGTAACCACGTTACGGTTATCGCGAACAGTCCACTAAATATACAGGTCTCCAGGATGGGAATTTTAAATGTTTCTGGGGAAGAATTTGATTGATTGATTGAAAGTAGCCTAAACTTAACTCACTTAAAAAGTGATGTTGACGGAATTTTTAAAAATATATTTCGCCACAATGGGACTTCATAGGCTAGCAAAAAAATTGTCGTCCATACTCTGTTTTCAGTGAAATACCTTCATTAAGCACTTTAACTCTTTGGTCACGTGCAACACCGACAGAAGAATAGTTTCCCTCTTGTATTTAGATGTCTTTTTTTTAATTTCAAAAATATATATTATGTATTATTTATGAGTTTTTATGTATCAAAGTGTTCAGAATGAAATTCGTAAAAATCAACAACCGATCAATTCATTAGGGCGAGCAAACTGAACTTTGAACCGTACTTATTTTGAAGTATTATACTTTAATAAAGAAATTTTACACTTATGAGTTTGGAAATAATTTAATCTGTGTCTATTGGTATTATTATCATTATTCACTAAATTAGGAATTTGTAACTAGGTGAAAAGGTTTCGCTAACGCTCACAAAAGCTTTGCTTTCTGTTAATATAATTACTCGTAGCTGGCTAAACTTTTTTCTCATTCTCCTCCCTCCTACATCTGGGAGAAAGGAAAAACGTAAAATACGAGTACCTATACCAGCTCCTTCTCTGTTCAAGCAATTTGTAAAAACTGAAAGAGGAAATGGGCGAGAATCTCAATCTTGTTAAATGGTGATGCGGCTAGCAACCCATCACTATTTTGATTCTATTTTTCGATTTTTACGTCCTGGTTACGCTAAACGTGGAATGAAGGTCCTATGGCCCTAGATTACGTAATAATGTACAATAAACGTCTTCTATTATCCCTATGGGATCAAACGTGGCTTGGACTCTATATTGATATCCTGTGTGCTCCTGGTGAAATTGGAGCAAAGTTGCTCAGTCCGGGAGCTCTTATAACTTCAGTTTCCGTCATACTTGTTGGTAATCATAGACATTACGGGCAGTTCCTTACTTAGGCAGCTGTTATCAGCAGCTGCTTACTAGTATGAATGGTACCTAAAGCGCTACGGACCGACCGATTTCATTGCAGTTTTTTTGACGTGAAAGCATGTTCCCTTGCGATAGTTCTTAGCTATGTTTGATGAAAATCGTTTAAGCCGTTTAAAAGTTATTGGGGACTAACGCTTGAAAGTCAGGGCTTTCTCTAGCAAATAATAGATGGCGCTACGGATATCAAGTCGTATCGGTTGTTCCGCTACCCATCACTAGATGGCATTCTTGACAGTCGGGTTTTTTTTTAAATTTGCCTAGCAAGTAAACTTGTTGAGTAGGTTAATAAGCTAAGCGGTGGTGTCCGAGCGGTTTAGATATTGGCTGTGCGTCTGTAAGGCATGAGTTCAATCCTCACTTGGCGTGACTTGTTTGAACTCAAGTATGGTAATTTTCAGCTACCACCACTTGCTACCGGTGAAGGAAACATCGTGACAAAACCTGCACACTAGTTCACTAGTGTGTAATAATTATTGTTGTCATCACTAGATGACAGTCATTGAGTTACATCAGATGCCTTTAACCCGGCGAGAGTGTGGTGAAAAAATGTAACAAGGAGTATGTGGCGGGGTGTGACATACCCATTCATAAAATTGGTTGTAAAACTAGATTCTTAAAAAAAAGCAATAGATAAATATATTTTACTTAACTGGACTGCACCCCTTTAACTCCAGCTACTCAAAGCAACAACAAGTTTGAAGGTCACAAACAAAAACTACACACAAACAAGTAACATGGTGGGTATGACATACCCCTCCACACTCTCGCCGGGTTAAGCAGCTTGAAAAGATTGACACCAGTATTGTCCACACGCGAAAAACAATAAAAAATAAAATATACTTAACATTTTTTTTTCAAGTAAAAAAATAAATATACAAGTAATTTACAAATTGTCAATTCTTTTAAAAACACACATCACTATAGTTTTTTTCATGCGCAATTCGCAATTATTCTTGCGCATTTCAAACTGGAAAGCAATTGATATACATTTTACATTGGCATCGCCCGAGTACTGAATTCCAATGAACCGATAAACTAGTGATGTGATGGGATTGCCCTGCCCAATTCGTATATCTATCGTTTAGACTGAACTATCACGTTTTTATCCTTAATGGGGTAGACAGAGCTTAGGGCCGTAAGGCTCAAAGATTTAGTAGAGTCAAACCAGCGTCACAGAATACATAAGAGTCAAACAGAATGGTATCTCACAGCGTCTCCCGCAAATTGGCGTCCCCGCACCTCTCCCCCGCACTTTGTGAGCTTTGACAGCTCCAAACCAGGGTTTAATTACTAGCCGCACGCAATACGCGACGCGTGTTGTCTTGAGAACTGTCAACCAATAGTAACCATCATGGTGAGAAGGTGCGCGTATAATAATTGTTTATCCACCCAATACTCTAAAGAACGTATATTTCATACATTTCCAAATGATGAAAACAGGTAAGCAAAGCAACAATATAATTTCACGTTATTATCCAGCAACCATCTTGATATATATACCCTTCTCGCTGTCTCGCATTTTACACACAACAACACCGGATTGCTAATAAGCAATCCGGTAATGTTACATAGGCTCCTCGCTCACAGGTAATCACATACACGCAGATGAAAACTAGATTTCCGCGGGTTATAGTGCTAAATGCCATTGTTGACAATGACAACTTGACATGCTGTGCGTGTAAGCGTGATAAACATTTGTTTATTATTATTGAATTTATTCATATAATTACCGTATAGTTTTGCGCCGAATATGCAAATTACTCGTACTATATTACAATAGTGAATTAGTGAAATTAGTGTGTTACATTATAAATGACTCAATCATAATCAGTAAAGTGAACTAATGGTGAAATGGACAATGGACATAATGAAAAATATTTGTGAAGTGATATTATGTAGCTATTTCCGACTTTTCTGTAACATTTAATACATATAAAACAGAATATTTTTTACGTTACAGTTTTCGCAAATCTTCCGGTATGGAAAAATA